>ML791810.1:403440-429724 GCA_009831015.1 Picea engelmannii
CCCCCCCCCCTCTCAGTTGTTCAACAATAAAGAGAATAACTTTAAGAAGAAAATCCTTTGTGTAAGCAATGATGATGATCCCTCAGATGATGAAAGCAGTGAATCTTCTATTGAAGATAAAATAAATGAAATCATGCTAATAACTTTAGAAGATATAAACACTGAAGATACAAGAAGTGAGTTCACTAATTGTGAAGCAGTATTAGATCTTGAAGGAGAACTTGTCAGTGCCATGGAAGATATTGATAGACTCAAAGAAAACATAACAAAACAAAAACAGTTGCTTCTCAAGTATGAGAAAACATGCAAGGAACCATTTGAAGAAATTAATATGTTGAAGGTTAAGTTAGAAGAAGATAAGAAGATCGAAGACATACTCAAACAACAATTGAAGGAATCCGAAACAAAAGGTGAAAAAATGGAAGCTGAAGTAGTGGCTGTTAGAAAATATCTAGAGAAATTTCAAGCCTTATATCATCAGAATTTGACAAGTATTAAAGCCTCAGAAGGATTAGCCTCCATTCTGAATCAATAAAGGAATTCAAAGTTGAAAACTGGGTTGGGTTATGAGGAGGGATCAAGTAGTGGTCAGCCGAGAAAAAAAGAGTCCATCAAGTTTGTCAAATCTACAACCATTGACAACAACAAACCTGCAAAAACAAAGGAAGAGAATCAACCACCATGGAGGAGTGAAGGAAAAGCTACCAGAACTGAATTTTTAGAACAAAGAAATAATACACCCTCTTCTCAAGGAAATCATCAGCATGGAAGAAATTGACCTGCTCAAAGAAGACAACTATTTTCCAGGTACAAAGATTTTTTCAATGGATATTGTTTTTACTGCTCTAACTTTGGTCACAAAGTTGTAAATTGTTCTTTAATATTTAGACATGAGAAATCAAGAAAACCAAGGAATAAATACCTACCACAACAAAAAATGAGACAACCAAGTAACAAACAACCACAGACTGCAAATCATGTGATGGTTGGGAAAAATATGTAGATTAATCATAACAATCATTATGATCCTTTATTCAATGAACCGGAATGTTACATCTGCCATAATTATGGACATAAAATATAGACTGTCACTAAAAGAACTATAAGCTAGATTCAAATCATAGAGCTGGAAATGTCAATGTTTGGAAGAAGAATAAAGATAACAAGTGTGGATTGGTGTTGTCATCTCATAGACAAAAATACCCCTGGTATATTGACAGCGGATGCTCTAGTCATATGACATGTGACAAAAGTAAGTTCCTATCACTCAAGGAAAATAAATCAGGGAGTGTGACCTTTGGAAATGATGCTCCAGGAAAGATCAGAGGTAAAGGTCTAGTAAGCTTAAGTAATGGAAGAAGCAAAGCTCAATATGTATTATTTGTTGATGGTTTAAAGCATAATATTCTTGGTTTCAGTCAGATATGTGATAGAGGATGTGAAGTCACCTTCACTACCAAGAATTGTAAAATAAAGACAGTAAACACATGAGATCTTCTTGCAAAAGGGGTTAGAACCAAAAACAATGTATATATTCTGAAGGAAGATAAGGAGAAATGTCATTTAATCAAATTTGATGAAAGTTGGTTATGGCACAGAAGGCTTGGACACTTGAATTTTGATCATATTGTCAAACTGAATAATGAAGGTGATGTGAAAGACCTTCCAAAAATATCTAAGACTAATAAGTCTGTATGCAAATCCTGTCAAATGGGGAAGCTGACTCGTGCTCAATTTAAATCAAAGAGTTTCACATCTTCAGAGAAACCACTTCAAATTGTTCATATGGATCTGTGTGGACCATTGCGAAATGAAGGTATTGGAGGAGAATGTTACTTTATGCTAGTCATTGATGACTTCTCCAGAATTACGTGGGTTGCCTTTCTGAGAGAAAAATTTGATGCATTTGAGAAGTTCAAAAATTTTAAGGTGTTAGTTGAGAATCAAACAGGAAGGAAGTTAAAGAAAGTTCGCTCAGACATGGGAGGTTAATTTCTATCAAGAGATTTCAAAGAATTCTGTGACAAACATGGAATTAAAAGAGAATACACTATTCCAGGTACTCCTTAACAAAATGGAGTTGTAGAATGACAAAATAGATCAGTTCAGTAGATGACAAGGGACATGATGAGTGAAAGGGACATTTCAAAAACCTTTTGGGTGGAGGCTATTCACACGAATGTTCATATTCTAAACAAAGCGCATCTAAATCCGAACAATGATAAAACTCCATATGAGTTGTGGTTTGGTCGACCTGCATCAATCAAGCACTTCAAAGTATTTGGAAGTAAATTCTACATCAAGAATAATGATGATCATCTGGGAAAATTTGATAGTAGATTTGATGAAGGTATCTTCTTAGGATATGCAACGAACAGTAAAGGATACAGATTCTTTAACAAAATAATGCATAAATTAGTAGACTATATTGATGTTCGAATTGATGAAGAAGCTCATGTAAAAGATCAACAAAGAATAAGCACTAAGCGAGATGAAAAAGATGATGAGAATAATTAAAATGAAGAACAAAAAATCTCAGAGTCACAAGAAGATCATGAATCAGGTGGAGAAGAGACACCCAGACAAGAAGAGTCAGGACAACAATCAACATCAAATCCTTCCTCCAGAATTACTCAAAAGAATCATCCTGAAAGTTAGATAATTGGTGAGAAAGAAAAAGGTGTACAAACCAGGAGAAGGATAATCAAAGACACTGAGCAATCAAATATAGCCTTCATATCCATGGTGGAACCCAAGAACTTTAATGAAGCCAGTAAAGACGTAAATTGGTTAAAATCAATGAATGAGGAATTGGACCAGATTGAAAAGAATGACAGTTGGGAACTCGTTCCTAGGCCAACAAATAAAAATGTAATAGGATCAAAATGGGTCTACAAAAATAAGATGAATGAGCAAGAAAATATTGTAAGAAATAAGGCTATATTGGTTTGCAAAGGATATGCTCAAATAGAAGGACTGGATTTTGATGAAACATTTGCGCCCGTAGTAAGATTAGGAGCTATTAGAATGTTTCTTGCCTATGCTTGTCATAAATAGTTTAAAGTCTATCAAATGGATGTCAAGTCAACTTTTATAAATGGAGATCTAAAAGAATAAGTCTATATGGAACAACCAGAGGGTTTCCAATTGTTCGATAACCCTGACTTTGTCGGCAAGCTGAAGAAAGCCTTATATGGGTTGAAACAAGCTCCTCATGCCTGGTATTACAGACTGGATAAGTATCTTCAAGACAAAGGGTTCAAGAAAGGAACAATTGACAACAATCTATATATCAAAACAAAGAGTAATCATTTTGTTGGTCTATGTATATGACATCATCTTCAGAAGCAATAATGCTTCATTGGTACAATGGTTTGCTTCTGCTATGCAATCTGAATTTGAAATGTCTATGATAGGGGAACTACCATTTTTTCTTGGTTTTCAAATTACTCAGAGGTCTGAAGGAATATTTCTTTCTCAGGAGAAATATCTAAGAGAAATGTTGAAAAGGTTTAAAATGGAAGACTCTACACCTATGAGCACACCTATGGTCACTGGATGCAAGTTAAGCAAGGATGATGACTCACTTGATGTTTAACAGAGTTCATATAGGTCTATGATAGGCAACCTATTGTACATCACAACATCTCATCCAGACATAATGCATGCTGTTGGAGTGGTAGGAAGGTATCATGCTGAACCTAAACAAAGTCATTTGTTAGCTATCAAAATAATATTCAGATACTTGAAAGGAACAATGAACTATGGCATATGGTATCCTAGGAATCAAAATTTTCAATTATCATTCTATTTAGATGCTAATTGGGCTAACTATGTGTATGAAAGGAAAATCACGAGTGGAGGTGCATTCTTCTTAGGTGATTCTCTTGTATCATGGTTGAGCAAGAAACAAGGTTCCATTTCCTTATCGACTACAGAGGCTGAATACATTGCAGCTGCCACTTGTTGTACCCAAGTATTATGGATGATTAAGACACTTGAATACTTGGAGGTAAAGTATAATGCACCGATCCCAATTCATTGTGATAATAATAGTGCCATTGGTGTGTTAAATAATCTTATATTTCACTCCAATACCAAGCATATATCCATAAGGTATAACTTATTGAGGGAACAGGTAACCAATACTGTTGTTTCTTTGCATTATATTCCATCCAAAGATCAGATTGCTGATATCTTCACTAAACTGCTTGCAAACGCTCAGGTTGAGCATCTATGCCAGAAGTTGTGCACGACCCTGTTATCAAGATAAAATAGTCTATTTGATAAGGAGGAGCATAGAGTCACTCTCCATTTTCTTTGACATTGATGTCAAAGGGGGAGAAAAAGGTGTTGTCTGTATGCTACAGTTGGAGGTCTAAGCAGAATAGTGAAACCTTTCAAGGTTTCCATCAATGACAAAGGGGGATATTGTTGGCATGTTTACAGGAAGAATGTGCTTGTCATTGATGGAAGGAGCAATTGTGAACCAAACCTCGAGAGTGCAGAAGATGAGAAAACTTAGAAGAGATAGTGGTTTCCAAAAGCATAGACGAGACCCAAAGTCATCAGGACTCGCAGAAGGAGCAAAGGTCGAGACCCTTGAACACTTAGAAAACCTTCTAAGTCAGAGAGATCAGAAGCTCAAGAGAGAGAGAGAGAGAGAATGGCCGTTGGATCAACGATCCATATGACCAACAACCATCTGATCAAATCAAGTGAAGGATAGGATAAACTGGGCACAAGGTTTGAGAATTTGATTATCCGAATACCCATCAGCCGTTGGATCAAACCCGAATTCCCGTCAGCCATCGAATCATTTTTGAGTGGAAGGATAGGATAAGCGAGGTAATATCTGAGATATCATTTATGTGAATTTTCATCAACCGTTGGATCATTCTAAGTGGAAGGACATGATAAGCTAGAAGAGTTGCATCGTAGACAGATCGAGTTGTTGATCTAAGATCCTGATCAATGAACATCATTTGTTTCAGGTCTAAAGATGTGAGGAGGTTACGCTTCGGAAAAATATCACTTAAAGAATTTAATTTGAGATTTGAAATTCCCAAAGCCCGGAGATCCGAAGATCCAAAGTAGACCTCAGTTGTTAGATCATCTGAAGAAGATCTCAAGTGTTGGATCGTCCGAAGTGAATCTGGGTCGTCTGATCCAGAGCATTAGTTTGAGATTTGAAGTTCCCAAAGCCCAGATATTTGAATTACATCCTCGACCATCAGATCATCTGAAGTAAATCTCAATCATCATATCATTCGAAGATCTCAAGCATCAGATCATCCGAAGCGAATCTGGGCCATCTGATCCAGAGCGTCAGTTAGAGTGTTGAAATTCCCAAAGCCCGGAGACCCGAAATACATTATCGATTGTCAGATCATCTGAAATAGATCTCAATCATCATATCGACCAGAGTAAATCTCAAGCATCAAATCATCTGAAGTAGATCTAGGCTGTCTGACCCAGAAGAGACGTGGTGTAAATCTGTGGACTCCGAGTAAAGACTCGAAGTAAGCCTCAACTGTTCGATTCAAGGACATGTGGCAGACCACTTCAGCAAGGACATGTGGCATATCTCGTCAGCAAGGACATGTGGCATACCACATCAACAAGGACATATGGAAGACCACGCCAGTGAGTGACACATGGAAACCACGTGACTGTCCGATCTATTCGGACTGGTGTCAATAGATCTTCCACTCTGGAAGATTGATGTACGAAGAAAAATAGGGTTTGAGATTTGAAATCTTTGAAGTCCAGAGACCCGAATGAGATCTCAACTATTGATCGAGAAAGGGGCCGTAGAACCATTGATCTGGTTGAAAGGTCAAAATCCCAAAGTGGAAGCAGAGCCATCGATTGAGAAGGATAGGTGTCCGCAAATCATTGACTCCAAAAGATTGGTGTACAAAAGAAAGCAGGGTTTGAGAGTTGAAGATCCCACAGTTCGGATCATGAAGTAAATCACAGTCATTAATTTTAGAAGGTTAGATCTGATCCTTAAGTTCAGGAACACTGTCAAGATCATGAGATCGATGGTCCCATTGCATTGTGGGGTTTGAAGGTGTGCGTACTTTAAAATGTTGAAGGCGGGCTGCAATCGAAACCATGATTTTGGAGAAAGGACACGTAGAGCTTTGTAGTGAATTACGGGGTGAAAAGCAGGTTGCCCTCAAACCTCCTTTGGATGCGCTCGAAATCATGTGGTCATGTGAGATCATCACCCAAGGTCATATCGAAAGAAGGAGCTATCACTCACTAGACCGAGATCACAAAGTGTTCAGAAGTTAGGCGTATGGTCACCGTCGATGGTCACGTGAAGGAAGGGGCTTAGAAGCCAAAGAAGCCAAAAATGACTGGATGTAACTGACAGAGAATATTAAGAGTTGCGACTTCCAGAGAAGCCAATGAATCTTTGGATAATATCCATTGATGATGAACATATCCATAATAATCGTCAGGGAAGACGAAGAGTTCGAATGATGATCAAGCAGATGACTCGACGTGAGAAAGACATGCAGAACATAGAACAATGCGTGCTTCTTCGATAGTAATGCACATGGGTAGGATAGACAAGGTGTAGCACCTGAAATGGAGATCAGAGGCGCAATGTATAGAATGTAGAGGCAACACAGAGCATAAAAGGCAGAAGAGAAGCTGAGAAAAGGTGGGTCATGCGCTGGAGGAAAGAGAGCAGAGCATAGAAGAAGAAAGATGTAGAAGTGGAACAGAGGATAGAAGTTGAAGAAGGCAACAAAGCCTTGGAGCTATAATAGACCATATCAGAGACAAAGCAAGTAAGTAAAAGTTTTGCAATATTCAATCATGTTGGTAGGGTGGTGATAGGGAGGATTGTAGTCCTCTAACTTCTAGTGGGTGCTAGAAGATTTTCTAGGAGTTGGTGCTTCCATCTAGTTGGTGCTAGAGAAATCTAAGAGTTGGTTCTCTCTGCAAGTTGTAGCTTGCTATCATAGGTTGTAGCCTCATATTTGAGTTGGATCTCAAATATTGTGATGTACATGAAAGTTGGAGCTTGATTGACATCCTAAGAAGAAGAAGTTTTCACCCTTTATGGGTTTCCTCAGGAAAACTAGTGTCTCTGTTTATTATGTGTGATTTATCATTGTATATCTATGCATTTTAAGTTATCAACAACATATTAAATAATAATCTAGAAATGATCAAAAAAAGGGAAAATTTTCAATCTTATATACATAACTGATTCACCCCCCCCTCTCAATTATATTTCCAACACCAAAATCCCTCATCAATATCATCATCCAAATATGTTTTGTAACTCTGTAATAGACCTATTGTATATGGTCACATACCTGAAAACCTTCCTTAACTTTAACAACAAGAGACTAGAATTTTCATCAAACTTTTCTTTAGTTTCACAGGACTAGTTTTAGATTAGTCAACAACCCTAACTTGAAATAGTCATAACTATGTTCCTGTAATGAATAAATATCTAAAACTGATACATAATGTTCTTTAGTATGATTTTATGAAATTCCTTCAAGTGTCACTACTTGTAACCTCTCAGAAAAGGAGTTATAGCAAAAATGACATACCTTATTGAATTTTGGCTTATTCTAGAGAGCGACCTTGTAGAGCATGCCCCACACAGAATATTTTTTGAATCGATCTAAAAATGTTACAAATAATACTACATCCTATACTCTAACCAACACATTTTTTCTTACTAAATTTGGATATGTTATGAAGAAGTTCTTATGTTTTTACCCGAAACACCTATTTTAGACTAGTTTCAGGACTAGCCAAAAATCCTATTTTCCACGGAGTTTAAATCCAAAAATACAACGAAACACAAGATGAATTGTTTACCATATATACTTGGATATGTTTCCTCAATGGCCTATCAATCTCACGGTTTGAATCATTCTATAAAAAAAATTATTGCGAAAATGGTGAGATGACCTGTAGATAACATACCTTAGAAAGCATCATCAAAATAATTTATCCTCCCTTGAATTCCGGCCCTCTTTTCTTCACCTTCCCTATGAAATTAGGATTAGATATCCTTTGGTTACCTCAATCACCTATATATATTCAATATGATCAAGTGTGATGTAAAATGAGAGAGCCTTGCCTCTTATTTATACTCTTCATCTTCTAGGTCACTTAACCCATTTCTAGGTCACTTAACCCATTTATAGGTCACTTAACCTATTTTCCTCATTTTTAGGGTTAACCACTTTTTAAAATTATAAAGTTATCCATTACTTTATCATTTAAATATTCCCCCTTGACTTTGTCACCTCACTTTATCATTTAAATAATCTTCTTTTAGTTTGTCACTTCACTTTATTATTTAAATAATCATTCTTGACTTTGTAACTTTAATTTATCATTTAAATAATAATTTCTTCTTTTAAATATCTTTGGCTTCTTTGACCTTTTGGGGCTTCAAGCCAACATATGAGGGTCCTCCAACTTCGTAAGGCCATAACTCTCAAATCATGAGGAGTTATGTGACATTCCACATACCACCAGAAATTGCATGACATGTACTATCCATATAGAATAGTATTACCTTCAAATATATTTAAACTCATACCATTATACATGAAACAATCTTGGGTCCATTACCCAAACCTTTGTGCTACCAGAATTTGCTACATGACTTTCTTCAAGGGTTGACATCAATGAAAACCAGCCTTAATCAACACATGCATCCTCATACATATCTCTCTCTAGTCATGTGCCATAAGGTTGTGTAATCACATGATCTAGACTTCAAACCCTTTCTGATATTCAACCTCTCAATACATCAACTAATACAAGCTCTCGGCCATATACCACAAAAACCCTTAGCCATATGCCAAGAAATACAAGATGTGCCTCAACAAGAAGTATCAATGATAAATATACTAATACTGTATTTCTGTAGATCTGACTTATACATAAGATCCCATGCAACCACTAGTATCTCTAGGGAGAATTCTCAAATCTCCATAACCATTTCTTATGCATACATCAAAATCCAACTATTCATATAAATAGGACATACCTTTTGAACCAATGGATAGATCTGATGTATCTGAGCACTGGAGACCTTCCCAGGAGCTTGATCTATGAATCTAGAACCTCTGCATCTTCATCTTTTCAAGTTTCCAGGGCTTTACCAACATGTACGCACCTTAATACACTACCATCCTGTGTATGTATGCACCCTAATACACTGTCATCTCACATACGCCTCAGTATGTACGCACCATAATACATTGTCATACCGCGCATGCCTAAAAAATTAGGGTTTTTTAGTATTCGCTGTAATTTTGAAACTTTCATCGTCAACCCTTCGTACTACCTCAGACTTTCACAACTTCATATGTATCAATGAGTATTTTCAATAAGCCTTACACAACAAAAGATATTCAATGTGTTCAAGTGTGATTAAATGAAAGAGCCTTGCCTCTTATTTATACTTTCATGTAGCATTCCACTTTCCTTATTTTAGGGAGTTCTCCATTAGCTTTATTATTTAAATAATTTCTTTTGCAAACAATTTGACTTTTAGGGGCTTCTAGATAACTCATGAGGGTTCTCCAACTTCACATGGCCATAACTCTCTAACCGTGAGGAGTTATGTGACGTTACATATACCACCGGAAATGGCATGACATGTACTATCCATTTGGAATAGTCTTACCTGCAAATATCTCAAAACTCATACCATTATCCATCAAACAAACTTGGGTCCATTACCCAAACCATTGTGCTACCAAAATTCGCTACCGGACTTTCTTCAAGGGTTGACACCAATGAAAACCAACCCAATTAATCAACACAATAGGGGAAAAACATGAAAAAAATATAAAAAACATTTTACAAAATAACAATAAATAGAGTTATCTCTTTTGGAACAAAAATAGATGCAGAATACAAACTCCTAAATATGGGAATCCAATATTAAAACCGAAACCTTGGAAATATCTACTTCATCTTATACATAATTTGTTGTTAGATAGAAACATTTTACTTCTAAATATTGTAAGCCACTCGAAATCAACTCTAGGAACATGGAAGTATAATTTAAGAAACCACATTTGAGATTATGTAAAAATAATAAGGATATAAAATTACATTCGAGGTTATTCAAAGAATGTTTTGAAATACTAGGGATTAAGAAAATTACATCTTGAGATTCTTCTATAAAATATATATGATGCAACATAATATATAATTAATATATAATAAAACTCGTAGAATACAAAAGTTTGCAAAAAAAACTAAACACTAAATAATTGTTATGTTTATCTCCTCCAATGACTCTTGGAGCCATCACCATGGTGAGATCCACCACCACCATAAACGCATCTGTGGTAACCACCACCACCACCCCTATAACCACAGTTATTGTGATCATCGTTTCTATCGAGTTGGGTAATGATGATGCTCTTTCCATAAAACATCTTACCATTCATTGCATCAATCACACATATCTTATTCACTGCTCCTAGCAAAGCAATGGAAATCAACACACCATTTTGGAAACTAACATAAACCCAAAATCACAATGGCCATCTTCTTCAAATCAAAGTAAATAGAAACTAATATGCCTATAACTGAAATGAACCAAAAACCATTGGAACCAAAGAGAACCACACAAGTGATTAAAGTCTTTGCATCATGTATTTCCAATTGGCATATTTTCTCCAGTCATTTCAAAGTTATATATAAATTTGGAAGCTATGTCAAGACAAGATCATAAAAATCCATATGGATCATTAAAATTTAATGATATTTTCAAAAATATATGCAGTATTAAAACAGATAGGGTCCCAAAACAACTATATATAAGTGTTGAATGCTAATGATAAACACATGGAAAATCCTCAAAAACTAAATATAAATGTCATATATATATATATATATATATATATATTCAAACATTTTCAAAAATACATATTACTAGAGAAATTTTGAGGCTTAAAATGGGTCTCCTAAAGAAAGTATAAAACAATAAGAGTGTATACCACATCATACAACATTATAGGTATCATCTCGTGAAGTTAACTCTATATTTTTTTATTCATGATAATTTCCCTATAAGCTAAGTTGATGTAGAGTTATGAGATGAACGTTAAAAACAATAATGGAAGATTTAGATTCACTGCTTTTATAGTGGAAATTCTTCCCCAAATCTAGTAGGAATTTTTTCAAAATTCATAGTTTCACTTAGTTGATGGAACTTCAACCATGGAACTTTGCCCCTAAGGGTTTTGGATTGATTTAAAATGACCATCTTTTTAGAATTTAGAAAAAAATGAAAGGTGGAACTTTACCTTGCAAAGAAAAATGGGCTCAATAAAGAGGGAAATATAAATAGGTTATGAAATGACCTCACATAATAAAACATTGACCTAGTTGTTGAGCAAAGCATTCCATATGTAGAAATTGTATTGTGGATTTTGACTAGGAACCATGAGTTCAAAGTTTCATACCACATGCAATTTCCTCAAATAATATGTTCTATTCTATGGACCATGACACATAGATGTGATGTGGCCCAAGAAATTCATGGTTCACTTGGTGCCAATAAATTGAGAAGAATTAAACATGGTTTGACCTAGTGGATCGCTAATTAAACATTCCCAAATGGATTTTGTTGGGTATGTGTTATATTCTTTGCATGATTAGCCCCACGTGTTGTACATTGCACCGAGGGGGGTCAAAGCACCTAAAATGTTTTTTGGGTTGTTTTTGGTTCGTTTTAGGGTGGTTTTTTGGACAATGATTTTTCAACCCATTTTATTGTAATTTCGGTTAAGGAATCTAATCCAGGTTGATACATTAGGGATTTTGTATACTGCATAATCATATATGTTGAATTCTAAATGGTGAGGTTAATACAATGTGAGTTAGAGGTGTGGCTCTAAACATTTGTTAGTTTTCTTGGTTAAGGGTTTCCAAGGTAAATTTCTAAGTGCTATGTGTGAATGCTATTGCTTTATTTCTCTTTTATAAAGAATCTATGTGTGCATTCCTATATTGTAAAAGTTTAAAACATACATTTGGTATTAGAGCAATTATTGGCTTCAAGGGGATTCCTTTGTTGTTAAGGGTTTGATTATCTTGGGTCTATGATAAACCCGATTTTAGTGGAAGCTCCGCGGTGGTGATTCTTGTGGTGAAAGAGAATGACAAACAATTCTAAAATTGAGATCAAAAAATTTAATGGGCAAAGCTTTGATCTTTAGAAAATGAAAATGGATGAGATTTTGGTAGACAAAGAATAGTGGGTTGTTATGGATCCTGGAACCTTATCTACAAATATGTCGACAAAAGATTAGATGAAGTTGGATAGGAAGGAAAATAACACAATCCGGTTGTGTCTTTCATATTCAGTGTTACTAAATGTCTTGAGAGAAACAACAACCAAGGTATTATGGGATAAGTTTAGGGGCTTTGTATTGTGAATTTTTCTCAGACCCCAACCCGGTTTCAAGTCACAATAATTTTCACTATTTAATGCCCAACCCACATTTATTTCTCTGTTGTAAATGAAATTAGCATAAACAAAAAATTATAACATGAAACACAAGAGCCTCTTAACAACAAACTGAACCGGAAATAAATGCACACACTCAGAAATTTAAACACTGATATTTTTGGTCAAATCGACCATGGAGAAACTTGCAAGGGGAAAACTAGTGAGAGAGGGGATTTTTATTATTCTTGAGCTCAGAGAAATCATTCTTTTACAAAAAAATTATACACAACATAAACACCACAAAATTGTCTCAGAAATTGTGCCAAAAATCTTGAACAATCACACACCAACTCCTTGATTTATGTGCAAGAAATATGTATTGTTGTACGATTGTTACAACATTTAATTCTATACAGATTGTCTAGAAAACAATGCAATAATTTTTGGGTTTGCTATACAATATTCTCAACAATAAATGCACCTCGATTTTTGTGCAAGCTGTCTCGAAATATGTGCACCTCCTTTGTTGTATGACTTACTCACTTATCAATTGTATGGTTTAGAATCAGTACTATACAGATTCCTTTATTGTTGTAGATGTATCATTGATTTGTGTGCAAACTTCCTTTCTTGGAAATCGTTCCCTAGCTGCAAGTTCAACTCCTCTTTCTCCTTTCTCTACTCTCTCTATCATACTCTCCAAATGCTCATGAAGAATAGCTCAAATGGGAGCACCTCAATCCCTAGATAAAGTCTTGATATTCCCAACAAAGAGTCACTTGATCTAATGGTTGAGATTTGATCTTGGGCCATCAAGATCAACGATGGTGATTAAATGTCTCTTTAGTCACAATTTTCATGAAATATTCTCAAAGTCACTTTTAAATTTATATCTCATAAATTTAATGTACTAGGGACCACTTTGGACACTTTCCCACATACTAGGTGCCTAGGCTATGTGAGAAACACTTGTCCAAGGTACATTTTTTAACACTCCCTCTTACCGAGGAAAGTGTTCCTCACCACTCCTAGCTTATCTCTAAAGGGTACAAACTTAACTCTTCCCAAAGCCTTAGTGAATATGTCTACTACTTGCTCATCGATGGATATGAACTGAAGCTCAATTGCCCCTCTTTGAACATAGTCTCAGATGAAGTGATATCTAATATCAATGTGTTTAGACTTGTCATGAAAAATGACATTCTCAGAGTTTTATACAACTCTGATTGTCACAAAAAATCATTGTGGGTCTCAACTGCACACCGAATATCCCAACCAACAACTTGCGAATCCATATGGTTTCACAACTGGCCTAACTGGTTTCCATGTACTCAACCTCAACAAAACTCAGTGCCACCGACTTTGCTTCCAACTAAACAAAGACACAATTGTTGAGCCCAATTTGAAATAACACCCTAAAGTACTCTTTCTATCAACAACACATCCTGCCCAATCTGATTCTGTATAGCCTATCAATCTAACTCCATTTCCTCTCACATATTCCAAGCCATAATCCACTGTACCCCGTAGGTACCTGAGCACATGTTTTGATTCCACCCAATGCACTCTCCTAGGCTCCACCATAAATTGATTGAGAGTATTGACAACAAAACAAATATCTAGTATAGTGTTGACCAAATACATCAAAGAGCCCATCAATAGACGATAAATCATGGGATCAACCAACTCGGACTCAGAAGCATTGAGCTTCTTCTAGTTGGTAATCATGGGTGTGGACATGGGCCTACAATCCTCCATCTAAAATCTCTTCAGAATGTCAACAAAATACTTTCCCTATCCCAAACAAATATGTCATGGTTCCTGCCAAACCTCAAATCCCAAGAAATAATGCATCAGTCCAATGTCTTTCATCTCAAACTTTGAAGGAAGACTTTTCTTTCAACCATCTATGAGTCTCTCTACCCCTGTAATGAAAATATCATCAATATATAGCACAAGAATAAGAGGATCCTCTCTAACCACACGATATAAAGTTTGGGATCCACCTCAATCTTCTCGAAACCCATCTGCTGCAAGTATGTATCAATCCTTGAATACCAATATATGGGAGCTTTCTTTAGAACATATAACACCTTATTCAATCTTCACACATGATAGTCTCTCCCATGCACCTCAAATCCCTATGGCTACTCAATGTACACCTCCTATATGAGACCATTCAGAAATGTGGTATTCACATTCATCTGGTGGATCTTCCAACCCATATCTGCTGCAATTAACATCACTACCCCGATAGAGGTATATATAGAAGCCAGAGCAAAGGTCTCATCATAATCGACTCCCTCTACCTATGAGAACCCTTGAGCCCCAAATCGATCCTTGTACTTCTCAATGTTTCCATCTGCAACATGCTTGATTTTATAGAGCCACCTGGAAGTCACCATTGACTTCCCCTCATGTCTTAGAACAACCTCCCACACATCATTCTTCATGATGGAATTGTACTCTTCCACCTTGACATCCTTCCAGACTTGTTGGTCTATTTCCTCCTCAAAAGTGGAAGGATCAGACTCATTGATGCTTCTCACCATAACTAAATAGATAAAAAATCTCTCAAGAGGTTTACTCTCCCTGACATCCTTCCTGGGATTCCTGTAGATCCCTGAGCTTCCTTCAAAGTATCTTGAATCCATTTTGGCTTCCACTTCTATGAATTAACATTCCGTGAAGGGGATGTTGAAATTTTGGTATGCTCCTTTAACCATAGACAATGTCACACCATTGTCACCCAACCATAGGAATTCACATATGCCACCCACAAGCACACTAACCTTTACTTATAATAATTCTGGAAAATCTACTCCAGAACTAACAAATAAAATCTAGATGCTAACTGCAACAACAACTCAAGACACATAGAGAAATTCTTCTCCGAGGGTAGATCACAAGAGAGAGAGAGTCTCCATATCCACATAACAAGTACCATACACAACTGCAACAGTTGTAGCTGAACTACTCTCTCAAACTTGCACCATACTTAGAAAGAATATCACCAAGACTGTCACCAAGATAATCACTAAGAATATCACTTGATATCACTAGAGAGAGACCAAGAACAAGATATGACCATCCACCCTTATTCCTCCTTGTCGTTGCAGTTGCAACTACAATTGTATCTCTCCACAATACTTGTGCACTGACTGGGTATACAAATGAGCTGAAAGGTCCTCTATTTATATTAAATTGTCCAATGAATTTTCTGGCTGGTCCGACCTAAATTTCTGATAATTATATTTTCTGTTTATTTTTTTTCTATGGAGACGACTTGTATTTTTGGAAGATAATATTATAGAATTATTATTCTGCTACATCGACTTGTCTTCTAGGTTTTCCACACATCTTTTTAACGGTTCACTTGCTTCCATAATATTCTATTCTAAGTCATAGGTTACATGTGGAGGTTAATAGCTCCCCGCAGCTACCAAAACATCAACATGGGACTCATCCTCTTTAACCCCATCACCTAAAGACTGTGTACCTCAAGAATATGATCATGTGGTCGTTTGAGAACCAATATACTAGGAAATAGTACCATGTGAACTAGTAATTTGAGGTTCAGTGATCTGTGACCTTTTCACCTGTGAACCAGTGATCCTTGAAACTCGTGGTCTTGTGCTTTGTGGTGAACTCACATGAAGCCAAGGATTCTGTTTCTCCCCTTGATCAACATCTCATGACTTCCTAAAAGGCTTTATCCTCCTCAAATATCACATCTCGTCTCACAACTATCTTCCTCAAGGATGGAATGTATATGCGGAAGGACTTTGAGGTCTCTCTATACCCAAAAAAATACCCTTTTCTACCGTGGGTTCTAGCTTTATCCTCTTCTCAAAAGGGACATGTGAATACGTTAGGCACCCAAAGATCCTGAAGTGCCCAACCTCAAGCTTATTTCCATAGAAATATTCCTCAAGAGTCATGTTCCCTAATACTCTATGTGGACTCTTGTTCTGTAGATAAACTGCAATGTTGCATACCTCTGCCCAAAGAAATAGTAGTATCCCCCGATCATGTAGCATCACTATCATAGCTCCAACTATGGACTTATTCTTCCTCTCAACAACCCTATTCTACTATAGGTCGTAAGGAACTTCCATCTCTCTTCTAATTCCTATACATTAATTAAAAGAATGCACATTAATTATTGAAGTCATTGGAGGTATACTCACCCCCAATGTCCGACCTCAACACCTTGATTTTATTCCCTGTTTGGTTCTCTTACACATTAATTATTGAAGTCATTGGAGGTATACTCACCCCCATTGTCCGACCTCAACACCTTGATTTTATTCCCTGTTTGGTTCTCCAAAAGAGCTTTGAATTTTTGGAACCACTTGAAGACCTTTCCTTTGGTCTTCATGAATAAAATCTAAGACTTCCTCGAGAAGTCATCAATAAAAATCACAACCACTCAAAGATACAAAATACATAGGACCACATACATCGACATGTATCAAATCAAGAATACCCGCTACTCTGTTGTCATTGTTTGGAAAAATAGTCTTGGCATACTTCCTCAGTGCACACCCGTTGCACACCTCATGGTGCTCTGTAATGAAATATGGTACCCCCATAACAATATCTCTCAATAACTTCAAAGCCCCATGATGCACATGGGCCATCCTCTTATGTTATAACTCACAAAGGTCATTGTTGTTGGTAATGTTTATCAATGCATGAAACATGAACTTGTACAACTTCTCAAGATGAATCCCAATCACTCTGGATGAAGTGATACTAGATCCCTTGGGATACAAGAGTCCCTGTCCATCATGGAAAACCAACTCGTATCCCCTATCCTCAATAGTGGAAATTGATATCAGGTTCTTCTTCAAGATTGTAACATATAGGACATCTCTCACCAACATGGGAGGTTGGGGATCCCTCTGAAAGGATACTGTCCCACTACCAACTGCCTTGACCATTGATTCATCTCCAAGAACCACCTCAATATCCTCAATCTCTGTAATATCTATAAAATGATCACGAACATCTGTCATATGGCGGGAGGCTCCGCTATCAATATACCACTCACTGGTAGATGTTGCTCTAGAGGAAAGACACACTAATAAGAAAACTCCTTCTCAAACCTGGTGGAAAACTCCACATCTGCTAAAGATGCAACCTACGTCTTATTATTAGGACACTGACTTGCATAGTTCCCCATCTTATGACATGCAAAGCACTTGAATTTTCTCATGTTCTGTTTCCCTTCACCCTTTGACTTGTTCCCACCCTTGGAACCCTTCTTGGAATTATTATTGCTCTTTGTAGAAAGAGCCACATTCTCCTCATCATTACCATTGGATGAACTCCCCTGCACATATCCTCTTCGAGTTCCCTTATGTATGAAATCATCCCAAAGATGATCTCACTTGGGCATATTTTCTCTTACAATATTGCCCTTAACAAAGACAACCCATTGCTTGGTCAGAGCATTCAAAGTAGTCCTCACAAGTTCATTGTCAACGATAACCTCCCCAACAACAACGATCTTATATCTAACATGAGTTATCTTGGTAAGATATGTGGAAACATTTTCAGTCTTTGTCATTTTATGCCCTTCAATTTTTCCCTTAATACCATTTTCCGGTTTTCATTGGAACTTTGATAAAATTTAGTTAAGGACTCCCACATCTCATAAGAATTGGCTTTATCTGTCACATGTGGAATCACATGGTCCTTTATGGAATCAAGGATGATTCTCTTAGCATTGATATTCTTCTTGGTGTAAGCGGCCAAAAGAGTATCATATGTGGGCACCATCATAGGATTCGTTTGTGTGTTGTTCACAATGTCCCTTAACTTACACTCCTGTAGAAACAATACAATCCTCTCCTTCCATGTGCTGGAATTAGCAGCCCCATCCTATCTTTCCTCAACCCTCAAACCAATGGCCATTGAACTTCACAACTGATATCCAAGTCCAAATCTATGCTCTAGTGAAGTACCTCTCTCCCTCAACAAAATCTATGTTTCTATTTGCTAACACATTCCCCTTCTCAGTTCTTTAGCAGCTCTGATACCATGTAAATTTTTCTCAGACCCTAACTTGGTTTCAAGTCACAACAATTTTCACTGTTTAATTTGCAACCCACATTTATTTCTCTGTTGTAAATGATATTAGCATAAAAAAAAATAGAACATGAAACACAAGAGACTCTTAACAACAAATTGAACAAGAAGTAAATTCACACACTCAAAAATTTAAATACTGATATTTTTGGTCAAATCAACCCTCAAAAAACCTGCAAGGGAAAAAATAGTGAGAGAGGGGATTTTTATTATTCTTTAGCTTAGAGAAATTATTATTTTACAAAAAAATTATACACAACATAAACACCACAAACGTATATCATAAATTGTGTCAAAACTCCTTCTGAATAATCACACACCAGCTCCTTGATTTATGTGCAAGAAATCCACACTGTTGTATGATTATCATAATATTTAATGTTGTACAAACTATCTAGAAAAATGTGCAATAATTTCTTGGTATGTTGTACGATATTCTCAATAATAAATGCGACTCAATTTATATGCAAACAACCTCAAAATATGTGCTCCTCCTCTGCTGTGCGACCTGCTCACTTCTCAACTGTACGATCCATAATACATACTCTATGGATTCCTTTATTGCTGTAGTTGTCTCCCCGATTTGTGTGCAAACTTCCTTTTTTGGAAATCTTTCCCTAGCTACAAGTTCGACTCCTCGTTCTCCTTTTTTTTTCCCCTCTCTTGTACTCTTCAAATGATCATATTCCCAATGAAGAGTCACTTGATTTAATGGCTGCAATTTGATCTTGGGCCATCAAGATCAATGGTAGTAATTAAATGTCTCTTTAGTCACATTTTTCACGAAATATTTTCAAAGTCACTTTTAACTTTATATCTCATAAAGTTAATGTATTAGAGACCAATTTGGACACTTTCCCACATACTAGGTGCCTAGGCTATGTCAGAAACACTTGTCCAAGTTACACTTTTTAACATGTATCAATCTAATTCCTTGGTAAATGTTATATTTTCAGTGAGCCATGGCTCATGTATTTATTTTAAATTTTCTTTCAACAATTACTTGAACCAAACTACTTCAACAAACCAAGATCACAAGAAGAATATCCATGCATAAGTACAAAAGAAGTATCATGGGAAACCCTTCTCAACAAGAGAATAAAACCCAATCAATCCTTTGCTACATTCCTCAAGGGAAAGACCCCCCACACCATCATCAAAACTAACACACAAGAGGGTGCCGTAATTCTCATAATTTCAGACCACAACTTCTGAAATCATGAGATGACACAATGATAAGTGTGTTTCCTCAATGATGATTCACCCTTATTTATATAAGACTTGTCACATCAAATGATGTGTCTATTGGCACAATAGGGCCAACCTCAATAACTCAAAATATAATTAATAATTACCATATTAATTATCTTTTACATTAATTATTAATCACATTAAGGTAGGGCCGACCTGTACCCTTTACATTACAATTAGGGTTACAAGTAGGTTTGAATTTTGAACTATATAAGAAGGGATCTTATACACCCACTAGTGCTCATCCACTGGGGGCACATCCATAGGGATGTCCATATCTCTGGCTCATTGCATTACACAAAAGAACCACTTCTGCACTAGTGCTCAACCACTAGGATCATGTTCACATGTGCTCGTCCACATGCATGTCCACTCAAAAGATCTTATTTCCCACTGCATTACATAGGAGAGTCATCTAGAGTTTCTTATCAACTCTTCTGCTCAGAGGAGGATAATACGCCATCTTCATTTATGTTCTCATGACAATGCACCCAACAATTTGGGATTTCACACGTTCACCTTGTGCTCAACCACAAGCACGTCCAACTCAACATATCTCCTTTCTCATTGTGTTACATAGGAGAATCATATGGAGTTCTTCTCAACTCTCTGTAAGGAGGAGGCCATCTCTACGTTCCATCTCTATCTCATATATGAACCACACACCCTTCTCAGGGGCTTTCTCTCAGGTTTGTAAGTTGGAGAATATCTCACATAGCTGCATTCATCAACACTCCCTCTCAACGAGGGAGGCATTCTTCATTATGCCAAGTGTCACACAGATGTACTTTGAACTTTGTCTTGGTTGTAGTCATCAACACTCCCTCTCAACTAGAGATTTATTCTTCACCAAGTTAATTTGGTGAAGATGTCTGCAATCTGATCATGTGTAAGAAGGTACTGCATGTGTACTATTTTCCTCTCCATCATATCTTTGATATAAATATATTTCATCTCATCGTGTTTCGATCCATCAAGAAACACTGGGTTCTCAAAGAGCTTTACACACGACTCTTGGTTATCATCATAGGATCCATCTCATGGTCAAGTAAATCTATCATAAGCTTGTGAAGCCATATGGATTCTCACATTTGATGCTATGTACTCTGCTTCCGTGTTACTCAAGGCCATCGAGTTTGTTTTCCTGCTGCATTAGGAAATCATGGAAATATTCATGGTAAGACAATAACTGAATGTGTTCTTCCAGTCCACTGTACTCTCTTCTCAATTTGTATCGGCATATCTTGCAAACTCAAGTTCACACTAGAGGCATATCTCAAGCCATATCCAATTGTGCCTCATATATATCTCAATACATGTTTCACTGTTGTCTTGTGAGTCTGTCTCGATTGACTCATGGAATGACTAAGTACATTCACTACATAGAAGGAACCAAGTTTGGTGTTAACCAGATACATCAGTGATCCAATCAACTATGGATCAATATCGTCTTTGTTTATTTTCTTCAAATCCATCATCGTGGATTTTCATTTTGTCATACTGAGCTTCTTTAATATTCCCACTATATATTTTCCTTGACTCAAGAAAATCTCATCAATCCTCTATCATACTTCTTTTCCCAAGAAGTAGTGCATCATACTCATATCCTTCATCTCGAAATCAAAAGTCAAAGATTACTTGTAATCAACAACAAGGCTTTCAGAATAAGTGATCAAAATTAGGTTCTCGTCACCAACACTGTAATAATATTGGTTTGGATCAACAATACTTTTGCTGAAACCCAAACTCATCAAGAATCCATATATCTGATGTAGTTCCAACTCATGCATGGTAGTACAGATGGAAATGTATCAGATTACTAGATTAATATGTCTCATCATAGTTCACTCCCTTTGCTTATGAGAATCCTATGACTACAAGTCTCGTTTTATATTTCTCGATAATTCCATCAGCTGTATGTATTTTTTCCTCTTGCAAGGTTTTGTCAATCTCAGATAAGGATTTTATAGCCTATTGCAAAGTCCTTGAGAATACCAACTAGAACAATTGGATCAACTGAATTAATGGCTATGTCCCTCTAGAATGCTAAAGAGGAAGAATGTATTGTCTTTATTTCTCAATTAGATTGAGTCCTTCTGAATCAAGTGACTCCCTCTGAAGTTTGAAGGATCAAATTATTCCTTTGTTGTTAGCCTGCTTGGGACAAGAAAACAAAAAAAAGGATACAAGACAAGAATATCTCCTAGAGGAGATTCATGAGTGCATCTCTAGAATCAAAACATTTTAAGTATTGTTGTCACAGTTACAACACCTACTTGTAATGTAGAAACCTTAGAAATGTAGGTTATAGTCATGATAAAAAAAAACAATCACACCGGGAGTCTTCATTTCCAGTGTGTTGTTCTTCTAAATGCACTAAGACTTCTTTGGGTCCATGATTTGCACCAAGGGTTCCTTCCTCTTGCAAATACCTTTATGACAATGATTCACATAATATATATACAAGTGCATACCTGAGAGTGTACACCGATGGAGGTTCTGCGTGTTTGTATTGTAGCCACCTATACTCTAGTCTAGTAGCAACTCTCTGCATGCTCAGGACATACCTCAGACTTAGTCCTTTTATACCTTAGAGACTCCTTTGGATTTGGGCCTGGAACTCTGCTCAACATCCCAAATTCTATCAACAACAATATTGTTGTAGTGTTATCTGTTAAGTAACTCATACATAGCCCTTGCTATTGGACAATGTATTTAAGGTGCACACCTACTGCAACCTTTTGTTACTGTCAATACTACCACATATTTTCTTGACACCATGCCATAAGATTCATTCCTCTATTTTCTTTTCCTTGGGGGAAGAGACTCTTCATATTCTATTGACCAAATGTGTAAATGTTCAGTTTATCCTAGCTTTGTAAGTGTATCTTATATATATCTCTTCTGTGAATATACTCGCACTTCATTTTGCATGGAAACCGCCAACAATAATTGGGCATTTCCTACAACAAGTCAATCCAAGGCAGTGACATGACATGAAGGAGATGCCATGTCCTTAAGTAGGAAATTACCATCCACCAAATTGACAATCATACCATCAAGTGCAATAATAAAGCTTGTAGTTGTAATCTTGTTGCCACCATTGGATAAAGAAATAGCCTTTATGGGACCTTTACCAACTTTAATCAGGCCCACATAGTTCCATGAAACCTCTTCCATTTTACAATATGTAGTAAAAGATTCATGGTCCTGGGAATCACTTATTTTTTAAAGCTACGTGGAAAAATCATAGGCATCTGATTTATAGCTTTCACTAGGTAGAGCACCTTCTCACTGTTGACATAAGGAAACATGATTTCCTGTAGGTATTACATAAATACTTGTGACCTTTCATAACTCATTAAAATTAATATACTTTGGCAAGTGGTCATGCTTTTAGGAGGCCTGTCATGGGGGTTCTTCTGGCTGTAGTAGCCTTGAACTTCATAAAAAAAATCAAACGTTGCCTCAGTTATATGCTGCCACAGGTCTGTGGTTTTATTCCTTAGCGGTTGTCCTAAAAGACTTGAGGCTACAAATGTTCTCTTCTTATTTAGCAGGCCGAGCCACCAAGGGATAAGTGGCTACCCCCCATGTTGTTCCATAATTTTGGTCCATCCAGAATGAGTGACTGCGGTCTGTTGAGGGGAATCGGTTAGCTTCAGATTTTTAGTTTGGTCCTTTCTCTTTAGGCTGCAACAAACTTACTCCTTGCCACAAAATATTAAGGGAGGAATCCAATCCTTCCCTTAGTCTGTGGCCTCTTTTCCATATGACGTAGGTGTTGATCAAAGGTTGAATTTACCATGGGAAGGATATACGACCCTCCTTAAATACCACATATTTGTTACGAGGAGTCTGACCTCATCAACAACCATAGATTTTTCAAAGAGCAGTCTGGCCCTCTTCTCTTCACCCCTACAACAGACCTTACCTTCAATTTGTAGTGTGCAATGGTTTTCTTCAAGCCTGCTCTGATACCATGTTAGATTTTCAGTGAGCTATGGATCATGTATTTATTTTAAATTTTATGTCAACAATTACTTGAACCATAACTACTGCAACAAACCAAGATCACAAGAATATCCATGCACAAGTACATAAGAAGTATCATCAGAAACACTTCTCAACAAGGGAAGAAAACCCAGTCAATCCTTTTCTATATTCCTCAAGAGAAAGACCTCCCACACCATCACCAAAACTAGCACACAAGAGGGTGTTGTAATTCTCATAATTTCATACCACAACTTCTGAAATCATGAGATGACACAATGATAAGTGTGTTTCCTCAATGAGGATTCACCCTTATTTATATAAGACTTGTCACATCAAATGATGTGTCTATTGGCACAATAGGGCCGACCTCAATAACTCAAAATATAATTAATAATTACCATATTAATTATCTTTTACATTTATTATTAATCACATTAAGGTGGGGCCGACCTGTACCCTTTACATTACAATTAGGGTTACAAGTAGGTCTGACTCTTGAACAATATAGCAAGGAATATTATACACCCACTAGTGCTCATCCACTAGGGGCACATCCATAGATATGTCCATATCTTTGGCTCACTGCATTACATGGAAGAACCACTTCTTCACTAGTGCTCAACCACTAGGATCACGTTCACCTGTGCTCATCCATAGGCACACCCACTCAACAAATATTCTTTCCCAATGCATTACATAGGAGATTCATCTGAAGTTTCTCATCAACTATTCTGATTAGAGGAGGCTAATACATCATCTTCATTTCTTTTCTCATGATGATGCACCCAACACTCTGGGATTTCACACATTCACATTGTGCTCAGCTACAAGCATGTCCAACTCAACATATCTCCTTTCTCACTAAGTTACACAGGAGAATCATCTAGAGTTCTTCTAAACTCACTGTAAGGAGGAGGCCATCTCTACATTCCATCTCTGTTTCAGATAGGAACCACACACCCTTTTCAGGGGATTTCTCTCAGGTTTGTAAGCTGGAGAATATCTCACATAGCTACAATCATCAACATCTCTCAGGTTTGTAAGATGGAGAATGTCTCACATAGCTGCAATCATCAACAATAAATAAACTTTTCCTTTGGAAGAAGTTGTACCTCTTGAGGATGAATGATGGAGACTCGATGTTAGAGCATCTAAATTCCTTCAATATTGTGGTAAGTCAAGTGTTCTCTATCGACATCAAAATTTCTGATGAAGATAAGTGCATTAGTTTACTATGTTCTTTTCCATATTCATGTGATAGTTTGGTTGTATCTATTGGGAGTAATGCAACCACATTAAAATTTGATGATGTGGTTTTATCCTTGTTATCGAAAGAAATGAGGAGGAAAAACCATGTATAGTCAAAGCATATATGCCTTATCTATAAGAGGACATTTCCTTAATAGAAGTACAAATAAGTCCTTGAGTGGGAGATCTAAATCTAAAGGTAGATCCAAATGTCGAAGAAAATCCTTAAGGAAATGCTAGAAATGTGGTAAAATTGGGAATTACAAGAAGGATTGTAGATATAAAAGTGTTGAGAGAGGAAAGATATTTGATCATGTTCCTTCCAAAAAAAGAAAGAACTCCTCAAAGGAAGGAGGAGATGCATACTTGGTTTCTTTAAGAACACATGCAAATCATGATGTATGGTTGATCGATTTATGTGCTTATTTTCATATGACTCCCTATAAGGAGTAGTTTTATGAATATGAAAAGTATAATGGAGGTGATGTTTTCTTAGGGGATGATTCAATAATCAGAATCATAGGATGAGGAAAAGTCAAGTTGTTACTCAAGGAGAAGGATTAGAACACTCAGGGTTTTTCACTTCCTATAGCTAGCTAGAAACTTGATATCGGTAAGTAAGATGAGTGATGTAGGTGTACATACAATGTTTGAAAATCAAACCTACAAATTGGTTTGAGGAGCAATGGTGTTGATGAGAGGAGTTTGAAATGGAACTCTATCAAGTTGTTGGGAAGCACTATTAACAATGGGTGTAATAGTTATGTTGTTTATAAGAGTGGAAATGAAGAAGACCAAACCCCTATGGTATCTGGATAAGACACAATGTTGTGGCATCAAACAATGGGACATATAGGAGATAAAGGCTTTAGATCACTACATAGTAAAGGTATGGTTGAAGGTATGCCTGATTTCACACTGTATTTTTATTCCCGTGAACATTGTGTTCGACAACACAGGTATTCCAACAGAGGATGAACACCTTCAGTAACCACTCACATAACCAGATCAAAGATCAACACACCAATGTTTTCACGTGGTAAAACCCCTATGGGGAAACATCCACGGCCCCAGCCAATGTGACCACTTGGATCAGTTTATTAATGCAAAGAAAAAGATTACAGAGAGATTTTACAAGAGAGTTTCTCACAATCGATCATCGGCAAATGACCCTCCATGCTCTTTAAATAGAGATCATGGACCAATCGGGTGTTAAGCCAC
>ML791810.1:455605-468490 GCA_009831015.1 Picea engelmannii
TCTTCATTTGGAGCTTGGGAAGGGATTGAAAAGTGCCCTGCAAGTTTAAGTATCATTCTTTCCATTTGCAATTCAAAACTCTAAACGGTCTTTTGTGAACAATGTCTGATATGGAACCAAAGATTTGATTTGATGTTTCCAACTCGGGAGTACAGCCTCTATTAACTGTTGATAATCTTGACTTTCCTCAGTGCGCGACTTTGTGAAAACCGCTCAATAGCTATGGAAAGTATGCACTTTCAACAACGCGTGACTTTGTAAAAAGCACTCCTTAGTTGTGGAAAGCATGCACTTTCAACAACGCATGACCTTTGAAAAATTGTTCCTTAGCTGCGGAAAGCATGCACTTTCAACAACGCACGCTCAAATTTTGGACACACGTTAGCTGATGAAAGTGTAAAATGAAAATTTTGAAAAGAAGACTTTATGGGTCAAATTATTTTATTAAGACAACACCAAAACCTAAGTTTTGCAGCTAAAAAGACTCAACAATGAATTGAGGAAACTATCAATAGCCATGCTATCCACCATAAAACCCGACCAAAATGACGGTGCTATTTTGGGAGATAACAGTCTGCACTTCCTTTTATGAACCCCACCTGTTGTAGATATTTATCCAGTCTAGAGTACCATGCTCTAGGAGTGTGTTTTAGACCATACAAGGCCTTCTTTAATTTACACACATAATCTGTGTTCTCTGACAACTGAAATCCTTCTATTTGTTCAATGTAGCTTCTTCTTCTTCAAGTTCCCCATTCATAAAAGTTGATTTTACGTCCATCTGATACCCTTTGATATTTTTGGAGCATGCATAAGCTAAAAGAAATTAGATTGCTTCCATTCTAGAAACTGGGGTAAATGTCTCTTCAAAGTTGATTCCTTCAACCTGTGCATATCCTTTACATACCAATCTAGCTTTGTTCTTTGTAACATGTCCATCTTCATTCAATTTATTCATGTATACCCACTTTGTGTCGATCACATTCTTATCCTTTGGTCTTGGAACCAATTCCCAAGTGTCATTTTCCTCTATTTGATCCAATTCTTCATGCATGGTATTGTTCCAAAATTCATCCTTGTTGTCCTCTTCAAAATAGGTTGGTTGAATCGTAGATGTGAGTGCTAGGTGCATTTGTTCTGGTGAACAAATTCTTCTTCTAGTCTCAACTCTTGCCTCTTTGTTTCCGATAATCTGATTTGAAGGATGAGTCTTTTGTACTCGTTTGCTAAGTGATTTTGGAGTTACTTGTTGAACTTGCTCTTCTATTTCTATCATATCCTCTTTGTCTTCCCCTTCTTTTTCATCTTTTGTTTCTTCTTCGTAAAGTTGTTTCATTGATTCATTTTCTTCTTTCTTTAATTCTTGTCTACTTATTTCATCAATTATTACGTTGATGCTTTCCACCACTTTGTTCAATATTAGGTTGTAACACTTGTATTCTTTTCTTGTATTTGAGTAACCAACAAGTACTCCTTTGTCCACACGAGAGTCAAAATTTCTCATTCTTCCATCTTCTCTTTTGATGTAGCATTTGCTTCCAAAAACTATGAAGTGCTTTACATTTGTTGGTCTTCCTTTCCATAGCTTGTAAGGAGTTTTGTCAGTGTTGTTTCTAAGCATTACTCTGTTTTGAATGTGAACTATTGTATGCACTACCCGTGTCCAAAAAATATTTGTCAATTTTGAATCCATTAGCATTGTTCGAGCCATTTCCTATATTGTCTTGTTCTTTCTTTCAACAACTCCATTCCGTTGAGGTGTCCTAGCAATGGAGAATTATCTTTTTATTCCATGACTGCTACAGTAGTCCATAAATTCCTTTGAAGTGAAATCTCCTCCATTATTAGATCTCAAGCATTTGATTTTTGAATCCATTTCATTTTCAACCATTTCCTTGTAGATCTTGAAGTTTTCAAAAGATTCTAACTTATTCTTGAAAAAGAAAACTGCGGTCATTCTTGTATAATCATCAACTAATAACATAAATTATTTCTCATCTTTTAAGCCCTTTGTTGTAGTTGGTCCAACTAGATCAGTATGCACAATTTCCAGTGGTCTTGTCGTTGAATATTCCTCTGATTTGAACCTAGTCTTTGTTTGCTTTCCTTGTTGACAATTCTTGCATAAAGTGTTGGTTGGTTTCGTGATCTGGGGCATTTCTATGACTGCTTCTCTTTTGCTGACTTTGACAAGGTCACCAAAATGTATGTGACCCATTATTCTGTGCCATAGCCAACTCTCATCTTCCTTTCCTAGACAACACTTTTCATTTCCAATTTCACTTAACACATATTGTTACACATTATTTCCATCACCCTTATGACCGTTAATGATGTAAACCTATTTGTTTCCTTCAGAGGGGTCAGTGGCCTGAATTCCTGAAGAAAGAAGGGAGAAGAACTTTCCCTAAAAGAAGAAGTTGTATTTTACTTTGTAAAAACCCTATTAAAGAGGATTTCTGTAGGTTTCTCTATACACAGGGTGCAGAAATGCCTGATTTCCACAGGTTTCACTATAGCTAGGTCACAGAGTTTCTGTAGGCTACATTACAGCTAGGGTGCGGCGGCCTTCGTACATGGGAAAAATTAGCATTTTCTTGATGCTTATAGAAGGAGAAGCTTCTATGGTGAGGTGGCATCCGAATGGTTTGGATCTTACTCAGTTTCATGATTTAGTGGGATCATCCTAACCTTATCCTCTTTAGCTTATAAAAGGAGAGAAACTCTCATGGAGAAAGTTGGTTGCATTAAGCTTGAGCTTGGCTTGGGATTAAGTTGTTTTTTCTTGAGATTGTTAGATTGGTTAGAGTGGCTTTGAGATTTTCTTTTTCAAGATAGATTGTGAGTAGCTATCAAATACACAGTCTCATAATCCATTGGAGCAAGAAGTGTGTGGGAAGCAAGGAACTGTTGGAAGGAACCTGACGACATCAAGGCATCTGGTTGTATATTTCTTCCACATTATATAATACAGTGGCATGTTTATTTCCCATAAAATAATTCTTATTTTATTACATGACTCCTTGATCACATGTATAAGCTTTCATTGAGTATACTATTGTTGCTTTCAGTTTGGTTGGTTTGTGTCATTGCAGATCCAATATCACAAGAGCACCAGAGTGGAGCAAGGACAACAAAGATATAAGGAAGCGATATTCAAAGGTATGTCACTTATCTCTTCTTTGGTAGTAAATTCGATGATTAAAGCTTAGGGAAAGTGCCATGTCCTGTCTTGTTCTGTTCTAGTTTTGTAGTGAAGCTAGGGGGATTGATTTGTGTCTACACTTAACAATTAACCCAATGACAAAATTGGTGACCATACTGGGGAATGAATTGTTTTCCTAGTTTTTCTTACTTTCTTGCTTTGATTTCTTGGTTTTTGTTTTCCGAGTCACTAGGAGATCCATCTTGACTCTCTGACTGTTAAACTTCATTGGAAAACCTTCTTAATTTTTTAATTTTTTCCATTTTTGTTTTATTTCCGCACCTTGCTTTGAGGGACAGTGCGACTAATTAGGATTTTCGCACCCTACCTGTTTATACCAATGCAGAAACTCCACACCCTACCCATATCTGGCCTGCTGCGATCAAGGATTTATGCACTGTGTTATTCTTCCAGCCTGCGACGATTGTGAAAAAAATTGTTTTTTGGTGGTTTTCCATGCCCAGATCTGTGATATGGTTCTCGGGTGATTTGTTGGGTCTGATTACAACCTGATTGAAAAAAATTGATTATGATTTCAACCATCTTTGCCTTATTTTTTTCTTTGTTTGATTTTGAAAGATTTGGTCTCTTGCTTTGAGTGTCTTTCAGTTACAAAGCATCATTTTTTCTTTAGAATTGTTTGGTGAAAGAACTTATTTTTATTTTTTTGAATAATTCATGTTAAAAGAGAAAACTTAGTTTGGGTTGCTTTGTTTTATATAGATTTTCTATTGTTTTTAGCTATCTTTAAAACAAAAAAAATGTAATTATTTGCTTTGTATTAGATTGGGGGTATCCTTGCATTTGATTTCTTGAAGATATTGATATTGATGAGTTTAATATATTTTGGGACATTGTGCATATGGGAATGATAAATGTTTTCTCCTTCTTGTAGCATAGCTTTCATCAAAATTAAAAGATTGCATCTTCATCTCTTTGCATAAATTTCGAGTCAGTCAAAACACCATGTTGTCCACGCCATTTTTCCTTTTGAGTAACAACAACCTTAAAAATAAAGCGCTTATAAAAATTGATTAGACATTTTTATATTTTCCGGTAGCAAACCTACATTAGATTAGTTGTAGGGCTTTGGAATAGGTGTGAAAGATAAATTTTCAAAGCTGCAAACAAACATAGAATCTTGTGATAGGGAGGGGTGAAATCCACTTGCTATGTTTTGTCCTGGGAAGCCCTTCTCACACAAGGGTCAAACCTGAGGTCACATTAAGACTAACAGCATTACTCGCCCTGCTTTTTTGGTCCTTGTGTATATATTACATGTATTATTGGGGTCGCTTGAAAGGTATACCCATAATTATGAGTGGAAGCCTTTCAAGTTGATTTTGGGCTAGATACCCTGCCCTTGCGTGTGGATCAGACTGTTGACTGTTTCCCCGGGAATCACTATTGTAGTTGGTAACCTTAGTGGCCTATCTCTTTAGGGTCTTTACATGAGGTGTCTATGAAGGGGAAATTCTTCACGGTACCTGGAATCGACGTTGGCCAAACTCATTCGTGCTCCTTGGAGGGTATACCCACATTTATGTGTGGGAGCTTGCACCAGGGTGTAAGTCCGTTAAGTAGGTTGTCAACGTAAATTTTCCACCCGATATATCTCAACCCCTTATTAAATTGTTCCCATGACGTTGGATTTCATTACCAACTAGTGTGCTCATTGTGAGAAGGTTTTGTTTGCTTGCTTGCTTACTAGATTTTTAGTGTGTGTTGTTTATTTTCCCTAGCAGACTCTAGGGTGCTTTTTTTTTTAAATGGCGTCAGTTCCCAGAATGAACAATGAAGGAACCCTTGCTCCAGGGGAACCTTTTGTTTTTCCTTCTTATGGACACATTGGTCCTCCTCACATCACTACTTTGAGCCTTCTAGGTCTCACAATTGGATTGTCGGTGTGGTTGTTATCCACTCAAGTAATCTTGAATGCAGTAAGTGCTTCGGTCGTAAGCACTTTCCTCCAAGAACATAAACTTCATGTTGATCCTTCACTGTCTTCATCAATAAGATCTCCTTCACCTTCTTCACTTGCAAGGTCTTCTTCCATTTCATCTTCTTCACCGAGTGAAATCTCTGAAGCTAATAACTCGGTGGATAAGAAGAAGAAAAATAAACAAGGATCCAAACTTCCAACCACTGCCGGACATGTTGGAAAGAAACCAATTTCTGTTAATCATGCTGGGAGTGTTGATGGTGCCAAGATCAACCAAACAACCCGTAAGCCCAAGTACCCTTGCAGGCTTTGTAAGGGTAGCCATCTTCTTAAGGATTTCCCTGGTCTATCCAAGGTTATAGACGCATGGTCTACACACCCTCGCCAACCCATGTCGCCAGCCTCTGAACAACATGTTGATGACCTCTCGTCAACTAGTCAAAATATTGTTGGGAAGAAGAAAAGTAGAGTCAAGTTCCCGTGCATATTATGCAAAGGGAGTCATCTAACTCACCTTTTCCCTCGTATGGACAAAGACTCAAAATTCCTGGAAGAAATGACTATTTCACATCCTCAACTTCCAGCTGCTTATCACAAGCTTACTCTCGACCCACCTGTAGTTGATGGAATGATCAATCCAGTCCCTTCGTCGATCAATCTGGTTGATTAAGTGGTCAATATGGTCACATCCTTAGTTGAACCAGTTGACCAAGTGGTCGATTCGATCCCATCCTCGGTTGATCCCACTCTCCTGTTAGAGAGTGAAACCCAAGTGGTCGATCCATTTCCAACTGTCGACCGCGTTCTTCCCTTGGAGAATGTAATCCAAGTGGTCGATCTGATCTCGTCATCGGTCGATCCTACTCTCCCACTCAAGAGTAAACCCGATATTGCTCACGTTTTTCTCGTTGATATAGAATCTATCATGCTGGGGAAATTCCTCCTCCCTTGGAACCCCCTCCAAGTAATGAGACCATCCTTTTTAATTGGGGTGTGCTAATTGGACCTCGTCTTCCCCCTCACATTCCTTTCTATATTACAGTAAATGTTTGTGGTTGGGACGTTCCTGAGACGCTGATAGATGAAGGTGCGTCCGTTATTATTTTGTCCTCTCTTGCTTGGAAAGCATTGGGTTGTCCTCAGCTTGCAGCAGTTACACAGAATCTATTATCTTTTGATAGAAGAACCGGTCAAACTTTAGGGACCCTTCCTCAATTTCCTATAACTTTGGGAGGGAAAACTATCTTTATTGATGTCATGGTAGTCCAAGACCCCTTCGATTTTGCTTTACTCCTTCGGCAGGATTATGTCTATGCCATGAAAGCTATTGTGTCCACTCTTTTTTGTGTGATATCTTTCCCTCACGATGGAATAATTATGACTATCGATCAACTTTCATTCATCGACCCTAATTGGATTAACTCCCTAAACGGTTCTTATATGCAGACAATATCACCCCCGACACAGGTCAATTATGTGGCATTATCTCCCATGCCTTCCGATATTGATGAAGATGAGCCTCTCACTATAAGCTCAACCTCTTATGACTTAGATCTAGTAGTTGACATGGTGATTTCTTTGGTAGGGCTATTGGAGCCTGATATCCTTACCCCTATCGCGACCCTTGACATGTGTTCCTTCTAGAGTGTGTTTTTTCCATTGAGTGAAGATTTCTTGGAAGCCATGACCAAGTTTTATCCTTTGACATGGTGTCCTTCCAGAGCACTATCCTCTTGGAATCCATGATCAAGAAGAGTTTGATGAGAATGGTTTTTTGATTTCAAGCTCATTAAAAAATGAAACCAGCTTTGAGCATGGTTTTTTGATTTCAAGCTCGTTAAAAAATGAAACCAGCTGCGAGGATAGTTTTTGTGCCTCTGTGGAAACCTCGTTAAAAAATGAAACAAATATTCCGAGCATAGTTCTTATTTCTATGTCAAGCTTGTTAAAAAATGAAACAAAGGTCTGGGGATTGACCCTGGATTCTTGAGCATAGTTCCTGTCTCAAACTCGTTAAAAATGAAATAGTTTTCCCCCTCTCTTTTTGAGTCAAGTCCTTCATCTAGTTTTTGAATCTTCCTTTCATCCGCCTTTGCAGTTGGAAGAAATGAATATTGGGGGGCAATGCTTTCAACCGCTGGACTTCATGTTGCAGTTATGCCGCTAGTTTCTTAAGCTAGGGGCTAAATACCAACCATTCTTGTATTATGTGTTGGGAAGTTCAACCATAGTTTTCTATGGTTCAAGCTTGTGTAAAAATGAAACCACCTACCTCAAGCATAGTTTCCTCTAGTTCAAGCTTGTGTAAAAATGAAGCCAGGTCCAAGCATAGTTTTGGATAGTTTTAAGCTCGTGAAAAAATAAAATCTATTCCAAGCATAGTTTTGTGTTGTTTTAAATCTTGTGTAAAAATGAAAACAATCCCAAGCTTAGTCTTTGTTCTTTCTCATGCTCGTAAATACATGAGAATAAGTTACCGAGCTTAGGATTTTTTCTTTCTCATGCTCGTAAATATGTGAGAATGTAACTAAGTATGCTTTTATCACTTTTTCGGACTCGTAAAGGTTATATGAAAAATGAACCTCCTGGAGTTCCCTTTAAGCTCTTTTTAGACTCTCTAAACATGAAAAGATTGTCGTGCGATCTTGTTCTTTTCACACTCATTAAAGTATTAGAAAGCACGTCTGTTGAGAAATAGTTTATCTCTTTTTCGGTCTCATCAGACTAATTTATGAAAAAGGAACTGAGAGAGTTCTCTTTAAGTGTTTTTTAGACTCTCTAAATATGAAAAACCCCCGAGTTTTCTCTCTTTGGACTCGTTAACCAAACATCGAAAGACCCATATGGGACTAAAACACTCCTTCCTAGGGTTCATTAAACATACTTTGAAGGAATCATCCGAAGGATGAGCTTACAGTTCAAGCATAGGTTATCCTCCTCGAGATTGTGTAAAAATAAAGAGGTACTTGCTAGAAATGGTGGGGGGGGGAAATTGGGAAAGAAATGTATCTAAAACCTGTATTCCATGGAAGAGTCTCTTTTGAACATGACACCCTTTCACTCACCTTGTTTATAGGTTGGAAAATATGTTTGTCTCTTGATCATACTCCTTTATTAGATTACAAATTGGTTTGTGATCCCTGTTGTTGAGTCAGTGTTTCCAAGACAATTTTTGTGTCATCAATATGTCCAAAAGAAGTTTAAACTGGAAAGATTTATATTGCGTCGACCATGTCTGCAGTCCTTAAGCCTTCTATTGCATCGGCCATCCCTGAGTCAGTCCTGAATCACTTGTTACTCTGATATACTTCAAATATTGTTACTCGTTTTGTGTCATTGATGGAGGATACATTAAGGCATTCCTGTGATGAGTCTTTTCCTGTCGACCTCAACTCATTATCTAGGAATTAGACTTAGAAACTAATTGGTACCTTGGAACTTGGATGCATCAATGGCAGGTTTCCTCGCTTTCGACAATGGGTTTTCATTATTGACCCCTGATCAAGAGATTCCACCGAGTGTTTGACTTCATCTCATTAATTCAAATTCGTTGGATTGTACTAGAGTACCTTGGGAGTCATTGACATTAATGGTGATTTCCCTCGCACTTGTTAACGGTATACACTAATGATCGGTAATCAAGTGGTTTCTTCCATGTTCGACTTCAACACATGTATTCACATGGATATATTCATACTATAGAGTGGTGGAAATGAAGACCCTGGATCTTTTCTGACAGATCCAGGTTGCATTGGAGTATATTCAATTTGTATTATTGCATAGATCCATATTGTATGTCTCGTGGCTATGTTCAAATCTTTAACACATATATCCACAGTGTATTTTTGGTGGCTATGTTCAGATTTGAGTCATAATGGCATGGATCCACAATGTATGTTTCGTGGCCATGACCTGTATTACTTGACATGGATCTTTGCATGTCGGAATTTATGCTTTGATTCATTTGTATTATTAGTATGGGAATGCCTACCTCGGTGATGATATATTATTGTACTATATTTCCTTTTTTGTTGGTAGGTTTCCGACCGACGTGTTCCTTCTTCCCTGCACACACTCGACAAAGTATTTCAGTTATCACTCTGTTCTAACTTCATACTTTGGGGGGCTCTCTATTACACATTATTTTCATCACCCTCATGGACGTTAATTATGTAAACCTATATGTTGCCTTCAGAGGGGTCAGTGGCCTAAATTCCTGAAGAAAGAAGGGAGAAGAACTTTCCCTGAAAGAATAAGTTGTATTTTTCTTTGTAAAAACCCTATTAAAGAGGATTTCCGCAGGTTGCTCTATACACAGGGTGCAGAAATGCCCGATTTCCATAGGTTTCACTATAGCTGGGTCGCAGAGTTTCTGCATACTGCATTACAATGAGGGTCTGATGACCTTTGTACGTGGGAAAAATGATCATTTTAATGATGCTTTTAGAAGGAGAAGCTTCTATGGTGAGGTGGCCTCCAAATGGTTTGGATATTACTCTCTTTGATGATTTAGTGGGATTATCCTAACCTCCTCACCTTATCCTCTTCAGCTTATAAAAGGAGAGGAGCTCTCATGGAGAAAGTTGGTTGCATTAAGCTTGAGCTTGGCTTAGGATTAAGTTATGTTGGCTTGATATTGTTAGCTTGGTTAGAGTGGCTTTGAGATTTTCTTTGACAAGATAGATTGTGAGTAGCTATCAGATACACAGTCTCATAATCCATTGGAGAAAGAAGTGTGTGGGAAGCAAGGAATTGTTGGAAGGAACCTGACAACATCAAGACATCTGGTTTGATATTTCTTCCACATTATATAATACAGTGGCATGTTTATTTCCCATAAAATCATTCTTATTTTATTACATGACTCCTTGATCACATTTATAATCTTTCATTGAGTATATTATTGTTTCTTTCACTTTGGTTGGTTTGTGTCATTGCAGATCCAATATCACAAGAGCACCGGAGTGGAGCAAGGACAACAAAGATATAAGGAAGCGATATTCAAAGGTATGCCACTTATCTCTTCTTTGGTAGTAAATTCGATGATTAAAGCTTAGGGAAAGCACCATGTCCTGTCTTGTTTTGTTCTAGTTTCATAATGAACATAGGGGGATTGATTTGTGTCCGCACTTAACAATTAGCTCGATAACACATATATGTTTCTTGAAGTTCTTGCAGTTGTAGCAATCAATTTTCCCAAACCTTCTTTTCTTATTTCACACTTTTGTGAATCAAAAGTAACTTTATGACCTTGGTCACACATTTGACTCACACTTAGAAGATTATGTTTCATATCTTTTACTAGTAGAAAATTTTCTGCCTTTGTATTATTGTTCCCAATTCTGACTATTCCTTTTCCAATGATTTTGACTTAATCATCATTTCTGAAGGAGACTGATCCATCTCTTTCCTTTCATAATGTAAGAAACCTATCTCTATCACTTGTCATGTGTTTTGAACACCCACTATCAACATACCAACCACATTTCTTCTTCTTAGCTTGTAGAGCGAGTGTGCATTCTTCATTGCTAAACTAATTCTGCTTTTTTATCCATGTCCTTTTCTGAGATTCATGTCTGTGACTATTGTTATTTTGTTGTGGTTCTCTAGGAGGGACTGTCATTCTGCAATCTTTGGCCATGTGTCCAAAATTGTTACATTTGTAGCATTCCACTTTAGTGCTCAAAGATTCAAACCTGTTGTAACTTCTTCTCTATGTTTCACTAGGCCTTCTTGGATAACCCCTTTGTGTATGACTTTCAAAGTTGTTTTTATTCTTGTTGTTAGCTCTGCAATTCACAGCTTTAAGTCCAAAATTATTACATGCATAACATAAACCAAAAAATATAGTTTGATACCTTAGAGTTGAAGATCTTACGAAATGAGGTACTCTTATGAATTCTTCTTCTTCCCGAGGCCTATCTGTTGATTGTTGATTCTAAAATCTGAATCTTCTCAGTGGAGGAGTGTCTCTGTAATCTTCCTTGTAGATCATCCTATCCACCTTGATTGTTTCTGGAAAGATTTTTGGATATGTTTCTTGTTCTGTTGTTTTGGAGCTTGATCCGTTTTCTATCTGATTGTATCCAAGTCTAGACTTGTCATGATGAGATTTTTGACTACTCATAATATCATCCAAAACTTTTGAGTTGTTCTGCATATTTTTCTTTTAAAGATAATTTCTTAATGTGACAATCTCTTCTTCCAAATTTTCAATGATCTTGTCTTTTTTTTCTAGTTATTCTTTGAGTGCTTCTTCAATTCTTTTATCTTCTTTTATTTAAACCTTCAAATTTGTGATCATTTGTTCTAGTTCTTGAGTGTATTCTTTCTTGTCTAGTTTTGCTTGTAGTTTCTTGTTTTTCTTTTTTTCTCTTCTGATAACTTCTATGGAACACATTAATTCCTCTCGGTATTCAACTTCTGCCTCTTCAATTTCTTCTTCGACTTCTTCATATTCTTCTTCGGTTTATTCATATTTTTCTTCGGAGTCTTCTTTATCAGAGTCTTCTATTGCCATGCATAGAACTCTTTCTATCTCACTGTCACTGACTTCATCTTCATCTGATGATGAGATGTATTCTTTGGTGCATAAGATTTTCTTGAAAACTTTCTTTGTAGTTCTTTTGTCTTTATATGTTTGTTTTCCTTTTGAGTAACCTTTATCATTTATCTTTTTCTTATAGGGACATTTGTTAGAAAAATGAACAATACCATCACAATTAAAACAAATTAAAGGAATCTTACCTCTATACCTACCGCTGGTTCCCTTGTTCAGTCTTTTGACAAAGTTGGCCTCTTCTTTATCATCTTCCGAGACATCACTGTTGCTGCTATGTTCTTCTTTTTGTCTTCCCTTTTGCTTTGAATTTTTGGATGCTTTGAAGGATGCTTCTTTTATATCTAGATTTTCCTGTCCTGTTCTTATTTCATATGCTGTGAATATTCCATGTAATTTGTCCATGCTTATTGAGTTTAGATCTGATCTTTCTTCTAGTGTTGATATCTTAGGTTCAAATCTCATAGGAAGAGATCTTATTACTTTTTAAACAATTACAGATTCTTTGATTTCTTCTCCCAATCCTATGATTGCATTTACTATTTCATCAAGTCATAAAAAGTAAGCTGCAATATTCTCATCTTCCTTCATCTTAATCTGTTCGAACTGATCTATGTAAGTTTGAATATTTTCTGCTTTGACTTTTGAATCTCCTTCATAAATATTTTGAAGTTTTTCCCAAATCTCTTTAGCGGATTTACAATGTAAAACTTTGGTGAATATCGTTTCACTAAGGCTATTCATAAGTGAATTTTTGGCTTTGGAATTATTCTGACCGAGTTTCATTGCTTTGTCATTTGTTGGCAGAACTATTGGTGTTGTGTATCCATCTACAATTGATTGCCAAATTTCAAATCCCTATGCTTGTATATATGTTTTCATCTTTATGTTCCAAAATGCATACTTATGTCCATTGAACTGTGGTATTCCATTTTTATACAAGTTGTTTCTCTCCATGATCGACCTTTCAGTGGTTAAACTAATTTCTGAAGGAACCTGCTCTGATAACAATTGTTGGATTACTGAGAGGGGAGTGAATCAGTAATAGAGAAATTTAATCCTTTTTAATCATATAATACAAGTGTTATATTAATGTAGCATTATCATCCAATAACTGTAGAGTAAATAAGCAATGAACAAATGAACAATCATACACATACACAGTACACCAATGTTTTA
>ML791811.1:3858-23501 GCA_009831015.1 Picea engelmannii
AAGTGCCATTCATTTAGCAAAAAAAGCAACATGTCATTTAAAGACCTAGCACATTGATATTAAGTACCATTGGATTCAACATGTATTGAAGGAAGGGAATTTTAACTTGGAAAAGATCCATACATATGAGAACCCTATTGATATGCTTACCAAAACTCTTCCAAGAGATAAGCAAGCATTATGTCAAAGTTTGGCAAGCTTGGGGGTGACTTGATCAGCAGGCTTAGGCAAGGATCAACAAAAAATATTTCATCTACAACTGTAGCTTATTATCCAAGAGCCTTCATTTAGCTTCAAGTGGTAGAATGTTGATTGTGAGTGAAATTCAGCTTCTAGAAACTATTATCTTCAACTACCATGGCCATCAAATTCAAAACTAGTAGTTAGGAAATTGAATACGAAACTTTCCATAGTGCTCTGGAATGAATGTAACCCTGAAATTTCTAGTTGTATGTACTCTGGATAATTCAAGATCTTTGAAGCCTCTACACGCGCATAATGAAAGCTATAAATATGTACAAATCCTTTCATTGGTGTGTTGCAATGAGCAATTTAATGATATAATCAATTCTAGACATTTCCTATTGTATTTCTCTACTTCACCTGTTTTCTCCTTTGTTTCTCTATGCACATTTTGTGATTGTGTAGAGAATTTTTGTGAGAATTATAGTCAAGTATTATTGGGAAATTTGAGAAGCCCTGTTTTTATACTTTTCGGGAAATCCCAAAAGTATAAGTCTTAACCCATAATTGAGTGAGCGATTTCCTTGGGAATTAGTGTTGGGAAATTTAGAAGAGAGAAGCCCCAACTATGTTCTCTTGGGAGATTAGAAAACCAGTCCCTAACAATTGTAACATTTGAAAGTGAAACATTTAAGATAAAAAAACAAAATCTTGTAAATATCTTGGCTTTCCAAAAGAGAAATGCAAACCTATTCTAGTGCTCTGCAACAAATAAATTGGAAAGGTAGTCTTTTCTCTTTGTTTCTTATGGTGGAAAAAGCAGAATATCTACATATACACTCTCAACAACAGGTCCATTAAGAACTATACCGATCTTGCAAAAAAACAACAATATTGCGTTTATAGTGGTGTTTTATTACAAGATCAAAATAGGTGCAAAATGTTAGAGTTTTCTGAGTGCAACAACAATGTGAATGTTGTCAATGTTTCATCGAAACCTGCACAAGATATCTAGATAAATAAATTACAAACAAAGCTTATCAAGAAAGGAAGAGAGATTCAATATGGAAGAATTAGAAAATATATTCACACTACTCCAATGAGCTAATGATTGATACATAGATGATGATCAATATGATTCAATGACTTAGTAGAATACACTCATATATAGGACATAACATTCCATAATAGCATAATGCATGCATGCATAATAGTATAATAGTGATGATCTAAAATAGAAAGTCTAAAATAGAACTAGTCAATTAACTCCCACTGAACTAGTGTGCCGAAAATAGAAATTTCACCAACACCCCCGCTGAACATCACTATGGAGTAGAAAATGAGTCTCGTCTACTAGGCCATATTAAGTACTCATGTACAATGAAACTAATGAACACTGAATAAAAATGAGGAAAGAGGGAAAACCACGTGGGAAAACCCCCCCCCCCTCAAAAGACAATGCATCAAAAGAAGAAAATGGCAACTGCTACACAACTGTGTTCTTCACTGCAATACGATCCCACAAAATCTAAAACTTTTGCTCACTGAAAGTCTTCATGAAGATGTATAAATATTTATGGATCTGACGAATTCCTTTGGCAACTTGTCTAGCCTTGTACCTCTTGATCCTGTGGACCCATGTGCACCTGAAAATATTCCTTTGTGGTGGAAGTGGAACCAGATACCAAGTCTGATTCTTTACGAGTGAGGCATACTCCTTTTGCATGGCTTATTGCCATAATGGATTTCCCACAACCTCACTGTAGAGCTATGGATCAAAATAATGAACCATATAGTAATACATAGGTATTGTAGATTCAGAAGCTGAAAGTACATGAGAAGGCTCCTCATGCTGAGATCGATTCCTCCTTGAATCCAATGGATTCCCTGCAAGGATAGGTGTTTCCTGAAGTGTGAATTGTGCCTTCTTGGGAATTTGTTGAAGCTTCAATGATGGCTTCTTATCTAGTTGTACTACCTGCTTATTTCCATGTAAAGAAACTAAGTGTTTGGAATCATCTCTGATGTCTGAAACTAATGGAAGCATAAGTGTATCGGCATGTTTCACTAGAGGTGCATGCAAAGTACTCTCCTTATGTGTAAGTGGAAAAGAGGAGTCTTCGTCAACAAAAATGGTGAATTTATACAACCTTGACTTGTGATCCACCTCACCAATTGCAATGATGGAATTGTCATGCATGTCAATTATCGAAACTAAATCTAATGTAAATTCAACCCTTTTACATGTCTAACTGATCTGATAAACTGAGAGCAGATTCATAGAAATCTTTGGAACATGTAAAACATTCTCAAAACTATCATTATGGAGTTCCACTCTCCCCTCTCTTGCTATTGCTATTGGAGTATCATCCCCCATGAGAATAGGGGGTCTTGAGCATGGACTTAAAGAAGAGAAAACTTCATCTTTCGTTGCCATATGATGAGATGAACCAGAATCTATAATCCATGAATCAGATGAGGAATTAATTACAACAAGAGCATGATGATTACCTTTGTTAGGAGTATGATATTCTTCCTTCTACTTCTTGACTCCCTCTGGACTGAAGTTTCCAAGGTTATTCTGTTGAAGTTCCTGTGCCATAAGATCGATTTGTTTCTTCATGCATGTGGATTCTTCATGATTCGATTTATTACAGTAAGTGCACTGCTTTCCCTTCTTGTTCTTCTTGGAATATGAAGAGTCTTTGGAACCAAAAGAATCATTGAAGGGTTTGGAATATCCCTCCTTTTCGTTCTTTTTTTCCTTCCCATTATGTTTGGATGATCCTTTTCCATCATGCATGGTGAGTGCATGTGATTTGAGATCCTTGATTAGGCCCATCTGAATGAGTTTTTCTTGCTCATGTGTGAGAGAATCAATGAATTGATCCATGGTAGGCATCTTCCAATTTGTTCCCATGAGATACCTACCTGAATGGAAAGTGGAAACATAGACAACATATTCTGGTCCTAGCTTGACCAAGATTGTTAGAATAAGTTGGTCCACTTTTTTAGACTTATCAATACCCCAAGTTGTTAATATCAATATCAAAGATTTAAACTTAGTAAAGAAACCTTGTATATTATCAAAAAATTTAGGATCGAAAGCATTCAACTCTACCTCAATCATATGACATCTCATCTCATCCTACTTTCCAAACAAAATTTCCAAGGTTCGAGATCTCGTTCAGAGTCTTGCATGCAACAACATGAAAACATAAATAAATTCAAATCAATTCAAGAAGAATTATTGTGGCTTCATCCTTTCGATTCGTCCATCTCATCTTCTCAATTGTTGATGTAGGTTATGTTTATGTCCCCATCATCAAGTTGTACAGTCTTTTCCTTCTAAGTTGGAATGTTGCGTTGCGCTTCCCATCAAAAAAATTGTATGGTGTGAGGATTGCCACCAAGTTTGATTGTAGAATAGGTGTCGTATCCATCTCTCCCACTGTGTATGAGAATATCTAAAAGTTTTCTCTTAATCTGCAAGTGAAAAACTTAGAAATCACTACAAAAAGGCGACGATGCCCCATCTCAGAATGTATATCCATTTAGCAGTTCTTGGTGGAGGTTACAGGGATCCCATACAAACACATGATATTTTTCCTTTGTTTTTCCATTTTAATTCTTTTAGTGAATCCGGAAATTAGAAATTCTGGAGTGGATTACCGTTTAACGTTTATTTTTATGAATAGTTACGGGTGTACGTTAACCACATTAGGGAGGTATTTTTGATATTACAATGTATTGATGTTGAATTGAATTGCGTGGAAGGGTTTGTGATTGTTGAAATCATACAATGACCGTGGGGGCATCAATACAGGAAAGAAAATACTGATGCAGATGAAATTGGCCGGGTCCAAGCCAAAGAATTGGAGAAGAAGCAATCGCCCAATAGATACTTTTGCAAGTCTATGTATTCACCCAAGAAGGGTGCATTTTTAAACCTCGAGTTCGCGGAGTGTAGTTGATAGCCAGGAACAGTGATTCGTTATAAGCGTTGCCGAAGCGAAATAATCCATTTTGCAGACTAAAGGATGGAGGTATTAGGTTTCTGGCAAAACGTATCCGTTTCAAGAGCAAGGAGCGCCACTATTTTTGCGGGAGGTTGGTGGAGCTTTGCAAGGAGCCATTACTACACGTTAGGAGGTCATGGCACATTCTGCAGCATCAGGCATGAATGGTATGCAGAGCCTCAACTTTACGCTCGAGACGATGTCAGTAGATTCTGAAAAAATGGCCTGCGTCATCTATTACATCTTTGCTTTCATCTCTTTCCGTTTTTCATGACAAGAAAGATACAATGGTCCAACCACAGGTATTATCAGGTGCAAAATTAAAACGTATTGGAAAATATCCCACCCTTAGTTGACAATGCCTTAGATAAGCTTACAATGTTTCAATTGCGGAACGAATTATTGAGCCGACCTGTGTCATGGTTGTGGTCGATACACCCTTAATTTGCATGATTGATGGTGTGCAAGATCAACATTTTTCTGGAACGGGGGTGGTGGTTTATCATTCAGAAACCATGAGAACTGTCGCGGTGGATAGGTACACAGTGCTCGTTTCTATATCATATGCCATCTCTACAAACCTTCTAATGGACGATAACTCAATGCAAGGGTTTCAGATTTTGGGCTATCCCGTCTGGCAGAGACCGAACTGTCTCACATCTCCACATGTGCTCACAGGACTTATGGCCTATGTATTTGGGTAGATTACTTGTAAATCACATGCTTCTATGTTTTGGAAGTATATTTGCAACTGATGGTTTAGCTGGTAAACTCCAGATGCTAGATATTGTTGACCAGTCTCTAAAAACTAGGAAAAAGTAGGCATGGCATGCAGCCAATATAACGAATGTATGTGTGGGACTTCTTGTTGGTTTGAAGGCATCTCTGTGATCACGCTCCATGGAATCAGAAACCGAATTTTTCAAATGCACGCAGTCTGTTTTTCAGAGAATTCTAGCAGAGGAGGGAACTGGTATTGCACAGCAAAGGGCTGCAGCTGAGGGACTTGGTGTACTACCTCGGTTGGGAAATGATATCTATGCTACAAGACTGATACGCTCTCTGATGGCAGATGTTAATGGAGCATCAAACTCAAAGTACAAGGTATCTATTGCACTTGCATTAGGATGCATTCACCATAGTGCAGGAGACAACATTGAGTCTTGCTACGAAGATTCTATTATCCAAGGAACATGCAGGGACGAATCTTCGACAAAGTATTGGTCAACTAATAAATGTTATTGTTGCAGTCTTGGGTCCATAACTTTCCCCCGGTAGTTCATTTTTCTCTCATTGCAAGTCTGATGTTTCATAAATCTATTCGGGAGAGGAGCCTTCAGTGCTTCTTGAGTGTGTGCGGTTCACTCAACATCTTGTACTTTTGCTCCTCAAGTTGTTTCTATGAACTCACATGTTCAAACACTCAGACCAACGCTGTCATCAAAACTGCCAACACTCCGGCAAGATGCCATCTCTACTTTGCGACATTTAGCTGAGAAGGATCAGGTTGCCATGATTGATGAGCGGATAGAAGAGGATCTTTTTGCAATGCTCGATATGGAAACTGATTCAAGGATTGGAAAGCTTGTTCGTGCAACTATTGATTGGAAAGCTTGTTCGTGCAACTATTGACCTATCGTTGTTGGAACAGAATCGACTCATTTTGACCTTGCACAAGCAAGAAAGGAAAAAACAATCCATGGTGTACAAGCAAGTGGTGGTGATTGGCTTGTTCTGCATCTTGCAAAGCTGGTTGCTCTTACTTACAAGGTCAGTACTGGTCCTTTTGAGAAGATGTGGCCACTGGGTGTAACTTTGCTCAGTACCATTGTGGATAAGTTTGAGAAAACAGAAGATCCATACCTTCATGCACACCTAACCAAAAGTGTTTAAAAGTTTCCCTACGTTAGTAACGGTTCAAAGAGCTAGCAGGTGCGCCTGGTAGTCGCGGAGTCCAGAAGACAAAACGCTTCAGATTCCTGGAATGCAAAGAGTTTCAGATCTTTCTTTTAAAAAGATATGATGTATGTAACAAGATAGGGGAGACAGCCCGGGAGCCTTGAGAGGCTGGGTTTGTAATGCATTTTTTTCATCAAATATAGAATAGAGTTCAATGAGATTCTATACTTTGTCACTCTCTGATTCCATTTCCTTCCAGTATTATCGTTTCTGAAGTTTTCATCACTGTTTTTCTGCCTTATGTTCGTTATTTCAGCTTGTAATGGTTACAATTCAGTACAACCTCTGCTGTAGTTATTTTGAAGCATCCTTTAATGTGCAGTTTTTCCTCTGTTTTGTCGTAAGTAAAATAAGACCTGCGCTTTAATCGTTTTGCCTCATTTACAAATTTTATTTGTGCGCAGTCTTTCCTCTGTCTTTCTATAAGTGAGACAAGACCTGCGTTCAGATATTTGAAGTTCCAGTGTTATTTCTTCTACTGAAAGGAAGACTAGATGCTTGTCTTTTTCTTTCAGTTTTGTTCATCCCTATCTGCTATCCATCCTCATGATTTTTTAAAATGAATTAGACAAACGAGGTCATGCCTTTTGTTTCTGGTCTATAAATGAGTGGAATGACTATTTTGGACCTGGTTCTAGAAGCTTCCTATGACTGATCAATCCACCAGATTTATTTCTTTTAAAAATGTGCTAAGGCTTGGCTCTTTCACAGCCTAGAGTCAACTCTTGCGACAACAGGGGACAATAATGTTTTTCTTTCTTTTAAGATACCTTTGATCTACATATGGAAATAATTTATATTAGTTGCAAGTGTAGATTGGATGATGCAAATAGTTCTAGACTATGGGAGTGCAATGGACTTGGAGGTGAGATTGAAGGGAAAACAAGGATACCTAAATGACCGTGTTGGCAAAACACTATAACTTATGTTTTATAATATGGTCATTTAGTAGGTCAATGAAAGTTGACAATTTAATGCACATGTTGGAACTTCACTTTGAGCCATTATTTAGATTGATTGTCTTTTAAGATGCATTTTATGAACAAATACATCAAAACACTACCGCATGCTAATTGTTATTGTATACTTCAAAATAGAAGTCCTTATATGAATGGTTGAGTTGCAATTGAGATACATGTGGATAATGTTTTGAGTTTAGAATGGAAAATGCAATATCTAATTTTCTTGAAAAGATGAAGAGAGAGATTTCATTTCATAGTTTTATTCCATTCTAGATCTATTGACAAAATCTAGTACCGAAGCATTGGAAAGACGAATAACATGTTGAATTAGTTCTTTCATGTTTGGAGACTAGCATCGAAGTTAATTATAGGGAAGAGTGAATTAGTTCTTTCATGTTTGGAGACTAGCATCAAAGTTAATTATAGGGAAGAGTGGTTGTTAATGCATATTATTTTAAATTATTTTGACTCATCAAAATTATTGATTACTAACTCAATAGCTCATACATGCCTCGAGGTATTACATAATTTAGACATTCAGGATAAGGCTCCCCATCACTTATATTATGCAAATTTTGCACAAATTATAAGAGTTGTTCTTCATTTTGGAAAACATACTAACGTAAGTTTATAGAAGTTGTTTCTTGTTATGTTGTGGATTTTTAAAGAGTTGAGGAAGAACACAGAGCTCAAATGGTATGAATGGAGAGCTCAAATGGTATGAATAGATAGGCACTCAAAAGTATGCCTAATATTGTATATGGACAATTTTGCCCATGTTCTTGAATCTATTAAACCCGAGGAGAAGAAGGCCACATGCAACTTCAAAAGAAAGCATTGAACCAGAAAAACAAATAAAAATTTGTAGAGCCCAAGGAAGTGAGTGAGAGACCAAATGTCCTCCATCTAAGGAGGTTAAAAAAAAAACAAATCGAGGAGAATGAAGAAACAAGCCATTTTATAAAAGAGGGGGTCTCCGCATCCAAGTTCTCGGTTGTAATTTTTCAAGCGTATGAAGGAAAATAGGGGAGAAAGAACTTTAACCTCACAAAAGGAAAAATCATGAGAAATAATGCGTGGGTGAATAAATATTATCTTTGTATTATTATTGTAAAATATATTTATTTATCCTATTTAGAATGAGAGCAAAGTTGCAAAGTTAATTAGCCAAATATAATTATAAGGCAAAGAGCCATGAAGGTAAAAAGCTAAGAGTTGAGCAATTAGACGACGAAATGTCATTAGGATTTTTCTTAAAAGAGGCCATGTATATTGTTGTAAATGGTCCCTTTTTTGGCATTGTAAGCTATCTGTGTATGTTTCATAGAGTGACATTGTTATCTTGTGCATCATACTCTTGTGAGGTTATTGAGGTTCGTGGATTATTCTCACCAGTGAAGAGCTTCTTCATTTCTTGTGAGTTTGGATGTTGTATCTTGTGAATGTCGTGGGAAATAGACATTTTCTTGACAAATATGTTTATGCTTTTTTATCATTCACTTTTCTAACTTCTTGGATATTGTTGGATATAGCTCTCATGATATATAGGCTATCCTTGATTCTTAGAGCAAGTTTGGGTTATTATGCAAATAATAGAGGTAAATTGTTCTCCTTACTCTTTGCACATGTTTCCTTTATTTATGTCTAATGCTTTTGATGTGAAACCTGTATTTTTATGGTTAATTGAAGATATCTTAGTGAGTTTGTAAAGAGCCCTTGGTTCGCTCATGTTTCGTTACTCTTGGGAAGTTGTCAATGGTTATAGGATATCCTTGCCATTCAAGATTCTTTTGTTGCTTATGGGGGTGAATGTTCTGTCTTTTGAATGTCATGGTGAAAGGGAATTATATTGATTGGAATGCTCATGTTTGCTTCTTATATGTTATTCTAACAAGTTAGGATCAGTTTTGATAGTAGAGGTGGACTATTCTGCCTACTTTTTATATCTTCATTATGTTCTATGTCAATTTGGTTCTTTTTTTAGCACTCCCAAATGGGGTTAGATAGGTTATATTAGTGATAAAATAGTTGCATATTTTCATTTTCATACATAGTTGGGTTATATGCATGAAAAGTAGTAGTGGAGTAGGCCATAACTAGTAAAGATTAGTAGGCCATATGTAGAGGATTTTCCATTTCAATAGAGGAAGGTATTGTTGGGTCCTTTCACTAGGTAAACCTGTGTCGTTGACTCAAAATATTTTTCCATTGTCAATAAGGACCTTGAGCAATGATTTGATTCATTGAATTAGATCTCCACTAGGAGGGTAGTGGAGGAGGTGGTGGAGGGTGGTGGTTGTCTCACCACCCTCTATTTCCTCCTCTACCACTCTCCTAGTGGAGATCGATTTCACCAAATCGGATTGTAGCTTAGGGTATCTATTAGCAATGACACTCAGACCAAAGAATGTACATATGTCCACATATCTCACTCATTTGCAAGGGAGAAATTATAATTATGACCATCAATATCTTGGCCTTGGGTGTGGCATTGGAATGTGGATGGTAATGTTTCCAATACATGGTGGCATGGTTTTGCATCCATCTTCTAGGGAAATAACCACACCAATGGGTCCACATGTGGAATAAGCAACAATTAGAAATGACAGATGGTAGCATTTTATAGAGAGCACGGTTATCCCTCGCAAAATTCATGTTATGATAGATTAAGAGCCCCAATAATATGAGAAAAAGATGAATTGGAACTCCTTCATTTACCTCCAAATAGGATCCTCAGATCTGAAAGAAATAGTCATGAAGAAACCAACAATTTTAGGAGGGAATGTGGTGAATGGCCTACTCTTTTGGACCACAAATACTACCAAATTGCAAACTTACAACTTGTGATCACTAGAATTATTTCCATATCTTTTTTTAGAGATTACAAATCTCGGGGAAAAACCCTAAGTACTTCCCCTCATTTCGAGGATGGTACCCAGGGTAAACCCTAGAATCTTCAAGGCACAAGGTCGATCAAAACAGGGCTCAAATCATTTACAACAATATACACATGATGACCTCAACATGTCACTTCTAGGAATTGAACTGGAATGGGGAGGATAACATCCTCCCAACCACCTGAGCTAAACCCAATCGACATAATCATTTCCATACCTATAAACCTACATAACTCATTTCATTTTTTTCACTTATCCCATTAACCTAGAAAAATTCACACTCAAATGTAGACTCAAGCCATGTTCGTTAGAAAATTTGTAGGAACTTGGTTGTTCCAAGACGAACACTTGAGAAATTTGCTAGTTTTCTTTTTCTTTCAAACTTGCACGAAGTATTACAACCTTAACAAACCTACCGTTCCATTTGAAGTATTTTTCTTTGCCTTTAATTTATTAGAAGACGATAACAACACTTTTTAGTTCAAGGTAGGAAGTATGACAACCCTAACAAACCTGCCCTTCCATTTGAAGTATTTTTCTTTTTGAGAAGGGCACTTCCTCATGGATCTTAAAAATATTAGCGCAAGAATGCTTTATGAGCTCGAATATTTAAATTCTTAGATTTTGGATCTTAAAATGCTTTTCGTAGGAATGCTACTATAAGATCAAAATTCCAATTCATAGATAGTGGTTTTATAAAATAATATTCATATTCATAGAACAACGTGGAATTTGATTTATAAAATTATGATTTCGTTATTAAATAATTAAATTGCCTGGTCTTTATTACAATGTTTAAAATGGATATGGTTGTTAAGTAATTGAAATTAATGAATAATATTGTTATATAAATAACCGGAAGGAAATAAGAAATATATAACACTAGAGTATTTTGTTTAAGATTTTGTATATGTTATATTTTAGTTGAAAAAATTATTACTTAGTATAAATTTATCTTTATTTTCAATTTTATAAGTATTTAGAGATTAAAAATAAATGGAAACACAAACATCTAAATGCTTAAAAATTGGGAGAATAAGATGGATTTATACTTATTATTTATTACTTTTTTTCTGGTAAAAAATACTTTGTATTTACAAAGGATGCATATACATGTTTTGGCCTATATCGATGGTTTCATTTGCATTCAGACTTGATCAAAAAACTGACTACCTCCCACTATCTTTGTACAAAAACTCAAAACTAGACCTATACACAACATTATTGTTACCCGAACCAAAACAACTTTAAACATAGACTTTACAACACATAGATAGTTACAAGCTGAATTCCATGGCTTTCACTTCCTTCCCTTCTATATATTCATAGAAACCAAATGATCCTATAGGAACGGAGAGGACTTCTTTTGAAAGTTCATCCTCCTTCACATTCAACTCATGGAGTGTGTGGGAAAAGGACAACCACTCAAATGATTGATATGAAAGTTTTATGTCCCTCATAATAAGGGCCAACCTGATATCTTGAGTCGATTTCTTCTGACATTCCCAATCTATGACAAGCTTCGGGTCTCCCATGACCGAAGCTTCTTAATGTCCTTTTTTATTGTTGACTCCAATAGAATCCACAAAGCGATAAACTCACCTTTGTAGTTGTGATGTAGACCCCACCAACTCTTGGGGCCCGCGCAACCTCTCGGTCTAGGATCGATCAACTTCGAGAGCTGAATCATCTCACAGGCTCCTTCTGAGCCCTCGAATCCACTACACAGGCCTTAAATCTTATTTCTCGAATGCGAAATCTACTTTTTGGGGGTCCTCAAACACTCGCAAGTCCTACCTGGGACCGTGGGCCAAAAACTGTGGAATAAACCTCAAGTCTCCAAACAATTTGAGGCTTTGGAGCTATCCAACTTCGGGAGTCTCAACAGAGTAATACTCCAATCATTCTAAACACCAAAGTGACGGAGTGTCGAACCACAACAAGGATCAACAACTCAGAGTGTCCGCTCCAATCTACAACAGGATTGATTTCGGGGATTTGGGCTTCGCACAAGTCTTCCCGCTCCAACACACAATTGTCCCGGAGGGATGAACTCTGAAGAATATTGAACGAATCTTATCCTCTTACCCGATCAACGGCTGATACCCCACTTCGTGCTTTTTGGTTTTGAGGGTTTTTCAATTTCCACTCCAGAGTTTCATCGGAGTGTCAGACCGAAAAACACACATGGTGAGAAATCAACAGACCACGCCTTCCCATCGACCAACGACCACAATTCACTTTGGGACTCTAGGCTTTGGGAGTTCCAGATGTCTAACACTTTAAAACCTCTGGAGCGTCGGACTAGAGAACTCACGAAGGACCCAAATCGACGGTCCCTACGTATCGACAGATGGACGGCCTAGATTTACTCTCGGCTTCAGGACTTCGAACGTTTTGCTTCCTCTCGCAACCTCCGAACACCGAACTCGTGGAGGTAATATCTTTCCTCCACGTGTCCCTTTGTTGAACAATGACGAAGATTAAGTCCGGCCTTCAGGAATTCTTGACCCAAACCAAGGTTTGCCTCTATTCCTCTAGAGTGCTCAGTCTCTGAAATTCACGATCTGACGTCACGTGTCCCCTGTCTATGGATGGCTAGGATTAAATCGATGATTCGGGACTCCAGACACCTTTCTTCCAAGAAATATTTCACTCCTTTCCCCTAGAGTACTAGCTCTCTGAACCTTCGGATCTACTGCCACGTGTCCTCCTCTAATTGACAACTCAGATTGACTCCAGCCTTCGGGACTTCAGAGGGATCAAACACTTATTCCTTCTATTCTCCTAGACTTCTAGTCTTTCGGATTTGATGATTTGTTGACACGTGTCCTTAGGAAGTGGACGACCGCGATTAGCTCTGGCCTTCGGGGATCCTGATTCCTCCACACTCTATGCTCCAAATCTCCCAAATATGCGAAGTCTTAAGGAATTCAAAGGTTAACCCTTGTGCAACTTCTCCAGATCTAACAGTGACGAGAGATCGTAGATCCTCCCAAACAAATCTCGTATTTTCGACCCTTAAAACAAATAAAAATTCCCCTCAAGTATTTTGACCACTATCCTTCCTGAGCTTTGTTCCTTGAGGTATTTCAAACCTCTGGAGCACTCCTTGCTTCCTTTGAACTTATGAAATATTTTGGACTTACATATTTTTTCGAAAATCTCCCTACGCACTCCTTGCGTTCGTCCTCTCTGATAATTTCTTCAACACTTCGACTAAGTGTTGGCCTGATGCACACTTTGCATAGATCTTCTTCAAACTCTTCTCTCCACTCAACGATTGTGCACTCCTTGCACTTCCTCTACAAAGTTTCACGCTACCTCTTCTGATCTTCTGCGTCAATCTTGTTGGGTATGTGTTATATTATTTGCATGTGTGTGTGTGGGCACGTCAGATTTGACAACTATGTCTGACGATCCCTCTAGTAGTGCTCTTCGTGTCGTGTGCGCTGGGCATTCTTTTTGGGCATTTTTTTGCTATTTTTAGCGGATTTTGCTATTTTTAGTGGTTTACTAAATTAATCCTGGATTAAGGGATTAGGGTTTTGGTATCTACGGAATACCTAAAAACATTGTATATATTGTATGGTGAATGGTGAAATTCGTGATAATGAATATAAGAAAGGTTTTCCCGGTTGAGGGTTTTCGGTATAAAATCTTTGTGTACTCTGTGTATGAGCCATTGATTAAATTATGTTTTTCTTAAGAATTTATATGCATTGCTTTAGTTCACAGGTTTAAAACTTACAAATCTTGACTCGGCCTTCGTGCTCCTTGCGAGCACTATGCACTCCTTGCACCAGAACTCTTAGAAGAGAAACAATTCAAACTTATAGTAACATTAAGACTTCACACATATAAATGTGAAATGCATTCTCAAGAACATAAAACAAATAAAAAAAATAACATGGCATTGTAGTTAACAATCATTTATCTATAAAGGTCAAAATATTTATCTGCATCTATTACCTTAAGGATTGGCGTTGTAGTTAACAGTCCTTTTAGATTGTCAAAATTGTCTTGGCATTTTTTAGACCAATTAAATTGCATTCCCTTTTTCTGCAGTGATGTAATTGAATGGGCGATTTTGGAAAATCCTTCGATAAACCTCATGTAATAGTCGGTAATCCCCATGAATGACCTTATGTCTACTACGTCTTTAGGAATATACCATTCCATAATGGATTTTATCTTTTCAAGGTCTACTGCAATACCATATTCTGATATTGCATGCCCTAAATATTGTATCTTCCTTTGGTAGAAATCCCATTTATCAAACTTAGCATACAACTTATGTTCTCTTAGATTCTGTAACACTATTTTCAAATGTTGTTCATGTTCTTATTTAGCTTTTGAAGAGATTAAAATATCATCTATAAAAATCGTCACGAATTTATCCAAATACTAGCTAGATCTACTATTCATTGAGCACATAAAAGTGGTTAGTGCATTAGTAAGACCAAACAAAATCACTACAAATTCATAATGTCCATAACATGTCCTAAATGTTGTTTTGTTTACATCTTCTTCCTTTATCCTGACTTGGTGATAACCAGATCTCAAATCTAACTTAGAGAATATTTTTCTCCTCCAACCTGGTCAAAGAGATCGTTGATTCTAGGTAAAGGGTATTTAGTTTTAATCATTATTTTATTCAGTTGACGATAATCAATACACAATCTCAGTGTTCCATCTTTATTTTTAACAAACAACATTGGTGCTCCCCAAGGTGAAACACTTGGTCTGATATACTCTTTATCTAACCGTTCTTGTAACTGAATTTTCATTGTTGTCAATTCGGGGATACTCATTCTATAAGGTACTTTTTATACTGGGGCAGATCGAGGTAGTAGATCGATAGAGAAATCTATCTCTCTCCTTGGAGGTAGTTTTGGTATCTCTTCTATGAATACATCTCTAAACCCTTGAAGAACTACAAAGTCTTCCAAAATGGGTTTGATTTATTTTTCTAAGAGATTAGTTACTTGAATAGCATATACATTGCAACTCTTATTAATACATTTATTTAATTGCATGGTTGATATTTGTCTAATAAAAACTAGATTTATGATTCCCTATACTATTCTTGCGGTATTATTTTCATCCTTCTACACAAATGAATTTTGATAACAATTTAGTATTACTTTATGCCTTTCTAACTAGTCCATTCCAATAATTATGTCATAAAACACTAAAGGTAACACGTTCAAATTTAACTTTGTATTCTGACCATTTATACTGATTTCATAATGAGAAATAAATTATGTTACCTTTCTTTTTGTCTATGATGCTAGTTGTACTAACCAAGATTTAGCATGCTTTACCTTCTTTAATTTGTTCAATTCTACTAAAGATGAAGTAATATAACTCAAAATAGCTTCTGGGTAAATTAGTCTAGAAACATTGTTGTTATGAATTTTACCTTCAACTTCTACAATAGTGGATCGATGATCTGCATGCATGCCATCCACAGTTGCAATGATCATATGCATGATTCGACCAATATCTCCTATTGTTGAAGCCTCTTGAAGATTGTGGACTGAATTTTTTACTAATGGATTTAAGCGTGGACAATTCCTCCGTAAGTGGGGTTCTCCACACTCCCAACATTTTAATGGTTCTCTCGAACTGTTCCCTATCTTTTTGAATCCCAAGTTAACTGGTTTATTCCCCCCTTGAGTATGTTGTGTGTTAGAGTGATAATCCTTCCTTTGGAATCATTTTGTCATGTTCCGGAAAGGGGATGGTTGGAAACCTTTCTTGCGTTGATTCAATATAACTTGTTTCTTATCATTCCATGCCTTGGGAATTTCATATATCTATTTATATTGTTCATAACACATTCTAACCTTCCTAAATACCTCATTTAAATACTTAGGATTTTCAAATTCCATTATGTCTCTATAAGACTGTGGTAGACAACTCAAGAACCTTTGTATTTTTACCTTATCGTCTTTGATATAAGGCACAAACCTCAACAGATCTAGAAATTTATTAATCAGATGATCCATAAATATTTTTCCTAGTCATAATTCATAAAATTCTGTAGTATTTCTTTCGTAATAAATTTTTGATGGGTAATGTTTCTTGAAATGCCTTTTGAATTCTGACCATTCCATCAATTTTTCTTTCAATCATTTCGCTAGTTTTAGGTCTTGCCACCAGATACTAGCTTTTCCCTTTATATTATAAATGGCCATTCTAACCTTCATATTACTAGAATACTTATAAATCCAAAAGTATTTCTTTATGTATAAAAACCATGCTTCATCTTCCTCTTCCTCTTCCTTCCTGTAGATGCATTGTTTTCTTTCATGCGTGTATCCTTAGAAGATTTGTCTTATTTTTCTATTTCATGAATAGAATTCTTTGAGGAATTTTTACTGACCTCCTCTTCCCTCTCATTATCTTTTGGACTCTTCTTTGTTACTATACTACGTAATAACATTTCATTTATTTCCAACTGATCTTCTTGATCTTTCTTCAACTTTTCATTATCAACTTTAAACACTTGTAATTCTACAATAAGGTTCCTCATCGTTTCCAATACTTGGGTGGTTGAAATTCTGTCACTGTGATGTTCTGGGTCTCTAGGGAGCTCTTGATAGTGGTTCCTCTCAGGTATGTCTCGTTCTTCATTTTGCGTTGACATTTTCACAAGAGATAACTTTTTTTTGTTTGTAACAACAAATATTGTTTAGTTGATTTGTCCTTCAATAAAAATAACTTTTTAGTGTTTCCGTGAGGTCCAAGTGTTGTAACCAACAACTATGATACTATATGTAATGAACCCCAACTTTTGCTAATAAAAAAAAATATTGATGAGGAAAAACTATAGTTTATTGTCAAATAAAACTATTCATGAGAGAATATTATTAATCGACCCATGAAGATATATCCTTATTAAAAATTATACTACTCTTTGAAGAATATAAGTTTTCCTCCAGCGGTAGTTTTCATCCTAAACTATAAGGAATTAAAAACCCAAATCATAATTTATTGTTATATTCTATTACACTATTCCATAGGGATTGAAGGATTAGTTCATAACCTGTATTATTATAAGCTATTATACTATCCTATAGTGCAATAAAGTTAAACCATCATTTGTGTTGGTATGAGCTAGGAGAAATAATTCATAGACATAACGACATATTCCCATGTCATTTAAATATTATTGATTATAAGAATAAAGGTTCTCCCCATAAATTTGTAATTAAACTCTAACACATGTAGACATACTTATACAAGATTACCAAAGTCCATGGTATAAATGTGCTAGGATTAAAATCATGCCTATACTAACCTTATTATTGTAACAAAACTATACTACAAACATCAGGCATATGATAATCCCATTAAACAATTGTGTTACAAACTATACACATATGCTAACCCCTATGTTCATCTGAATTGAGTTACACACACACAATAACAGGGTTAATGTGGCTCTTTAATGTAATTATAGTGGATGCCAAGTCACTCTTTCACTTCAGACATTAAGACATGTCATTGCATTTAAGGTATAGCAGGTTCTTTATGAAGTATCACCTACTCAGTACCTCGGATTCTGACACTCCAAAAAACTACCCAATGTGGGTTCTCGACTTCATTGATTCCACATAGCAGTGGGGAGGGGGCGTACTCTATCACTCTTAACCATGGAAGAAGGGCGTGAGGCACCAGTACGCTCATCGTAGTCAAATATTTTGGTTTGGTTTCAATAGTTTCCTCCACTATGTTATTCCTTGTGACTGGGCTACTCTGATGGCGTTCGGCCCTAGGCGTGGATGGAGGCAGCAACATGCTAGCGGGGTTTTGTATTATCAAATAAGAGCTATGTGTGCTATGCAATTTATTTGAAGATTTTTCTGGTGTTAAGTCTTTTCCTATTGTATTTTAAACCACATTATGGTGATATGTGTCTCTATATTATTCTGTGTTTTCTTTCCAAGTTTTGAAAACCCATGGATAAAAATCCCACTATAAGAAATACTTGCGCTCATTGGTACAGTTGTCTTTTTTGGATTTTTATCACCTTGGTTTAGGTTTGGAAAGACTATAGTACCATCTCTAAACAAAGATTGTGTATGGTGAGGGGTTCTGTAAAAATGGCATTAGTTTTGTTCTTTGACATATACGGTTTTCTTCTTAACCTAGGTGACAATCAATTCCAAAACTGTTGATATTGAGTCTCTTACTATCTTCTTGTAAAGGTTGTGACTCTTGGCATTAGCTGAAATATTATCATCTTGCAACAGATCGTTTTATTAAGCTTAGCCTAAGGTAAGACTCTGTCGGATTCTGTGAGAACCATCGATGGTCTAACTCCCTTAACATGTGTTCGTTGTCCTCTGTATTATTTAAGATATATCTTGGTTCCATATGGTAAGGGTATCGTCTGTTCCATTAGGAAATGTTGATCAATTCAATCTCTTAAAATAATAACTTTGTCTCTGAACCATGCACGTTGTAATGTTAAAACCATTTCCTCGCATAAACATTCTTCCATGAAACTGGAACTTGAATCGAATATCATGTATGCTATATTAAAAGGTTTTCAAAGGTTTTTGCATTTACATTGACATGCTTTAACGAAAATAGGCTTTCTCAGTAATAATCCATGTGCCTAGATCGCAACCCTTTCTGTCTCTTTAAGCTTCTCAGTTATTATTCTCTTACTGTAATTACTTCCCTCTGTAAGAAATACTTATTGTATTTACCTCTGTATAATTAATCATCGGTAATTGATTTTCCCAAATTAGAATTTCGTTTGTGTATTATGGTAAATCTATCTCTATTAAAGGGTTAATGCTTTCTCTCCAATTTCTTCCCTTGATATTTCGATTTCTCTAATTTAGAATTTTGTCTGTATATTGTTGAAGTTTTGTCCCCGTTTATTAGTATCTCTATAATTATATTTATAATTCATCTCGGTAATTATTCACCGTCATTTGGCCTCTGTAATGAACTTCTATAATTGCTTCTATGTGATTCCTTCGATGGTTATACCCTGTAAGTATTTTCTGGGGTTACTCTCTATATTTTAAAGAATTTAATAGAACATGTACGGGACCGACGAAAGTAACAGAGCTCTACCATTATTTGGTTTTTCTCTTTTACTTCATAATTGATCATGCACATAGATATATTTTTTTGATGATGGGTCCCTTTTCTTGCGAGGGAACCCATTAGACTGTTATGATCCTGCTCCTCCCAAGTCGCAGATCTCTTACTTCATCAGGGCATAAGAAGATAACTGAAATTCAATCTGGACCCAAGATAAGTTACGCCTTCAACTTATTTTATGATCTTATTCTTTTAATTAATTGAGATCTAGAATTCATATTAACACTTTCGTCTTGCTCCTGAAATCAAAAGGTACTCATGTTCCATGGCTTCCTCCCACTAGTCCATGCACTTGATCTCTTCAGTTATAGACAGTTTGATGTAGACTCTTTAAATTCTATTTAAACTAACTACATAGTTCTTGGGTATATAGAACCCCAGTTGTATTAACATTTTTGGTCAGCCACCTATCGACTGTATAATTATATTTTTATCATAACACTCTGAGATCTACTGTAGCAGATGACTCTCTTCATTCGTATATATATATA
>ML791811.1:23554-44037 GCA_009831015.1 Picea engelmannii
TATATATACACACGAGACTTTCAAATTTTTTCTATCTATATTCAGTTATGAATGCATGAGCTTCGTGTTGAGGGGTCCAAGGTCCCTTTAACTCAACAACAGGAACCAAACCCACTTAAAAGGCCTAATTAGACTCGTAAGTGTTTGATGAGTGGTAAGGTTCTCCAGATTCGGGATTTGGCTGGAATTATCGATGGGCTCTAATCGTGATAGATATAAATGTATTTTCTGTGAAACCTTTCCTCAGGCTGTGAAGTTATCATTTTGGTTATTTTTTCTAAATATTTATAACAAAGAAAGATAAAGTTTAATCTAAATGGAAGAGGGAAGTTAACTGTGTGTTGGGAGAAGGCTAGGTTTTCTTATGATAACCTGTATACCTTGGCATGCAGAGGAAGAAGATCTAAACTAATTCAAACCAACATTAATACCATTTTATTAGTGGACATTCAACATTGTCTGATATAACAGTTACATAAAAGAAAACATACACGGGGCAAGAATCTAGTGCAAGAAAATTAATTTTTGATGCTCTATTATCAGTCACAGGTTAAAACAATCGATTTTTATTCATAAACTAGAATAAAAGAACTGTATTATAGCATTATCAGATAACTTTAAATAACAGATACAACAACTCTTACTCAATACAACAACAAATATTGAATCTGAAGATAGAGATAATCCCCCCTCGACCCAGTCACATTCACGCCTTAGATGATAGAAGTGTCTTTGGTTATAAACATAACTTCTTAATTAAAATAACTTGCACATAAATAATTCTCTTATAAAATTTTAGAAAAAGTTTTTCTCTCCACAACCATCAACCCCTTGTCCCAGGTCAATGCCCTTCTCTATAACAAAACATAGCTACACTAAAAATAGCTACTAGAGTTGTGCTAAATTAAGAAAACACCACGTGGCAGATTTATCTAACTATTCTCTTTTGCTCGCCTAGTGGTTTCACTGAAGTGGATTTTTCTTCTCGTACTCTCACCACTTGATGAAGAGATATGTACATGTATTTTCATATGGAAATCTATGTTGATCCATCGGGGTGGAGAAGACCTCCTTTATCTCTATTGCTCGTTCCTTATACCTGATTAGCTTGACACTTAAGAGTTGTAGGACTGTGAGAGCTTTGATCGAGTGTTCCGTGAACTTCTTCACTTGACCTGGGGTCATGCTTGAAATCTGTGAAATCTCTACTTCCCATGTCGAGTCTTTCTCTGTGTGTCACTTGACTATTTCATGCAAATCCGTGAAATCCTCCGGTGGACCAAACTCCGGTAGGTCAATTTTTTTCATCTCCCCATTTTTCCTATATCTTCCGCTAAGGTTCCCAGACCATACTTACCCAGTATTCAGATGCTTTCTTGATTCAGGAGATGTTGTTATCCATCAACACTTTGATGCCATGCTCTTCTATGTCTCGGCCTTTCTGTACTTCGTTGACGTATTCGATCCACTCCAAGGAATGATGTACCTTCTCATACAATCTCTGCATGTCTTTATAGGTTTCCATCCCCATGAGGGTATCTTCTTGAAATTTGGCTATGCAACCGGTGAAGAGATTCGTTTCGCTTGTGAATTGGGCATACGTTTCTCGGAACTCACTCTTCAAGAGTACTACCACATGTGTTCAATTTTGGTAACACTCCTCTTGATGGTGCATATGGTCCAACTCTTTCTTCATGGATGATACCTCCCTTTCAGCCCTTCTTTCCCTATCCAAAGTAGCATTGGTTATAGCCATACCTCCTTCGATAATCTCAATCATCTTAGCATTTTCTATGTCGAAAAGTGTCTCCTATGTGGTCACGAGAAGTGTGCTATCGAGCATGAGCCTTCTTTTCTTGTCCGTTCTTCTCATCACATCTTTCCTTTTTCTATCATAAGAGATCGTCTATATATCAAAAATTTCCTCTACTAGTTCATGAATCTGTTGATCTCCCTAGGTCAAAGTGTTGCCTAGGCTTCCTGCCGTGTATAAATGTTCTATGACCAGTTCTTGTAATTCCTTAGCATGGGAGGTTTCTATTTTCTCGGGTGACTTGGCCTCTTGTTGATCCTTGTCAACTGGTGGAGTCTTTTTCCTAGCTGGGGATATAGGCGAAGAATCGATATTAGCTGGGGGATCGGTCGTTGAGATGTTGATTTCTGGCTGTTTTTTTTCTTCTTCATGTTCACCAGCACCCAAGTCATTCTTGGAGCTATCCTTCTGAAGTTGTGTTCCAAATTGGTCAATAAATTCAGTGTCCAGGGTACTTCTAGCCTCATGATCACCTTCTTGAATATTTGGGATCAAAGCGTCAGAAGCTAGAGAAGATGTTTCCCCTGGTTCTTCCTCTTATTTGATTGGTACCGAGGTTATGCGTGAAACCTATGAACTTTCCTCATCGTCATATATGGTAATTAAGTCTACGAGGACATTAGGCACACCCATCCCACTTGATTCTCTTGTTATCCTTCGCTCAGTTGTATTAGTCACCGACGATCGTGCCTGTGGTGACATAGGGCTAGGGTTTTCTTGTTCTGCGATTTCCTCTGGTGGAATTGTCTCTGAGCCATTTAGCTCTTCTCCACAATTTCTTTTTTCAGTCGGGGTAATCCTCAAGGTTTCTATCAAAGGATTAAGTGGGGGATTTTATTCTAACCTTTGTATAGCTCTTTGGGCTTGTTTGAGTAACAACATCCCCCTCCGTTGTGCCTTTGTTGCTTCTACTGCTCTATTTTCTTCTCTTACCGCGAGGGATTCTTAAGATGTTTGCTCTTTTGTCTCAAATTGTTCATCCATAGACATCGCTTTGAATCTTGTCATATTGGGGTTAGCCCTTCTATGGAGCACTTCCTCCCAGTCCTGAGTGCACTCTATAAATATTTCATCTTCAAAACTATCATGAGCATACGGCCAACAGGAAGATACATGTGATGTGCGCTGAAGTATCAGGCCCTTTGGATCGTTCTTGCGAAATCGGCCTATGGGGAATCGATACTCAAGCTGGCTCAACCCTTATTTTTTCACGTGTGCAGTGTCTTTTACCATGTAAAACCCTATATGAAAGTCATAGGGTATGAAAGCTCTCTTGTTTTCCTTCACCAAAGTGGCATTATAGCCTTGAAGAATGGTCTGGTAACAAATTTCTCCCACAATATGCTGGTTCAGGACATGAATGGGAAGTAAGTGTGGTGCGCCAGTAGCCCCGAACACTCTAATATAAGTGTTGGTTTCCTCAAAATACCAGTGGCCTACTTTTGAAACCATCTTTTTGGATGCCACTGTAAGAATTTAGCATAATTTTCTAAATATGATGAAATGTACTCAGGCTATGAAATCATTGCATATCAAGGCATAAAATCTCTTGTGCCTATTCTCCCACAAAATGTTGAAATAAACCTGCACGAGTAACTCAACAACATGCCAGCTCAGATTCATGCCTATGAAAACATTCCTTGCGTAGATCACGTCCAATAGGTATGACACCATGTGGAAATATGGTGTTTCTCCATCCTTTGGTGTCTAGGCCTGCAAGATGTTAGTGCTTAACTATTTCGAAATAATGGCTCCCCAGTTAAAGTTTCTCCCAGAGATCACCACAGTATATTCCAGGGGAATCCATGCTTCCAAAAACTTGGAGCAATCTTTTTCTCCATATAATCGGCATATCAAAGATATTAGATAAATATACAAATCTCTGAGGTTTACCGTGTCATACCAATCGTTGCTCATGTTTGTGAATTTCTTGTCTTATTTCCACCATGAGGCCAATAACCTGCTAGTGTCATGGAACTGATAAAATTTGACCACAACTTCTCTATTTAGTGTTTCCTTTGGGTCTCTAAGTTTGTAGTATTTTTGGACCTCTATTGGAAGAAAAACACCAACACATTCTCCATTTTCATTACTGATTATACATTTCATCACGTCTGTGTGGTCAATTATCCATCCTAGGATCTCGATGTAGGAAAAAATTGGGGTTCGACAGGCCACCATATGTAGGCATGATCATCGGATGTTTGGGAATACCTGGTCATCCAACATCGTGACGTCTAGGTCACTGTGTGGTATAAAATTCGGGTAATCTTCCTAGTTGATCCTATTAAACAGATCTCCCCAATGCGGGAGCACCGCCTTAGATCCATTTCTTGCCTCTGTGTCGTTGAATGTCAGAGGCTGGAAAAACTCTTTTTTGGTAGATGTGTGGATTAATGGTTTCACCTTTGAGCCAAAATAAATCTCTCTTGCAACGCTCGGTGCAGACCCCTCACCGATCTCTGCTTCCTTCCTTTTGGGCGTTCTTGGTGAGCGCCTGGTCCTTGGCTTTCTTGGAGACATTTTTCTTGCAGAAAAGAAAAGAATGTTATAGTGAACAACCAACCAAACTTGATAAGAGTCATCGACACCATCGCAAGTGCAGAAATTATAAAAACAATGCTTACCTTCTTGCTTGCAAGAAATTAACCTGGTCTTACTGGTAATCAAAATCAGAGAGCTAGTTGTAATCTCCTCGATGCTTTCTCTTCCTTATTCGTCTGCTTTGAGGAATAAGTGATTTGATAATGAAACAACATGTTTGGGTATAGCCTTGTAAATTTAAACAGAATGTATACTTACCTTGTCACATCAAGTCTTCAATTCAGGAGTGCAAATGTGATATGTGCAATGTATTATAGAATCTTCATCATGCCTAGGATTAAATGCAACGCAGGCTGGCAGCGCAAGAGCAATTTTCTTTGTATTTTATCATTGAATTCAAATTTATACTATTGGTAGGCATGCGGGGTTGTGGTGTTAGTTGCGCGAAAAGTTTGTTTATCAAGAAACATAAATATGCATTACCCCAAATAGGGATGTCCCATCAAATTACCAAACCCTTTTCGTATTTACTAGAATAATCGGTATCAGGAGATATGGTGCATCGTAGATCAACGGGGGTCATTGGTATTGGTGGGTGAAAGTTTGAACTAACACGAGGAGCTCGGTATTATAGCAATCAGTTGATATCCAATGAGCGCATTGACGTTGGCGGGTCAACTTTGTTTCATTGGTGTATCTAGGAAAAAGTTTCAATGCCAACCAAGACCGTCGTACAGAGCTAACGTGGAAATATTGTCATGGATGTAAATAGATGACACGGGGAAAAAGACTGAGTCGTACGGACTACTTACGCGGCCATGACAGTGGTTGTTGATTTTAAATTCTATGTGAGTAACGTCGTTTCTTCGATATCAGTGATTTTCTTTAGACACACAACCTTGACTACAAAATCATATCCTACCGACGCCGATGATGTATCATAAACCAGCGATCGGCGATTTGCAGATGGTTATTGTTTTGCAGTTTCATTTTTTCGGATTTCACCGACTCCAAAAAATGTATCGGCGATCGGTGATCGGAGGCTTTTTATGGCCTATGTTAGTGCTTTTCCTTTCATATTTCACTGATTTTTACAGTGTATCGGCGATTATCATTTTTATGTGAGAATTTTACTACACGAATTGTGTTGATACCGATAATAGGTGTGTGGCTCAAAATTTTAGTTGTATATACTTAGTTGAAATGCCAAGTTTTCTTAGAGAAAAGTTCAATTTGTTCAGTAACTCCAAACCAAGCCAAATATGATCGATGGAAAAACATAACCAACATACAACCCCATTGGTTCCTACACAAGTGACTAAATGAAAAAGACAAAGTGGTACCCAAAAAGAAAAAACGTCACAAAACTTTTAGGGTGTGTTGAGTGCTCAACACTTCGATATAGTCTGATTTGCTTCTGGTTTCACTTGTTTCTTTTCTGAAGTATTTTGTTTTGTGTACTGTAGTTAAGCAATAAGCCAAAAAATATATATATTATGGCCAAGAGGCGCACATATATATATATATATATATATATATATATATATATATATATATATATAACACTTCATAAAAACAATACTAAAAGGTGTTTTTAAATAGTGGCAATCCATGAATCTATCATGGCTATGAGGCCCACTTATATATATTTTGATTTATATATATAAATATAAAAAATCAACCATATAACACTGAAAATGAAAGTACATAGTTGAGATACATATCTGAACATGGATGTTGGGAAAACAAATGGAACAACCATGTTCCTTCCAACCATAGAAACATGACAACGACGATCACTTGTCCTGATCACCCCCTAGCTTGAACATGATTCCATAATGGAAACTGAGTATCACTCCTTAGCCACTGTCACCTTGAACAGTTCAGAAAAATGTTTGCCTAACACCAGATGTGCTCATATTAGCAAAACAGTTATTTTCCCCAACATACTAAGCAACATCATGCCTCCCACATATGTTGTATTTATCTCATGCCCATGTATTTTCATTCCTTTTCCCCCCTTGGGAAATTCACAGCTTTACAAATCTCTGATTTTTAGGGGCTGTTAGTGACAGAACTCAACTTGCGACACTTGCAAAAATCAGCTACAAGTTAACTCAAACCTGTTCCCCACTCATGGAGTCATAGTCAACTATTTTTAACCTTGTTGTTCCATTTGTCTTCCAGCGTTAAATTTATTAAAAAAATTGTCTTATACATGTTTCCATCAAAAGAGGACAGTTGGCAAGTCAAACCTTTGTTGAACAGTCATGAAAATAATAATTACATACTTCCACAAATTTAAATTCGAATTTCCATAAATGGAAACTTATTTTTGAATAACAACTTTGAAAATATTTATTTTTGAATCATTCGAGGATATCACACCATGAATACCATTAAAAGACGAAAGTGATAAATAAAGAAAAGGATATATCTTCCCTCAGAGGTGATAAATCCCTTAATAACCACTAACATAAAATGTAATTTTTCATTAATTGAAGATATGGGCATATATTTGTAATTGTACTTGCATTTAGGAGAAACCAGGATTTGAAACCAAGGAATATCCTTTACTCTTTTGGTATTAGACTAACTTTCTTCTTTTAATGGCAATTTAGTCACTCTAGCTATTAATTCTTTATCTATATGTAACTCTATATCCCCAATCTTAGTTTGTTCATCATTGAAACTTCGTGTGAAAGCTTTGGTGACCTGTGCATTGTAGCCATTCAAAAATTTTAACCAACCAACCCTCTCAAAAGTCATAAAATAATCTTCCTGAGCTTAAATAAGCTCGACATCGAGTTTAACTCAGGAAATCATTCCCATTTTGACAATTTACTACACTACAGTTTGGAAAACTCTTATAAAAAACCTAATCGACTCTCCCTTACAGGTAAATGAAAACAGAGCTTCAATACTTGAGTTAAAATCTTATTTCGAGGAAGAAGCATCGTAGGTAATAATTCATGAATACGGTGATATAGTTCAAAACTATGCGTGGACGAGAACGAGTGAACTTTGGGAAAGGAGGATTGTGCCTATGCAATTTGAAAGGACCTTGATTTAATTTTCCATTAAATTCATTTTAATTTATGATGATAAGATTAAGCTTAACGTACCACAACAAAATATTAAACAATTGTTATGGATCGTGAGTATCATGGTAATATGTAGTTATGACAGGCTAAGTAGGATTTCTTAGATGATGATCAATCATTGTTGGAACATTGGTTTAATACTCAAGTGAAATATGTTAATTAAAACCAACAATGTATCAAAAATTATAGCTCGTTAGAATGTTATTCAATGTATGTAAATGAGAAAAAATCATAAAGAATATGTGAATTAGAAACATTTGAAAGCCAAAATATTTAATCAAAACCTTTATGAAATGAAAAACATCCCAGCAAGAAAATGTCATTAATAATTAAATGAAAGCTCAAAAAAGTTGAGAGTATTGAAAAAACTGACAAAATTGAAAATATTGTTTAAGTAAAAAAAAAAAAAATCAAAATTGAAAAGGAAGGGTCACAAATTTATTTATAATACAGAATTTCAGAGGTTGTTGTCCTCTACAACAACTTCTTCCTTGGTATTGAAATCATCGAAGCCGATTCAGGAATCAACTTGTCTCAAGTAAATTATTCCAATGATATTTTGATCCAACTCAACATGACCAAGTGTAAACCACTAGCCAAACCTTTCTTATCATGGATCAAGATCAAGGATGGCATGGAATTCACCAAGTATCAACATCCAGTGGGGAGCCTCCTATATCTCACTCACTCTCTGTTATGATCCAACTACTTAAAAAATGATAAAAAGTCAATGAATATAGTCCACTTCAAGGGGGAAACCTCATTTTACAATATATCCAATTAAGATTACAACATGATATGGGATAAGATGATCCTAAGACTATNTATATATATATATATATATATATATATAGGATACAAAGGATACAATTATAATGGAAGGGCATCATGAAGGGTCTTATCCAACATACAATTATAATACTATAAATGTAATAATTTAATATCTATGGCCAAATAAGAGGTTTTACACATAAAATGGGCCTTTTTCTAGGTATTAGCATGCCCCTCCCCTTCAAACAAGTGTTGTCCTCATCACTTGACTAATTGCAGGTGTTTATACATGAAGAACTCATCTTCCCATGTTGTCTCGTCTATTGGTAGATTCTTCCATTTGACAAGGTACTATGTGATTGCTCAATTCCTTAGTTGCTTAATATTTGTTTCAAGGATTGTTTTTGGTTCTAATATGATTTTCCCTTCTTCATTAATCTCTAGTAAAATATTTTGGACTAGGATCTTATTTATGATTACCTTCTTTAAGAAAGAAGCATGGAAGACTGGATGTACACGTGAAGATGGAGGCAACTCCATTTTGTAAGCCATAATTCAAATCCTTTGTAAAACCTTATAGGGGGTATAATATTTGGGTGCTAATTTAGTGTCCTTTTTTTTCTTGAGGGGCATATGTTTATATGGTTGTAGTATCAAAAATATCGAGTCTCCCACTTCAAATCTCCTCTCAGTATGATGTTGATCTATTTTTTGTTTCATCCTCTTTTGTGCCATAACCAAGTTGTCCTTCAATAGTTTGAGAACAGCTCGTTTGTTCTCTATGTGGTCCTTCACTGCTCGAACCCTTGTATTCCATTTCAAGGGTGATGTAATGGATGGAGGATGATATCCATAAAGTGCCAAAAATGGGGACATTTTTTATAAAGTATGGAAGGATGTGTTGTACCACCATTCCGCCAAAGGAAACCATTTGACACATTGTGTCTATTTATTGAACTCAAAACAACAATGCTATCCTTCTAGGAATTTATTCACAATCTCATTTTTCCCATCGGATTGAGGGTGGTAAGATGAGATGTGAGTCAATCGAGTACCCAAACAAGAAAATAATGCAGACCAAAATTTTCCAATGAAAATTGGATCTCTATCACTTACAATAGTCTTGGGGACTCCATGTAGATTTTTTATTGTTTCCATGAATGTTCTCGACACTGTACTTGCTTTAAAACGATGAGAAAGAGAGAAAAAATGGCCATACTTTGTCAATCAATCCATTACTACCATGATGACAGTATTTCCTTCATATTTGGGTAAACCTGTAATAAAATCCATTGAAACTTCTTCCCAACGTTGACTTGGTATAGCTAATGGTTGTATGAGACTTGGCGTCTTGTTTGTTTCTCCCTTATTCTATTGGAAGACTAAACATTCAGACACAAACTTTTGAACATCAGTTTTAAGGCCTTCCCATAAAAAATTCTTCTTAATCATGTGGTATGTTTTCAAGAATCCCGAATGCCCTCCTATAGGAGAAGTGTGCAATTCCATAAGTACCTTTTGTTTGAGTTGGGAATTCTTACATAAATATAGGAGATCATGATACCATAGCAAATCATTCTTCCACACCAAATTGTCTAATGAATTGGGATTCCCATATATTTTTTGAATGATCTTTCATACCTCTTGATCTTTCTTCCATTCTATCCTTACTTCTTCCACCTGATCAAATTGAGAAATAGAAATTGCACATGGTAAACCTTATATTTCTTCTTCTTTCTTTGAAAGGGCATCTCCCACAACATTATGTTTTCTTTTTTTGTAGATAATTTCAAATTCATAACCTAGCATATTTGTAACCCATTTATGTTTCCCTTCTAAAGATAAGTGTTTCTCCAAGAAGTACTTCAAACTATCATGATCTGTTTTTGCTTTGAAGTGTTTTCCTATTAGGCAAGTGCACAATTTCTGAAATACATGTACAATGGCCAACATTCATTTTTCATAAATGGGTTTAATTTAGTTACTTTAAAGGGAAGAGATCTTTCTTATTACATTAAAACTTCACCAATTCCATATCCTAAGTATAGTGACTCCTACTACCATAAATTTTTATTTTTTTTAAATATTTCCATAATCCTTACTTGTAATATTGTACTTTCATTTTTGTTATATATAATTGGATAAACGTTTACTATTATATTGTTTGATATGTTTATTTAATTGTCATGGTGTTACCATGTCAGAGTAAAGAGTCAATGCCACTCAAACTATATGTTGGTTTTGCCATCATATTGATCGGTATCTTAACATGACTATTTTCTTCACATGTAATGCCACTTAATTACCCATTTTTCTCTATTAAATATTCATTCATTCAATAATATTATTTTACTTATCCTTACGATACAAGTATAATTCCAAGTTTGGAGAGGACTTGTTCCTCATATGTAAACGTTTTCTTTTTATCTTTATTAGATCTCTTATTGTATCATGGTTCATAGGAATTATAAGTTTTATACCACAATTTTGGGAACCATACATTGGTTATCAATGATTTAATTATTCCACAAAATAAAGGTTTAAATCCATAACAATTATGAATCCCATTTCATTCATTTAGATCATAATACTCGAGTTGTGAATGAGGTATTATTAATACAACAACATTATGGTGGTGTTTGTGGAATAAATCCACGTTACCCATTTTCATATAATTTACTCGCCCTAGCCTTTGGCCTTAAGGTATTCATAGCTACCAACACAACAATCCTAAGGGATTTATGTCCTTCACAAATATCCATACCATGAATTTTTTTAACAATTGTTGACTGGAATGAAACGTACTTATGTCAATTCGCATTCAGAATATTCTAGGTAAGTGTTGGTTTTAATATTGGATAGTCTAATAATAATAATAATTTATTTTTAAGGTCACGGCCAGGTCAACACACCAAATTGGTGTATGAGACTCTTTTGTTGGTGGGATAAGGGACCCCCCTCCATCCAGCGATTTGATTGGTAAAGTCTACCAAGGTATACATACCCTACCCCCCTCTGGATTTGAGCCTGTGATCTCTTAAGAGGAAACACATGTTCTTAACCATTAGGCCCACTCAGACTGTATACTCTTGTAGTTATTTCTTTCAAATCTAATCTTTGGTTTCTGGAGTTTGTGTATAGAACTGTCTGTTTGGATTCATGGCTTGCATAAGCACCATGTTTGTTATATGTTGGCATTAAGGTAAAAAGGGTTTTGAATATGTAGGTGATTCTCTTTTACATTATTCATATCATTCTAATACTGATCACCACAGATTTCATGCAAGGTTTTTCCAAACCCTTGATGCAATATTAGAGTTTATGGCCACGGCTAAGCCAAGTACCATAACTCATGTTCCAACTAACAGCCATGTATTTTATTTGTAAGTTAAGAACTAATCTTGAGAAAGAAGGTGTCAAGACCCCATTTACCAGAGGTGAAGTAGTGACGGATTTATTTTTTCTTGTATCTATAAGTGAGTACACTCATTTGATCCTCTAAGGAGGTAATCACTATGTAAACCTTTAATTTTGTTTAATGTTATTACAGACTAGTTTAACTTCCATGGTTTCGGACGTAACCATTTAAACTCTTAGTAAAAAATAATTGGTTTTTATGTATTAAAAGAATATTGTTGTCCTCATTGTTGATTGATGACGCACTTTCTTACAATTATGAGAGGATTTTTCAATATATATTATTTTGGCTTGAGTCAAGACTCCATGGTCACGATTCTATGATTTTCTTGAAATGCAATTTGGTTATAATTTCATTATGTTTCTTTTAAAATATCCATACATAAATTAGATATGAAATGTATATGTATACGCAAGGATTAAATACATGTATATCGTTCTTTATAGAACTGATAATGGCGACCATATAAATCCTTGTTAATAATCCAAGTTTTGATTTATAGTTCAATTAGGTTATCATGCTAGGGTTCGACTCCAGCGTCAAGGTTTTTAAGTGTTCGTGTGACCCTCTATTCATATTATATAAACACAAACATCTTACCCTATGTCAACTTCATCGACAATTAGAGTCTTGATATTAAACAAGGGTAGTTGCTAAGCAACAAGTCCCTGCTAAGAAGGTAGAGGGACTTGATATTCCAATATTTGTAGACATTGGTTTATTTGCTATTTGAATATGGGAGACAAATCGCACGATTACAGTTAACTCTTAGGAGTAGACTACCTCGGCTGAACAAAGCTAAACGGGACGGAACCTTGTTCCTATAAAGCTCTTGGACGGAAGGAGTGGCTAGGGGGAGGTGTAGTACCCATTCCATGCCAACTCTGGCTAACGCTCTTAACCAGGTTGACTTTAGCTTTAGGTTTTAGGGCATATTTATGTATTTAGGCTTTCCTAAAGAAACACGATTCGATCATTAAATTGAATGTTACACCTCTGCCTCCTCTGCAATGGCAATCGAGGAGAAGAAAATGGTGTCGATTGACCATTGAACTTATCTGTAACAACATGTACCAAATAGTTGGTGGGACACGCTCGAAGCCTATCGCGATATGAGGAAGAATCCTTTGTCATCGAGTCTGGGTTCTCCTCTAACTTAAACGAAGGACCTCCACAAAAAAGTCTGTACTATTTTATTAATCCTCAACTGGAAAAATTAGTCACAAAAAGTACAGGAACATCAAGTTAGGTTGTATGAGCTTCGCTCTCTATAAACATGATAAACATGAACGATATGCAAATGGCTTGCTGGAAATACTTTACATTTGGATTTTCAATACATTGAAAGAAAAACAAAATGTTGTCGTCTTATACACACACCTGGGAGACGTGGAAGAAATATTCAATCCATTCGGTGTGTCCTTGGGGGCAAGTGAGAGTTAAGGTGTTGTCACCTAATCCTCAACTCCTTCGTCTAGACCAACTCCTAGCGAAGCCAAGGGGGATATTCCCTAACAAATATACTAAGGCTTTGAAATAAGCTAAGAAATGAAATCTAGGAGTTTATTATTCTTTAAACAATCAACCATAAACTGATAAAACATGAACTAAATATTCACGACGATATATATAATCAATAAGCATATACTTGCATCAAAAGGATATTAAGACACAATTGTTAGATGCAAGTTTCATTTGAATTGCTTCCATTAGATAACTAAAATGAAAGATGAAGCCTGTGGCTTTGCTGAAAATAAAAATTGAGACGAGTGCCTTAAAGTGAATCGTGGGCAATGTAGTTCGTGTGTTTTATTAGGATAAATTGATGTTGAGTTAATGAAATGGATTGGGCCTCCTCATGTATCATTCACCAATCTAAAACTTACCGACCGGGTGTGCCAAGATCCAACAAGGCGAGTTGCCAAGTGATTTGACACACGACACCCAGGGTAGAGATCTTAGACAAATGATACCACTTAGATATTGTCCTAATTAATCTATCAACCACTGACCAACCTAGAATGTATGAAACTTACTTCCAGCAGATTGATATTAGCTCACAACTGGAAGGGTCAGGAACTGCACTGAGAGCTGAGGGGAATTTGTTTATTTTAAACAAGAAGTAAATAACTGAAATTGAAATGTGAGACTAATTACTAATCCACACTGACCAGGCCTCTTTCGAGGAGATGAGGGGATGGTTTATTTGCCAACTTGAAATTGCAAGAAGTAAGGCTAATCTAGCAATAAAGTGTTACTTTCCAAATTGAAATCTAATATATGTGAAGATTGAGGTGCTTTGTGATAGATTGCAAGATTACTTTTAGCTTATCTTTAGTTATGAAAATTGAATCTAAGCTAAAATTGCAAAAATTGAGACAATCACCGAAAACACCATTCCCCGAGGGGGGATGAAGAGTGAGAGCTTGTATCCCCACTGATTTTATTAAAGAACTTGCACAAATATTTATGGGAGTGACTTGTGACCATTCCATCCACAATCTAGACATGTACATAATGGCTTTCCACCTGTTCATTAATCGATATCTCTATACAACATTTGTGTCACATGCAAGTTGTCCGTAAAGAGAGGGGTCTGAGCGAGGTTGGTGCGAGCCATGACAAAATGTAGCAGAGAACGCGTGCTCATCAGACATTTCCATCAATTTATTTTTCTTTTCTTAAGGAATCACCATTGATATCTAAGCCCTATTCAAAACCTTTCAATCCTTCAAACCGCGTATCTTCCACCCACAACAGTTCATTTGCGAGAAGAAGCATCTCCTCCATGAATTAATCATCATCGTCGTTGACACCCAGATCAAACAATTCAAAGCTCTTCAATTCTTCAAATAATTCGAAGCTCTTCAATTCTTCAAACCCGCATGCAACTCCAACCCACAGTGGAGTACTTCTGAAAAGAAGCATGAGCAGTGTGAATTCAGACACGGAGAATGGCATCCAAGGAGCGGTTGCTCACTGCAAGTAATCTTCGAGTATTAGGTGTAAACAACCCGAGGGCTGGGAGAACCCAGAATGGAGGAAGCTGGCGGGAGAGCCTCTAGAGAAGCATGTTGTAGTGCGTTCATTTGTGACTTTGGATGATCAGCAGAAGGGAAAAATGAACCCAAAGTTGGATAACGAAAACAACATAATCGGAGCTTCTTACTGAATCAAAGCAATTGGAGGAAGTAGGTTAAGAATCAGCCTTTTGGGAATGGGTATAAGCACAACATTGTGTTCAACTGGACATAATTGCCAATAATATCACTCAAAATAAACATAAATCCAAAGCGTCGGTGAAGGGCGATTGACCTCTACTAAGATGATTTCCAGAGTAATTACTTGGTGCATGTGGAATATATGGGTAATCTACCAATATTGGATCCTCCTACCCTCTAGAAGAGATGAACGAGGTGATCCATAAGAGTTGGCTAAGCACCGGGACTTACTGTTCGGTCGATGGGGGAGCCGCGCGTGAAATACTATAGTTCTAATACTATTGAAAACTATTGGTTGGTGGGGGAGCTGCACTTGAAAGACTACAGTTCTAATACTATATAAAACTACTAAATCAACTACATCGTGAGTTAGCGTAGTTAAGATCCAACGGGTAAGTGATAAATTCATAGACGCCTATTTATTCTGGTTTCTTGATGTTTTATTTTTAGTTTGATCATATATTCAAAGAGATATAAGCTTACCAGATAGAGGAATTGATCATTGTTTTCCCTAGCTCACCAATTCTCATCAATTCTCGATGAAATAGATATTGCAAAAATTGCTGGAGGCCCACGAGAAGCTAATCATCCTTCTTAACGTACCTCGCTCCCCTTTCTTTCCCACTTTCAAATTTCCCACCCCATAGGCTCGAAAGGAAGCAAGGTATGATAGTATAATTGATAATTGATGGGTACCCATCACCAACAACAAGACTAGTGCTAGCATCCCTTAGTGTAGATTCATCAACATATTTTTCTATTCGGTCAATTATGCAGTTGATAGAGTAGTTGATTATGCAGTTTATCTCTCTTCAAACCCCTCGGTTAGCATCTTCCGTAGATCATATGAGAACAATGTTCTTACTCTACGCGTCATTACTTTAGGGATAGACGGGATGGGGTAAGAGAAGCCTAGAGTTGGAGGAGGATTAAGATAAAAAAATTATTGCAGATCTCCATGGAGAAATTGATTCAAGTTTTGGGACAAGAAAGGGCATGGAGAAGGCTTCTATTCCTCCATTGTTCCTCATACTTTAATAGCCTGGCATAGTCGCATGCAATCAAAAGGTGGACAAAGAAGCTACAACAGGTGGACAAGACAGCTACAACAACTGGACACCGCAAAGAATAAACATACGGATAATGAAATGAAACTTACAATGGGATAAATGTATAAACATTAAATGTTTATTATTAGAGCTAGCATTAATTCACCTCAAGCCATGTAATAGGGATATCTCTTCCATTTGCGTAACTTTGAAACTAAAATTCTCGTCAAAATTGCTCCTTGCCTCAATATGAGGCCAAATAAGAAGTAAATGTTTTGTATTAAAAAGTGTTTTGGACTCCGTGCAAAACTAATGCCCAGACTAAAAAATGTTTACTATAAGTCCATATTTTCGTAAGGGCACGGACTAATAAAAGAAAAGGAACTTACCCTATTCAATTGTCGAGTCATCATGGTTGTGGCTAGCACGATATATTTTCAAAATTTTAACATGATATATCCTCGGTAAACTATGATTATAATACCTTGTTTTATTGGATTAAATCCACAGTTTTCTTTTACTACTATATGATTTGTTTTGGAAAAGATTCTCTAGTTATGAAATCTATATTAATTACCAGTATTGTTTTGGCTTTGGTTAGTTTGAAAAAAATTATTCCAACATTTTTTTTTCTTTTGTTTTGTATTTTAAGGGCATTAATTGACATTGTTTATTATACAAAAGAAATTTATTTATACTCAATCAAAAAACATTTAGATAAACAAATAATATTGCTTGCAAGTAAGAGATGAATAGACATATTTCTTTTCTTTGTAACTGCAATAAAGGAATATTAAACTATTACATAAATATCAATCTACGGGTTCTTCTATGTTACTGAATATTTATAAATAGTATTCCTTCCAAAGTAAAAGACATTCTACTAGAGTTCTAGTATTTACTATTATCAACAGTTAATAGATAAAACACAAATATCCTATTGTAATAATTATCATTCATTAGCAAAAGAAATGAAACATATATGAGTTTGCTTCAATATTTGGGAAACTAACTGAGTAGAGAACCAGTTCCTCCCAACCATAGACACGAACAACCAAGATTATTTGCTCTTGTCACCCCGAGCCTAAATCATTATTCCATAGGGACTGAAAACTATGTAACATTTTCCAGATATATCAGAGTATGATTCTTTCTCAGAACCATCAAAATCAATTTTCTCACAAGTACTCAACAACATCCTCCTCATAACATACTTATATATAACATATTTCCTAGGTATTTTTCAAGTTAGCATCATCCCTAACCCTAGGAAATATTTTTGGTCTAATTTTGTGCTAGCTTGTTCCCTCTCATCCCACACCTTTGGGAGTAGGGTTCTACTTGTCCCATGGATAATATTTAGTCTAGTGGTTTTCATCATTTTTACTCACCCATGGAATAATGATTTACTCTTTGTAACTAGATTCTCTAATAAATTAGTTTCTTGATAATTAAAATAAAATAAATATTACAAGAAATATTCATCATCAATGTTTATGACGATATAGTTCCACATAAGTATTTCTCAATACTTCAACAATCATAAATTATCAAGAAAACAAATGTTTAAATGTGTGTAAAGTGAGGAACAATTATTTAATAGTTCCTTAATTTTTTCAAAACCTTTGGTTGTTTCGTCATTCCAAGAAAATACTTCCTTCTTTAATAGTGTTTTTATAGGTGTTGCTATTTAACCACAATTCTTAACAAAATTGTGATAATAGCATGTTAACCCTAAGAATCCTCTAAGTTTCTTCAATGTTTTGGAAATCGGTCATTCCCTCATAGCTTAAATTTTGTTAGGGTCCCCTTTTACACCTTCATGAGATACAATATGACCCAAATATTCCACTTCTTGAACCCCAAAGGAACACTTGGAAGGATTTGTCTTAATTGGTTGCTCTTCCAATAGTTGTAATCCTTTGTGAGCATGTTGTACATGCTCTTCCAAGATTGGTTGTAGATTGGTATGTTATAAAAAAACACTAACAAAAATTTTCTAAGGAAGGGCTTGAAAATAGATTTCATCAAGCTTTGAAATGTTGAAGGTGCATTAGTAAGTCCAAATGGCATAACCAAAAAATCATAATAACCTTCATGTGTTATAAAAGTTGTTTTAGGAATGTCTTCATGCCTCATTCTGATTTGATGATATCCCAAACAAACATCCAACTTAGTAAATAATTTTTCTCCATGCAATTCATCTAATTATTCATCAATGACACGGATAGAAAACTTTCTTTGATAGTCATTTTGTTGATTTCTCTATAATCTAGACACATACGCCATGAACCATCATTTTTGTAACCATCACCACTAGTGAAAAGAATGAAATTTGGTTAGGTTGAATGATGTCAACGTCTAATGTTTCTTGGATAATGCACTTAATATCACTCTTATGTGCATATGGATACCTATAATGCCTAATGTTAGGTGGTACACTTCCTCGTTGCAAATGAATAGCATGGTCCTAATCTCAAGTAGGTGGGAGACCCTTAGGCATTTCACCAAATACCTTGGAATGATTGTTGATAACTACTTGGAGGTCTAATGGAGCAGAGGGTATAGATGTTTGGACATCAAGTGAGAACAATTGTGCAACTACACCCTGGTGCCCCTTTTTGAATAATTGTTTCGTGCTATTAGAGATTATCACTTTATACCGTTTCCCTTAGATACCTCTATGCTCAATTTCCTTTCCATATTAGGAAAATCTCATGAAAAGATCTTGAAAATGAAGGGCCATTGTTCCCAATTACTGTAACCATTGGACCCCTAATGCAACATTATCACCCCCGATTTGTATGGAAATCATGGGGCTATCCAGAAAATACTCCCCCATGTTGAGCTTGTGTTGGGCCCCAACAACTCTCCTTATATTTTTACAAAATTTAAAGGGCCCCTATTAGAATCTTGATAACTATAATGAGCTACATAATCAACCTTTTCAAATAGTTCCATGCCTTGGCTTACTTTGAGAAAAACTTAAGACATTCACTATAGTATGAAACATTCATTACAAGAGTATATGTAAAAAGTTAGAAACGAGCATAAAAATCTCAATTTAAACAAAAACGTTAATTTTTATCAAATGTTTACTTTTGTTTAAATTATGATTATGTGTTCATTCTTTTTCTCATTAGAAAGTTTGACTATTTTGAATAATGTGTTCAATACTTCATCAAATAATATCTTGGTTGGTTTCTCATTTTCATGAAATTATTTGGTGATAATAATTAATTAAATTCTTTTTTCATTTTGCATCTCATTTCAAAATAAAAATAATAAAAGAATTATCTATCATTTGTAAAAAATAAAAATTAATATTTTTGTCTTCTCCATTAACTTGAAGCTTCTAGAATTTTAAGAACATACTTGAAACCAAAATATAAACATTGTTTGTTTATAATTTATAGTTAGTTTAAATTCATTCTTGATTTTTCTAGATTTTGTTTTATTCACAAATTTTAAGTTATTAATTTAGGTTTCTTTTTGTTTCATAGGTTTCTATTATCAAATATTTGATACAGATATGATCATGGATTGAATTTATTATCCAAATACGTTCAAGATGATTGATCCAAAAATAATTTTGGATTGCTACAAATAATTTTATGAGCAACAATACATAAAAATTGGAAAGGCGTCAAGATGTGACAGACGATTTTGCAGAACTAATTGCAGCCAAACCGTGAGGAATTTGAAGAAACGGTTGAAAACCCAGAACCAAAATGGACCCATTTACCTTCCGCTTACAGATTGTCCCAAACAAATACATGATTTGAGAGATATTTTGGTCTCTTTTAGAGGCAAATTTCAGGTGGAGAAAATTAATAGTGACGCCCAAACTGTTCATTCATTTTATAAATATATGAGAATGATCATAACCAAAAGGATGGAAGAATTGGAGAGGAGTATTTTAATCCTTTATCCTTTGTATATTATTGTTTTTGTAAACTTTTTATTTTTTTTCAAATGGAGTAATGGATGACTGGAATCTTTGGGAGAATGGACGAGTATTTTCAAAGAAGAATATGAAATTCCAGATTGCTTAATGACTTTTGTCCTGTGAGTAAAATGGTTTTATTTTCATTATAATATATTCATATTCTTTGAATAATTGATTATGCATTGATTTAAATAGATTTAGTCTTTTTTATCAATACATGGTTAATTATTATCATTTATGTATTATTTTTTTCAATCTTTAAAGTCTATTATCCAAAACATTTCTTCGAGGACTACAGAATGGACAAGTGATTCCAAAAACTTAATAGAATGGAATATATGCATTTTGTCTTTAGCCTTTTGTTTATAATGTTGTTATTTATGTTTTTTTAATCCCGTTGCATGTGTAGGTCTGATATTTTTAGATTAAATGATCTGTGATGTATAGGAGGTTTATATTATAAATACCAGATATCATTTGCTTCATCAAAATACAAATGTTGTGATTATATATTTGATTTAAATAATGAGATTTATCTTTGAGTTTTAAATTGAATGATAAAATGCATAGATTGCTTCCAGATTTATCTTGTTGTAATCATGTATAATTATGAG
>ML791811.1:53030-94265 GCA_009831015.1 Picea engelmannii
CATGAAGGATTCTAACCGACATGCAATTATAATATTATAAATGTAATAATTCAATATATAGGGCTTAATAGGGGGTTTTACATATAAAATGGAGCTTTGTCTAGGTCTTAACACTCTTGTCCATATATCTCGTATGCAGTGGGAACAGTTTCCAGGTACATGCAGGAGCTACATGAGCTACACTGGAAAGTTTTTGAGTGCATCCTCTTATATGTAAATGGTACTACCAATCATGGGATTAATTATGTAGCAGGTTTTACATTGGACCGCATTGACTATAGAGATTAAAATTGGGCTAGTGTTAGATCACAAGTCCACTTCAGGGTACGTTCTTAATTTGGGATCCAATCTCATTTGTTGGTCGAATAAAAAGTAATCAGTCATTTCTTTATCATCAATGGATTCCAAGTACAGAGGAACAGTCAACATTACCATTTAGACACTATGGTTACAAAACTTCCTCATCGAGCTTGGTATCATATTTCATCGTCTGGTGTGACAATTGAAACACACTAAAATTTTGCAGAGATCTAGTGCAGCAGTATAGGACCAAACACATTGAGATCCACATGCATTACATCAAATATTTGATGGGATCATTGACTTGTAGCATTTCCCTTCCTCGTAAAATACTACTAACATCTTCACCAAAATATTCATTGAGCAAAAATTCCACTTTCTATCATACCTTTGAATTCCAATTTATTTTTCATCATTGTATTTTGAGGGGGGTTTTCCCTCTTTCCTCTTTTTCAATGTTCTATGTTTATTAGATGCATTGTAAAATAGGTACCTAACATGGATTCTTGTGAGGACCCATTCATTGTGTACTCACTGCAGGGGAGTATTGAAGATATTACACAACCACCTAGTATTTCTTTTCCTAGATTTATTAGTCTATGTTGAGGGCGTCCCTGCTCTGGGATATTCTCCCCTAGATGATGTTAGGATATTTAGACACTTAGGAGTTAGTTAATATCTACTTGTTCTAACGTGTTGTTAGGTAAAAGTGTGTTTCTTTAGTATGCATTAGTATACATTTATAGTTAGGAAATCCAATGGTCACGATATGTTCCCAACGTAGAGTGATCCGTACATTTCTGGGCCGAGAGAACTGTTCCATTTCTTGTGGAGCGCTCGTTTCATACAGGAACACTTTTTGTTTCGCTCGAATAGGTTTTTGTTTTCCCAAGATAAAACGATTTCAACTAGATCGAGAGGTATAAAACCTGAATACGCCGTTTTTTAAGTTTTTGTAGAGTATTATTTCAATTTTATATTGTTTTTTTTCTGAGTTGCTACTCTTTTAGATCTGCATATGTTCTTTGCCCCACACCCTGTGCGATCTCAGAAAATTAGAAACAAATAGCAAAATGTGTGTTTTCTCGGTAAGCTAACTGAGATCTAACCCTTGTTGTCATCAAAAAGAGAAAAACATTTCTTGTGTGAAAATATTTTTTTTAGCACGCTCTCCAAGGCCAACAACAACAACACCCTCAATCCTCCTACTAAACAATACAATATGTTTCATTATCCCACTTGCTTAAAAGTTTCTTTATTAAGTAAGAGGTCTTGAGTTCAAGTCTCTATTTTTGTTACTTTTTTTAAAAAAGTTCATGCTCCATTGTAAAGTGTATTTCACTTCAAGTATAAAAGTGAATCACTATAAGTAGCTTTAATATTTTATTTTAGAGTTATTTATTTTGCATGCAGCTTTCTTTTATAAAGTAATTCCATTGTAAAAGTGATCTCCACTTCTTTTTATAAAAGTTGGTCACTTCATAAAAAAACTTACACCACCACGTGGTCCTTTGGTTATCGTTTATGCCTTTTTTTTTAAATGGAATAACTTTCACATCTGATGTTTGGTTTTAGTGCCATTTTTTTAAAACCTTCTAACTTTTCGAGATCTTTCCATCGAGATCATCAATTTCATTTTTTAAATCCATATTATCCGCATATTTAATATAGATTCTTCCAGTGATATTTTGCTTACGAGCACCAACTATTTCAAATGTAAATCACATATGGAGGATTTATTAAGAAGTAAAGGCTTGTACCATATTACCTTGGGAAAAGAAAAAGAACCCACTGATGTTGATAAGAAATTCAAATGGGCTAATAGGAGTGACGAAGCACGTGGACTGATCGGGATGTCCATCTCTCCTAATTTAATGTTTCACCTTAAAGAATTTGATGACCCCGATAAAGCTTGGGAAAAAATTGAAATTGTGTTTGGTAAACAAAACATTATTCGAGCACATCAGTTAGAAAATCAAATACTGACTTTAAGTCCAAATGATTTTTCTTGCATTGAAGACTATCTATCTAAGTTTAAAACACCCAAAATTTTATGTGAAGAATGTGAGATAAAGATGAAGAAAAAGCGTTGCATCTATATTATTCTTTCTAAGCTAGGTAGTGCATATTTTGTGTTTTTATCTACCTTGTATGCCATGAGAGAGGCTCTCGGGAACGATTATCAAAAACCCACTCTTGAGTCATTTTGGTATGCTTTGATTAGAGAGAAAGATAAGCTTGTACAACTTGGAGTGATCAGCACTGCAGGTATCTCCAACAAAGCCTTAGTCTCCCAGTAGAAAGATAAACCCTAGAATCCTAAGAAGCAACATCCTTGCCACAACAATAAGAAACATAAGGGTCCCAAACCCATTAGACAACTTCAGCTCCTAATGGTGACAAAGGAGAAAAATCTAAAAATAAGAAGACTCACAGACATTGCAACTTTTGTGATAAAGATGGTCACGATGAGTCCAAATGTTTCAAGAAGATGGAATCTTTAGAAGCAGGGATGAATAAGCACAACATTAGTATTGATTCTACTTATTCTTCTTCTTCTCATGGAAATGAACATTTTTCTTCTCGTTTCTCCTTCAATGCAACCTCTACTTCTTCTTTTGATGAGTGGCTTATTGATTCTGGAGCATCTTATCATATGGCTAAGGATAAAGACATATTTTCTTCTCTAAATGAATGTAACACCAAGAAAATATTTATTGGTGATGATAGATCTCTTAGTTTTGTAGGATATGGAACAGTTCAAGTAGATAATGGTCATTTCAATGATGTATTATGTGTTCCAAATCTTTCTTGTAACCTTCTATCAGTATATCAAATCACCCATTCAGGTGAAGGTAAAACCGTAGAGTTTTCACCTCACCAAGTTGTAATCAAGGATCTAAAATATCCTAAGCATGTTCTTGCAACTGGAATTGTTGATGATATTACCAGGTTGTACAATTTTGACGACTTTGGATCATCATCTTTTCCATCAATTTTTGTTGTTCACAGCAATGACTTGAGCAAACTTTGGCATGAGCGATTTGGTCAAATAAACTATCACTCATTGCAATAACTATGTAATCAATAGATGGTGATTGGTCTTCCTCTTTTTTCATGCAGAGATGGTGTTTGTGTTGGTGGTGTTCTTGACAAACATCATCGAGACAGTTTTGACAAACGTGCCTCTTGGAAGGCCTCGGGCCCTTTGCATCTTGTTCACAGTGACTTGTGTGGTCCACTTTCTTCTCCTTCATTTTCTAGGTGCAAGCATCTATTAACTTTCATTGATGACTTTTCCATACGTACTTGGTTTTACTTCTTAAAACTTAAGAGCGAAGTTTTTGACAAGTTATTTTCCTATAAGGTACTTGTAGAAAAGAAATTTGGACATCAAATTCAAATATTAAGAACAGATAATGGAGTCGAATATGTGAACAATAATTTTACAAGTTACCGCACTACACAGGCCATCCAAATGAAACACATTGTTCTATATACACCACAACAAAATGGTGTTGCTGAGATAAAGAACCGCACATTAAAAGAAATGGCTAATTATATGATCCAATCTAAGGGATTAAGTCTAAAGTATTGGGCGGAAGCCATCAAATGTGAAAATTAGATAGTAAAGTGCACTCCCACAAAGTCTCTTAAAAATATAACACCGGAAGCAGCTTGGACTAAAATTAAACTAGATGTAAGTCACTTCCATGTATTTGGCAGTATAGCATGGGCTCACATTCCTGATGAGAAAAGGAAAGCATTGCAACCTAAAAGTGAGAAGTGTATATTTTTTGGTTATTCTGAAGATGTCAAAGTTTATAGACTTCTTCAACAACATTGTAATGAAATTACTATTAGAAGAGATGTTAAATTTGATGAAAATCTCTTGTCTTGCGAGCCTAATTCGGCGATTGTGCCTTCTTCGGCCTGCGAGATATCTTTGACATTTGTGACTTCTTCTATTCTTATTATGGTTTCTTCTTCAAATGATGAGGGTGAGGATGAAAATCCTCCTCCTCCTACTCACCTTACTCCATATGATTCCTTTGAACCTGAACCAACACCTGCTCCATCACTTCCTAGATGGGTTCGTTCAACACGAGAAGCAACCGGTGATCTTGTGTGTGATCCTTCAGATCAGCGTTGGACATGTTCACAATTCCAATGAGCCTCTTCTCTTTTGTCTCAAGTTACAGAGACTCACGATCAAGAGACATTTGCAGAATCTTTAGGTCATCCAGATTGGGATACATGAATGAATGAAGAGTATCATTCTTTAATGGAAAATGATACTTGGGATATTGTACCTCTTCCAAAAGGCAGAAAACTTGTGAGATGTAAATGGGTCTATAGAACTAAGTATGCATGAGATGGAAGTGTTGAAAGACACAAGGCTCGGTTAGTTTCCAAAGGATTTTCCCAAATTGAGGGAATTGACTATAATGAAACCTTTTCCCTTGTAGACAAAATGAATTTCAGTTGTCTTGTTCTTTCCCTTGATGTCTCATATAAATGGGAGGTCCATCAAATGGATGTTAATTCTGCCTTCTTGCATGGATATTTGCAAGAAGAAATCAACATGGAACAACCTCCTGGCTATGTCTAGAATGACTCTAGCCTTGTTTATCTCCTTAAGAAATATATTTATGGTCTTAAGAAAGCTCGTCGAGCTTGGCATGCCAAAACAGACAACTTTCTTATTGACACTGGATTCTCTAGATGCCATTTTGATCCTAATATCTATACCAAGAAAGTAGGAAGCCATCTCATAATCCTTGTACTTTATGTTGATGACCTTATCCTTACTCATAGTGACTCAAAAAATTTAAACCATGTCAAAACCAGCTTTAAGAAGAAATTTTAAATGATAGAATTAGGATTTTTGCACTATTTCCTTGGCCTCCAAGTTTTGCAAACTAATGAAGGAATTTTTCTTTCCCAATCTAAGTATGCTTGTGACCTTCTTCATTGCTTTCACATGGAAGATTGTAGACCATCCCCTTCTCCCTTCGAGTCTCGAGTCAATCTTGTTGCCACGTGTACTTCTCCCGAAGTTGATGCCACCTTGTACCTTCAGTTAGTTGGTAGCCTCTTACACTTGACTCATACTCCTCCTAATATTTCCTTTATTGTTGGTCTTGTTGCCTGGTATATGCAAACACCCCATGAAATCCATTGGAAACCAGCTAAAAGAATACTTCGATATGTTTGTGGCACAGTTCAGTTCGAGATACATTACAGTTCAGGGGGAACTCCTTTATTGGTTGGTTTCACTGATTCGGATTGGGTCGATGACCCTGATGATCAGAAGTCTACTACAGGTTATGTTTTCATCCTTGGTTCAAGACCTGTCACTTGGGGCTGTAAGAAACAACGGGCTATTTCACTTTCTTCAGCAGAAGCAGAGTATGGAGCAATGGTAAATGCAAGTCAAGAAGCCTTGTGGCTTCAATAGATCCTTTTAGAGTTTAGATTCTAGAAGTAGCATCCAACCAGCCTTTGGTGAAACAATAAGAGTGCCATCAAGCTCGCCAAAGACCTAATTCAACATCAACGCAGCAAACACATCGATCTACACATGCACTTCATCAGAAAGCTCATTCATGATCAAGTTATTGAAGTGTTATTTTTCCCTACAAAAGATCAAGTTGCAGACATTTTCATAAAGACTCTTACAGAAGAGAATTTTTCCAAACTTTGATCTATGTTAGGAGTTCAATAATTTGTCATCAAGGAGGGATAGGCTCTAATGCCTCATTCCTTCTTCTATTGTGTTGTTAGAATAAGAATGGATGTCCACGTTTTACCATTGACAATATCGCTATTGTCACCCAACCATAGGCCGAAGCCACCCTCTGAGCACCTTAACCTTGATAGAGAATCACTCTCGAAGCAAACCCTAGGCTAGATATCCAAACCAAGGGTAATACACCTTTCCCTAAGGATAGCGCACCAACAAGAGTTGATCAAATAGTCCAAACCCTAACCAAGAGATAGTTCAAGCCAAATGTGATATGCTAGCTATAGCAGCTGCAATGGAAGCTCTTCTCCAAACCCGTACACAAAACTGGGCACTGCAATGCGCACAAGTGTTTCTCTGCAATTATGAGACTGCATGCCGAAATGAAGACTGGCCTACTGTATTTATACTAATTCTAGCTAACTGCCTGGGCTGACTTCTCATTCTGGGTATCTGTCTGTTTAATATATATTAATTCTTCTAGCCAACTTCTTCTCTTGGAGGCTAATAACCTAATACAAATTATCCTCTTGAGCTGACATGTCTTCTAGGGTTATTAGCCAACTCATTAGGGTTTCTTCTTGCATTCTGGAATATTATATTCTCGTCAGGTTTACACGTGGAGGTAAATACCTCCCGCAACTACCATAATATCAACACTCCCTCCTAGCTAGGGAGGTATTATAGGTAATGGTCTTGAGCACAATCATACCATTCACCCGGTAGCATCAACATAGTCGTATAGACTATCTCATGATTAGATCATGAGCACCATCATCACTTTCAATGTCATCAACTGCATCATCTCTCAAAACCATACTCTATCTGAGTAATCAGACATGATACTCACTCCACAGAGTGACACAAGAGCCATTCTTCTAATCTAGAAGAGTAAATGTTCTGAACCATTTTCAGTCTGGGAAAGCTTTGTTCATTGATCATCCAACTAGCTCATAATAATTTTCAACACTGTTGATATTCTTCAAGTCAATTGGAACAATATCATTCAATAGAACACAACTGTGTCTATCCATAGTAGTACACAACTACAATCTAGTGGTACACTACCACACCAAGTAGCACACAGATACTTGATCAAACAGTGAAACACATCCACCACAGTAGTATACATCTATTGTCTAGAGACATATGGTCTTCATAAAAATCATCTGATATCAACCTACACAGAAACAATGTTATGATATAAACTAAATCATCTCGGCCATTCTTCTACTCACATATGTGAGACCTCGGAAGAGCATCTACCCTCAAAAAGGTAAGACATCAATGATGAGCTATCTAGAATATTCTTCTCAGGCAAGGAAGAATAACTGTCCTGATTTATGAGCCCGGACCATTCCCCACCCTGGGCCATTCCTCTGACACTAAACAAAGTGTAACCTAGAGAGAATGAGTCTGCCCTAAGGAATGTCTGTCCCTTATTGTTGAACCTGGACCATTCCCCACCCCGGTCCATTCCTCCAGCACTAAGCAAAGTGAAACCTGGAGAGAATGAATCCACCCTAAGGAATGATTGTCCGGACCATTTCCAAAGGAAATGACTGTCCTGCACCAACCTCCAAAATGAACCATTCCCCATGTTAACCACAATAGGGAAATTGTTGTCCGGAGAGGTGGGCCAGTCTTCTTGAGTAACCCTCAAGAAGAGAGACTACCCTAGACCACTTCTCATGTTAACCACAATGGGAAGTCGTTGTCTATGGTACATCAACAATCTAGACCATTTTCCGAACTGGAAAATGTCTATCTATCAGAAATCTCAATCCACTTTTTGAATTGGAAAAGAATCTGCTCATCCTGGACCATTTTTCGAAATGAAATATGATTGTCCATCAGTCAATAATACATCAGTTCTCCCTCCCAACCTGGGAGTCATCTCTTCCATTTTCAATAAGGAAGTCGTCTCCATGAGCTCCAATATGAGTACACAAACTCTTTCATCTTGGACATAAGCTTTACCAAAATGTTTGCTTATCTGCTCATCTGTGGAGATATGTATTGGAGAACCACTTTCTCCTTTCTCGACTTCTTCACGGATAATGTAATGTTTGATTTCAAATGTACTTCAGTCTGGAACACTGGTTTTCTCTGAAGGCTTCATGTAGCTCTGATCAATAAAGTATATCATTGTTGAAAAACTGGAACATATCCATGTGGCACTTCTTCTGTCATCATGAGATCTTTGTCATGGATTGGCAATCCATCATCCTGATCTTCTGAGTAATCATTCTGATACAACATCTCTGTTATAGAAAATATTCACCATGCTTCTGTTGTGCATTGGAGGTTCTTCACCAAGCTATATTCTTCCACTTGCATACAAGGGTCTCTTTCTGGTATGCCTCAAAGTCTTGGGGTTTCTCTTCATATGTTCTTTGTTCAATTGCTTTGGAGAACAGTCTTTGGATTCATATGATGTAGAACTCCAACCCATGGATGTTGTGGATGATATAATGACTCATGTAGAGATATGGTTGGTTTACTGGAACAAGTAATCGTCATAGTCTTCTCCCTCCATCTAGGAGAACCTCTAGTTCTATATCTTGCAATGCTTTCATATATACACTGTTCTTCATCATAACTTTCAGTTCCTCTGCTTGATTTCTTTTAGTGAGTTCATATTAGGCTGGTAATCTTGTGATTCTTAATATAATGACATTTTGTTCTGGCTTTTCTGTATTTCTTGGATTCTTTCATGTTCTTCCTCATGTTTTTCTTTAGCTCGTGGGTCCATGGAATTTCTTATAGATTCCATGCCCTAATGATTTTGTTTCTTTCTTTCATCATAGGATCACGGATGTGGATGGACAACGAGGGATACTTTAAGGCTTCTCTTCAAAGAAGATTTCTTCTGAGGTTGAACTGAACACGCATTGTCTTTCATGGTTGCTACCATGGATGTATACTTCATCATCTTCAATGGATCATAGGATTAGCTCCCTCATAATCCTTGCTTCATGTATGAGTGCATATAATCGACTCCCTCCATCTAACAAAGTCCACGCTTTCGTCTTATTGTTTTCTGCAAAACATCATAATTCTTTCTCCAATTTCCTCTTGATTGCTGACTTCTTTCTGTCTTTGATTCTTCTTAGTCTCTTCATGATTGATTCTGATTTCGAATTATCTTGTAATAGCTTCCACATGATTTGTTTGATGTATTTCATCCTTTCATGTGTATTATCTACTTGTATAATGATAGCAATCCTTATCTTGTTGTTCTTTCATAGGTATAGTTCTTCTTGGAACACATTATCTTCCAAGAGATAGATATACAAGATATGTACAGAGACGATGCAAACAAGATATGTACAAGAACTAAGAAGAGTATTGTTACCTTCAGAAGAAGAAGTATCTTTCATCTTGCTTAGTCTTCTTTATAGGTTCCTTTTCTTTGGCAACTGGTGCTTCGTGTTTCTCCTTCCTTTTATTTAGCTCGAGACAATGATTCTTGTAGTGACCATACTTTTGACAATTGAAGAATTGTATTTCTGAAATATCTTTCTCTTGATTTGGCTTCCTCCTTGAACCAAACTTCCTTTTGTTCCTGAAATTCTTGAATCTTTTTGTGAAGCTTGATCATCATACTTCTTTTGAGGTTTCTCTTTTGCACGGATCCTAGATTTTTATTGAGCACAACAAGTCCAAAGTTCTTCAAATGTAGGATACTCCTTCCTTGTGTTGATGCTTGCGGAAAATGCATCCCATGTCTTGGGAAGACCATTGAGTACTATGTTTACCAATTCCTTCTCTAAAATGATCTCTTCAATAGCTTTTAGTTGATCTCTTAACTGGGATATCCTCACAAAGTATGATGTTATTCTATCATCATCATTCATCTTGATGCCACAGAGCTCATTCTTTAGACTCATTATTTGTCCAATGTTTCTGACTGAGAAGAGATTTGTTAAGGCATCGTACATATTCTTCAATGAGTCAAGATGGGAGATGTAGGGTATCAAGTGTTCTTTTATAGAGTCCACTATGATACTCATGGCATTGATGTCATGGTCTTTGAACTTCTCCATAATTGCAACGTTCTACGGTTCCTTCTCTTTTCCTTCTTCAAACTATGGTTCCATGATCTTTCCTTTCACGATATCCAACACTTTATTCTTGTCAAGGAGGAGGTCAGTCCTTGTCTTCCACGCTCTGAAGTTAGAAGCTCCATCTAACTTGTTTTCTGACTTCATAGAATAAGTCATGGCTGCTTTGACTTGGTCAACCCTTGATTTGACCAAAAACTCAAACTTGACGTCTTGGCTTGCTGAGAGTATAAGGAGGTGCGCTAGGCTAGGGAACACTGATCTATCCGAAAATTAGGTCAATCCCTTCACTTAAGGTGCCTCAACGAGAGGATTTAGGGTTTCTACAACTCCACCTACTAGTAACCCTAGCGACAGTGCTATGGTGATTGCTCCTACTAGAAACCCTAACGGTAGTTCTTTCAACGAGATTAATATCCTTACAGCTATGTTTCCTTCCAGTGGTTAGATTGAATGAAGGAGGTGTGGGCCCATAACCTGCTAGAATATGAATGGATGTGCTCATTTTACCATTGAAAATATCGATATTGTAACCCAACCATAGGCCGAAGCCACCCTCCGAGCAAACCCTAGGCTAGATAGCCAAACAAAGGGTAACACACCTTTCCCCAAGGATAACACACCAACAAGATATAATCTAATATTCCAAACCCTAACCAAGAGATAGTCCGAGCCAAACGTGATCTGCTAGCTGCAGCAACTGCAATGGCAACTCTTCTCCAAACCTGTGCACAAAAATGGGCACTGTAATGCGCACAAGTGCTTCTCTGCAATTCTGAGACAGCCTACCAGAATGAAGACTGGCCTCCTATATTTATACTAATTCTCGCTAACTACCTGGGCCGAATTCTCATTCTGGGTATGTGTCTATTCAATATATATTAATTCTTCTAGTCGACTTCTTCTCTTGGAGGCTAATAACCTAATACAAATTATCCTCTTGAGCTGACATGTCTTCTAGGGTTATTATCCAACTCATTAGGGTTTCTTCTTTCATCCTCGAATATTATATTCTCGTCACGTTTACACGTGGAGGTAAATACCTCCCACAGATACCATAATATCAACATGTGCCACTATTGTAAATCCTTCAATCCTATCCCAAGTTGTTCTTAAGGGGGTATGTTAGGATATTTAGACACTTAGGAGTTAGTTAAGATCTACTTGGTCTAATGTGTGGTTAGGTAAAAGTGTGTTTCTTAGTGTGTTTCTTTAGTATGCATGTGTAGTTAGACAATCTAACGGTCACGACATGTTCCCGATATAGAGTGATCTAATGGTTCTTATTCTCCTCGATCTTGATGGCCATTGATATGTGGCTTAACACCCTATTGGTCCATGATCTCTATTTAAAGAGCATGGATGGTCATTTTTCGATAATCGATTGTGAGAAACTCTCTTGTAAATATCTATGTGTAATCTTTTTCTTTTGCATTAATAAATTGCTCCAAGTGGCCACGTTGGTTGGGGTCGTGGATGTTTCCCTGTAGGGGTTTTACCACGTCAAAACATTGGTGTGTTGATATTTGATCTGGTTGTATGAGTGATTACTGAAGGTGTCTGTCCTCTGTTAGAGTACATGTGTTTTCGAACAGATGAGGGCACCACATTCTCTTCATTCATTACTCAATTGTACTTCAGTTAGAGTAGTGGAGTCAAGTCTCACATGGAAACCTCGATATTATCACCAAGTGTTTCATGTTCATCTTGGGATCATAACTAGGAGGGAGCACTCACCTTGGATCATCAACACGAGGGCACACTTGACATGCATGAGGCTAGGAGGGTGCACCATATGTGCATGCATGATATTCTCTCCACTCCACTTGAACCAGTTAACTGAACTAGGACTAGGTGGAAGTTCACTCATGTTTTCCACATCTCTTTAGATCACTACTATGGCGCATTGGTTTAGCCATGTAGAGTATATCACATGTAATTTTCACTCTGTCATTGTGTGGAATACAATCCTTTCATTCTTTCTCTCCAATTCTTCTCTTCTTCTCTCTACTTTGCAAGTTTCATGTTCATTGTTGCTAGCTAAAATCTCTGTGCATGTTTCACTACAATTTCACATAGTTTCGATAGAAATCTTAACCTTATGGATAAATATGAAATATTATTACAATGAAAAATACCTCAATTTTGTTAAACCTTTTCATTAGGAAAGCTCAAGAATATAGATTGTCACCAATAATGTACCTAAAGGAGAGTTGAATATCATGGCCCCTATGCCACAATTTCAACCAACACATAGATTTGAAAATTACTTTTATAATAGAAGATTTGTAATAACCCTAACTTTGATTTCTAGTTTCATCTAGGTATGCTAAAACACATAAGATTCCATCGTGGTTGTCCCAACAAAACATCACATTAAAATGACCATTAAACTACTCATTATAATGAGATACCAAAGTCTAAATTTTCTACAACATCAAAATTTAAGACAACAATAATACACTTCATATATTACATAAATGAAAATAGAGTACACTTTACAATAAGTCCATTTTTATCATCCCAAGAAAGGACTCTCCAATTACTTCCCAAGCCCTATCTAGGGCATCAACCATTGATAACAAACCCTCACCAATAATACAAAGGCATAACAAGGCCTCCCACCAAGCTATCTAGCCAAACCAAAGGCTCCACAACAAGCTAGTATCAACACCAAGAATTCCACCCTTGGATCTCCCATTTGCATCCCACAAGCTATCAAGTAGATTCACCAAATATGCATCACACAAACTCCACTTGCATCTAAGAACTACAAATATTGATCTAGGGTTTCATCCACAAATCCTAGGTCTAGCTCACACCAATACTTTTAGAAAAAATATTCTCTATGATTTACTTCAAACAAACTCTATGTCTTCCAACTCTTGTATCAAACAAGAACAAATACTTCAATACAAATACATCAAAATTACAAATAAATACTTTAATAGTGAGTTATAACAAAGGCTCTCTCCTCCCTTTATATAAGATAGGTGAAGGGAGGCAATAATTAAAAAGCTCACTATGTCCACAATGACCTACTTTATGTCACTAGACTAGTTCCACAAGTGAATCGCTTCTCTACCAAGAAAGTACACATGTTGTTGGGTAATTAGGAACCACCTCTTACATATAACATATGTAATATGTAATAAATATAACATATGTTATATGTAATAAATATAACATATGTAATATGTAATAAATATAACATATGTTATATGTAATAAATATAACATATGTTATAAAGTGGAGGGCTCTCTAAGCTAAGCGCACATGTCAAACTCTCCTCTTCACAAAGCTATGGTCTCTCAAAGAAAAAATACCAAGCTCAACACTCCTCCTCCACATGTGTGTAAATAGGTCCATAAACAACTTCAAGTGGAGTGCCCTTCAAACAAGACTCCTTCAATCCAAGCACTCTACCTGCACATATGTGCCACATATTTATGATTCTCCCAAGGCTAAATGCCCTTCCTCCAAATGCATGTTTCTCCTCCATAAGATAGCTCCATAGTCTATGTTAAGGCCGCCTATGTGCCACATATTCATGATGCTCCCTGAGGCTAAATTCCTTTCCTCCAAATGCATATTTATCCTCCGTAATCTATGTTAAGGCCCCATCCTTCTCAACATACATGCAATGTATAAATTATCAATTCCACATAATATGCCTACTTCCATAACTAGTGCACCTTTTATAGCACATATCTCAAGGAAAAAGCATCCACCTATAATAAGCTCTCTAAACGTTAATCTACCAAAATAGTCCAAGATAAAACAAAGGAAATAGGGTTCACCATGCACACCATCACATTAAGTGTAGCCCTAACATGGTGTAATCGCTTTTAAGAGAAACCCAAAAATTATCACTAAGCATGAATACCTCTGTAACAACACCATCGCCGCCCTCCATTCCACTATACGTAGACTATTGGAACCAATTGGTGCACCTTCCTCTCGTGGTAGGGTTCCAAAGCATGATTTAGATGATCATATCTCTCTTGTTTATGTAGAGGTGCATGGGTTGCTCTTGGGACAAGGTCAACCCAATGCCTTGGCACATTCCTTTAAAGTTGTAGTTCTCCAAATTGAGGGAAGGAACCTTCGTCTATTGGTGTTTCCTTTGGTCAGGCCAACAACTTCCTTGACCCCTTCTTTATTTTGTGTGGCCAAATTTGTGGATACTGATGTTACCTTGAATTCTAAATTTTTGTTTAAGAGATCAAATGGTTTAAGAACGAGGCCACAATCTATGGATTCATTGCAATATGCTCATCCTTACATTAGCCATGGAGCTAGATTAAAGATTCATGGGCTTCTTTCTTGCATAACACATGGCCATCCATCCTACCGCCAAAGGATTCTTTGTCTTTTGAATTTGTTTTTTTAAGATGGAAGTGGTGAAGAGGGAACCTTGTGGTTCATGGGAGGAATGGGCCTCTACATAAGGACATGGAAGCTTATTTCAATCCATCCAACAAGATTTTTATTTTGGATGTGCTTTGGACCCGTTTACCAAACTTTATTTTTGAAGTGTTGGAATCCCAACTCTTTGGAGACCCTTGGTGAGGTAATTCGAAGCTTGTTTCTCTTTTACCCAACCATTACAACAATTTTTGTTACAATTTTTTTATACTTATGTATGTAAGCCATTTTAGCAAAGCTTTTTTTTTATGCCTATCGAGGATGTTTTTAGGGGCTAAATTTTGCTCATGGACTAATTTTCCATAGTTTTTCCCAAAAAATTATATATGTATGTAAGCTACCTTAACAAAACCCTTCTATACCAAATAGTGTTGAGTTATGATTATCATCTTACACAAACATGGTAGATTATGAAAACATCGTATTTCAATACAAATTGTATTTTAAAAATAGGCACTTAGTGATGGAATTCTTGAATGAAAAGAATCATAAACATGCTAAAAGAACCTCTCAAACTCCATCTTGGTGGATGAAGTAACCAAGTCTATCTAATAAGGTGCATCTTTCTAAACCCCACAAAGATGTTTTTGATGCTAATTATTCAAATGCTGCTAAACCTTCTATTACTTATCTTTCCAAAAATGCCAAGCCCTATGTGGTACTTTTGATCCTCAACAACACCCTTCACCATCCCTCTATGTGATGCGCTCCTCCCTCTATGTAATGTGCTCCTTCTTTGAAGTTGTCAAAATAAAGCATGATTCAAATTCTTTAATAATCTTTCCAACAATGTCAAGCCCTATGTGGTACTTTTGATCCTCAACACCACCCTTCACCATCCCTCTATGCGATATGTGCTCCTCTATGTGATGTGCTGTTTCTTTGAAGTTGTCAAAATAAAGCATGATTGAAATTCTTTAATATCAGTTATTAATAGAATTTAATATATATATATATTAAAAAAAAATCAAAATGCAATATTTATGAGCATTTTTACACTAATAATGATTGAATGCAATATTTATGAGCATTCAATATTTATGCGCATTTTTACACTAATAATGATTGATATTGTAAATCATTACACCATATGAGACCTAAATATCATTGCCTATGGAGTCGATGACACTTCTTAAGTCTTTCAATCAATCTTCACTTTGGTTTTAATGACAGACCCTACCCTCCCACGCAAGCCAAGAGTACAACGGAGGAAGTAATTAAACCCTACATGTGAGGAATAAGGCAGTGTTAGTAGAAGCATTTTGTTTGATTCTCCTTCACGCACAGCTGACGCCATCTAAACCACAAGCACTCGTCTTGTGCCTACATCCAAAAGAATCTACTCCGATTTAATCAATTATGACCGCAATTACTTTCTGCATTTGATCGACTTTTATGGTGACGATGAGAATAATAAACATTTTGGTAATTTATCAATGTTGCGAATATAGGTTTAAAAACTCGTAGAAGCACTCGTTTTTTAGATTTTCAAAGTAAATAAATAATTTCAAAGTATTTAGCTTTTGCATTAAAGGCATGTTGTAGAACAATGTGGCAAGCCAAAATATAACTAGCATATAAGGAGGGAGTAAGGTAACTAGGGAGCAATCTTCTTTCTTTTTAGGTAAAAAAATGGATTTGAATTTGGTCAGATTTTTAAGGGTAACTTGAATTTGGCATGGATGAAAATTTCATACATTTCAAAACCTTACTCTAGGGTTTTGCCTCATTTTAAACGAACCACTCAAAAAATAAATCAACAAGAAATTCAAAACTCATAAATATCAGGAAAGTAACTCGGAAGAGAAGATTACTCCCTAATTAACCCACTCCCTCAAGGGGAATAATCCAAAACTCTTAGCAGCTCTGGTTTTTTAGTTTTCAAAAGTAAACAAATAATCTATGCTTAAAAACTCGTAGCAGCACTGGCTTTTTAGTTTTCCAAAGTAAATAAATAATTTCAAGTATTTAGCTTTTGCATTCAAGGCATGTTGTTGGACATTTTTCCGCACTCCCTAAGCTCACCTTAAAAAATGATAAAGGCTCACATTCATGATGGCCATGGCCCATTGGTGCCCCCGCCCATGCCCATATTCCAGCGCAGTCTCCATTATTCACTATACACGTTTTATCGTTTTTGAAATGTGTGAAGAATGATCTCGCGCACACAATATCGTCCGGCCTTTGGATTCGGAATTACACCTGCTCCGTGCTATCTTAACAGCGCAGCGCAATACATGCATGGATATTGGGTGCTATACGATGAATTTGATTACTTCTTCACTCTAAGATTTACAGTACATTCTGCTAGTTAAACTTGCGAGGAATTATATTCTTAGTGTTCTGTTTACTTCTCAAAGTAAATTGTCAGTGTCCTCATGTATGTTTACATTTATCCTGAAAGCTACAGAATCGGTATCACTCGCATCTCTGTTTCGTTATTCACTTCCAAAATTTTGATTAAAACGGTTGTTATTCACTTCCAAAATTTTGATATCAGAGCTGTTGTAATCACAGGATTCGCTTTCAAAATGACAATTGCAAGGAAGAAGCTGGCAAGAAATCAGGGAGAGGTGAGATGCAGCTTCACGTTCTTTTTCCTTTTAAGTTATATATAGAGAGAGAAAGTAGTACATGTTACATTCACCATCTTGCATGCAGTGAGTAATATTGCAGTGTAAGAGATGTTTGTATTTTTCTAAACGTTTGGTTTTATTCTCAAAAATTCAAATTCGAAATTAGAAGAAAGAAATGGAAAACTGGCTGTTTGACGTCTTAAAAAATCTGCTCAGGATGTCTTAGTGAGTAGTATTGTAGTGTAAGAGATGTATATTTTTCTAAACTTTTGGTTTTCTCCTCAAAAATTCAAATTCGAAATTAGACAAAGGAAATGGAAAACTGGCTGTTTGACATCTTAAAAAGTCTGCTCAGGATGTCTCAGTGAGTAGTATTGTAGTGTAAGAGATATTCGTATTTTTCTAAACGTTTGGTTTTCTCCTCAAAAATTCAAATTCGAAATTAGACAAAAGAAATGGAATACCGTTTGACATATTAAAAAGTCTGCTCAAGAAATCTCGGAAGTTTATGGTTGAAAAATTCGATTAAATTCGAACTCGTAATTTGTAATTTATAGTCTCCCTGTTAGGTAGTTAGGTGGATGGTCCAACATATTGCAACTCTTTCAATAAAAATATATATGCGATGCTTATTAAAAGTAGTGAATATTGATTAGCGTTTCAATAAAATTACAGTGTTGAACAATAACTTACCAATTCTGCTATTATGTACGAAATTTCATTATCTTACTTGTAAAATGAAACCCTGTACTTCTCCCTTTGAACAGCATTACATTCTAATTTGTTTTTGTGCATAAGGATTCATGTGGATTTTATTCTAAGTAATTTGAAAACCACTAAATTATTGTGTGAGGCTATACAAGCCTTTGCATAACAGCATATGCTTTTCTTTTTCTACCCTTTTATGTTGGTTTCCATGATTTAGATATAATTGGCTGTATGTTTCAGAAAGTAAATGTTTTGTCAAAACAATCTTATAGCGCATACAGTCTCTTAATTTCAATGAGCTGGTAAAGCTCGCTTTAGAAGTATCAAAGTTAAGCTATAAATGGAAGGGTATAATTGTCCATTTATAATTGCACCAAGAGTAGGTGCATTCTATGGAGCTATGAGATAGTTTTTTTTGGTACAATCTACAAGATCAGATTTGTATTACTTGTATCATGATTGAAGAAATTTTTTTGGTACATTCTACAAGATCAGATTTGATTGAAGAAAATTTTTTGGTACATTCTACAAGATCGATTTGTATTACTTGTATCATGATTGAAGAAATTTTTTTGGTACATTTTACAATATCAGATTTGATTGAAGAAAATTTTTTGGTACATTCTACAAGACCAGATTTGTGTTACTTGTATCAAAATGAATTAAAAAATTGATACTTAATTTATAATATAAAACAAAAGCTTTGTTATAGATTTTTTATTTCATTTAATTATTTAGTATAAGTGAAATTGTTATACATTCGTTTTAACCTAAAACATTTGAAAAAGTGATGGGTGTTAACCAGAATTTTTATAAGTTAAATTTAATCCAAAACTTTATATAGTTAAAGTTGATATCTATTTTTTTATTACATTTATTTGAAAAAGTGATAGGTGTTGACTAGATTTTTTATAAGTTTAATTTAATCTAAAACTTTATATAGTTAAAGTTGATATGGATAACCAGTTGGATAACACCATCATGTAACGTGAGCACGTGCTCAACTAGTTGTTGATTCCTCCAAATATAAAAAAAAAAAAGAGGTTGATATCTAATTTTTTATTTATATACATTTATTTTAACCTAAAACATTTGAAAAGGATAGGTGTTAACCTGATTTTTTATAAATTCACTTTAATCCAAAACTTTATATATAGACTTATAGAGTTAAAGTTGATATCTAATTTTTATTAAATATTTATATTTAATAGATTTATATTAATTTAATTTCCTTGATAAAATCAATAAATCTAAAATTAAATATATAAATCAAATTTCTTAAATTCTTTCCGAACTAAAAAATTAAATATATAAATTAATTTNTCTAATTTTTATTAAATATTTATATTTAATAGATTTATATTAATTTAATTTCCTTGATAAAATCAATAAATCTAAAATTAAATATATAAATCAAATTTCTTAAATTCTTTCCGAACTAAAAAATTAAATATATAAATTAATTTATTTAAATTCTTCCAAAACTTAGTTTTAAGAAAAGTAGAATTTTAATTTTAAAATCAATAAATCTAAAATTAAAAATATTAATTTATTTATCTAAATTTTCCCATAAATTAAAAAAAAAAATGAAAAAATTAAAATACTAACTTCCAACTATAAATATATTTAAGTGATTACAGCAATAAACTCTAACACATGTTAACTTATAGTGTTTCTCAAGCTATGATTAACATACACGCATGCACACATACACACACATATATATAAGTTTACATGTTAACTTATAGTGTTTCTCAAGCTATGATTAACATACACGCGTGCACACATACACACTCATATATATAAGTTTTAACAATGAAGAAGAATTTAATCCATGATGATCAAAGCTTTTAAAAAAAATATTATATAAAATTAGATTTTTTTTTCCAAAAAAAAATCATAATTTATATATATTTATAACTTATATTGAAATTATATTTTTCATGTGCAATTAGAACTTACAAATAACTATAGAGGATTTAATTGTTAATCAATATCTTATCAGATTTATTCATAAAGGGGGTTTCAAAATGATGAAAAATCAAGTCAATATATTGTTTCATATTAAGGGGGGAGAGGTATTTTTTAGTCGATGAAGGTTTTAAAATTGTGAAAAACAAGTCAACATATTGTTTCATATTAAGGGAGGGAGAGGTATTTTTTTATTTGATGAAGATTTATAGGTATTTGGGAGTTTGGATAGGGAGTTTGCTAATATGTCTTAAATCCTTCATCTTGAAAATGAGATTGAGAACTAGAGCCCGTGTGTTGCATTCCTTTGTATGTATCAATTGTCCTAATTGTCTTAACCCTCCTTTTTATCTTTAATTATGTATGTAGGGTTTTATCTCTAATTTTGTATGGTTTACTTCGTTAGGTTCTATGCATTCATAAAATCCCATAGCTTGATCCATATTACTCTTTTTTTCATTATCTAGTGCTCTTTTTGAGTGGGTGATTTTGGTTAAGAGAACTAGGGTTTTCGTTCTTTTGCAATGATGGGAAAGCCAATATCACCACACAACATATATGATCCCTCCAAAGAGCCTCATGGGAATATGTATACTTTCATTTTTCGTTATATAGGGAGAGTATTATGATTACCCCCATCTTATTGAGTTCAACCAACCAATGAGATCTCCTATTCAGAAACATGGGTCTCATCCATCAAATGCAAATAATCTTTTTGTTGTTACTTTCGAGAGTACTCTTAATATATGAAAAAACATAATACAATTATAGAGTACAAGGAAGAAATGACTCCTTTCTATCTTAAGGATATTAAGAATGCCCCTAGGTCAGATTGAGCCCTCGGATCACAATCTCTCACATCTCTCCTAATTAGAGTGGCTTTGAGTCTAAATGATAAGAAAAAATAAATGGGTTATTGGGTAGATCACTTGCCTATAGATTATTGCAAAGACAATCTTGATATATAGATAGATAGTTTTCCCTAAAATGACAACTAGATCGGAGATCTAAGGGATAAAGAGTTACAACATGAGGAAACTCACACACACACACACACACACACACACATATATATATAAGACAAAGAGATCCCTTTCTTAACAAATGCATCACCATGTACTAGATTGAAGAGAGGGGTGAAAGTAGTAGTATAACACAAAGCCCGTCAACCCTAGGCTAACTTTCTACATTGGCATATCCCTATGTTGGGATGTCAATGAAATTGTTTTCTTATGATTGAGTTATTTTTTGATTTGCTAGATTATATGAATTTTGTCATGTCTAAGTACTAGGGGTAGAAATAAAAACGGGTATTAAAAATTCCATGAAAAAATGGATACCTGCAACATCTAGTAAAAATAGGGTTTTCTTTAATTGGATATAGAGGTATTTTTCAATATCTAGTGAGCTTAGGAATATTATTTAATATCCCATGAAGGAATGTGTTATGTCATAGATTCACTGAGTGAAACCATCGTGCACATAACATGGAATTTTCCATTTCCCTTTACTAAAAAAAAAACTAACCCCAAAATCACATTTCTTAATAGTCCATGCATATTCCCATAATGATGCCCCATCTTCTATGTGCTAGATAAACTAAAATTCATTAAAAAATCATCATCAAAGCATGTCCTACTACATAGAATCATAAAAAGCACAAATTTTGATCTCGATTCCCTACACGAGAATGAAGAAAATCAGAAGTAAAAGAATCATCATAATTTACATGAAGCCATGGAAACTATGCCTCCTATAGAGACCTCCAACATGGTATTTTCTTATACAACCTATAAGGCTTCCTTTGAAAAGGAATCCGTCTCCTCGTTCCACGCCCAATAAATATGAGTGGAAGAAATTTCTTCAAAAGAAATGACCACCATTTTCAATTAATCACCAATTGGCATGAGATAGATAAGGCCTTTCATCCTATTTATAACTAAACTGGAGTCATTAAATATATGTTTTTTTAACATTCTTTTCCCGCACACATTTTAGAAGGCATCCTAGAGCCATCAATTCAACATAATTATTGGATCGTGCCCCTAATATAGCTTTGAACTTCGCAAAGTGATCATCAAACAAGTACAAGCTACCACCAACATCACTGATCTCTACGGGACCTGGGCTAGCTCCATAAGAAAATCCGCATACTTGGGATTTATTGATCTTGAAATTCCTAATCTACCCAAAACTTTTTAGAATATGGAAAGCCTACAATTCACAAAATATATTGATCTCACATGTCGATCTCCACATTCCTACAATTTATGTTAATGAAGTAATAAACATTCCTCTTCAAAATTTTGGGGGTTTCTAGACAATTAGATACCCCAAATCATAGGACATAGAAAAGCCCTAAAATCCTAAAGCTCTTTCCAATGATACCAAATTTTCATACAAGCTTCCACAGAGTCACCTAGCCACATATTTTGAAGCTTGTTAGATGCTTAACTTATGACCAAACTTGCTAAGCATAATAGCATTTAATAAGAAAGTGGGATATTGTTTATTTTTCTCTTCTATAGAGTATGCATATCCCCATACCATGTACATTCCTCTTTTGCAATATTTTCCAAGTCAAATCCTTATTCTTTATTGCAAGCCACAATAAAATGTGGGTATTCTTTGGGACCTTTAGCTTCCAAATCATTTTCTACCACCACTCGTCTTATTGTTCTTCAAAAGAAAACAATGCTCTGTATCCCAAACTTGTTGTATACTTTGTCAAGGTTTTGTTCTTAGACCATGTTAGAGAATCATCCTCGTCCTTGAGCCTAATATGACTGCATTGAAAAGTATCCACATATAATTTTCAAATAGCAACATTTTCTCCCTCCATACCCAATGATCGAGCATTTTTCCACCCTTTTTGTCATAAATTGGTTGAGCCCTCATTTTCCACCTAATTAAGTGTGTGGTACCCTTGTTCCCTACAAAAACACTATTCTATCCTTTAGAAATCTAACTATATTATTGAATCATATACGAGGATACAAACCAATTCTTACTTGTCCACAATTCCCCACTCTTCATGCTAACCAATTCCCGATCATAGGATAGGTTTGAACAAGAGCCTTCCATTGAGAAGAGATAGTATTTACAGTCTTTCAATCTTTCTTGGATTCCTTATCCAATCAACTAAGTAACACCTTTAGGTATGTAAACCAAATAATGCCAAAACACTTGGATGGCTTCTAAAATTGATTTCACCAATGCAAACCTTCCCATTGTTGGCAATCATCTATTAAACTCAAGGTTTATCTTAGCATCAATATTTTACATCAAACAATACCAATCTCTCTTCTCACACCCATTTGGTTTTAGTAAGAATCCAATATATTTGAACCTCGCTTGGAACTTAATTTTCCTAAAAAGGTAAATTTTTGCATCCATTGGTTTTCCAACTTTGTACTTATTCAACTAAAAGTTATAACAAACTTTTGAACACTAACCTCCATCCCTAATGCAATGTTGTACATCTCTAAAAAAATCCTACAATCTTTGTGTTTCTCTTAGGGATCCATTACTAAATAAAAGAGCGACATCTACAAATAAAGGTGGGTTAAGGATAAATGTACATTTCCAATCTTGACCCCTAATAATGACACCAAACATCCTAACTTTTAGAATGGCCCTGTTAAGCCCTTCAACAATAATTAAAGAAAAAAAGGAGATAGGGAGCATTCCTAGCCCAACCTTCATGTAAGAATAAAAAACTATGATGTTGATCCAAACCTCCATGTAGGAATAAAAAAACTCTGATGTTGATCCATTTATTAGGATTGCATAGGAAAGTAAAGTTATACAATCCATGTTGTACTTTATTCTTATGCATTATGTTGTTTATATAGTTGTGTTGTGGTTGATGATCTTCTATAGGACAATATGTTATTCGAAAGATGGAGTGGCTTCTTAACCCTTTATGAAAATAAGACACCAAGTGTGATAGTTTCAATAGTTATTCATTGAAAGTATCCTTATTTATTTCAATTTGCAATTAATTATGAAATATGATTGAAAGTTGACATATTTGTGGGGAATAGTTTTTCTAAATTTTGAGTAACTTGAATGGGGTTTGATAACAAATTTCATAATGTTTGGGCATACTATATAATATTGGAGTGAAATTGTGGTGACATTTGTAGCTTTGAAATTCCTTTTAATGTTTTGACAGTTAGAGTAGGAGACTCAAAATGAGCAGCTATTAATGGCCATTTATGTAAGTGAATTTGGCATGGTGCTTATAATTTTTAAAGGATGCCTTGGCTCAAATTATAAAAGATGCAACTTAATGCAAAGTGGTATGGATGTTATGAGGTAATTTTTCTTTTTTTTATAATTTTTTTTTTAAGATGAAAAATTATTTATTAATCATTTAAATCAATTAAAAAATCATTTTTAAAAATTGTTGTGTAGATTTTCATGAATTAGAAATTAAGAATGATTAAGTATAATAAATTAATCAAATTGTAATTTAATATAATTAAATAATTAAATTAAGTTAACTTTTAAGAAGGATTTTATTTAATAAATTATCATAATGAAAGGGAGTAAATATTTAATAAATAATAATTAAATAAATTATGAAGAAAAAATATATAATAATTTTAAAAAATTATATTGAATAAGAAAAATGGAAAAATTAGTTAATAATATGATTATATAATAATTGGAAGAAAAACTAATATTAATAGAAAAAGTCCTATAAATTAAATAATTATGGTTTATTATTATTATAAAAAATAAATTAATTAAATTATTACGATTTATTATTATTATAAAAAATAAATTAATTAAATTATTATGGTTTATTATTATTATAAAAAATAAATTAATAAAAGTGAAAACTTAAAAATTAATGAAGAATATTAAAATATTGGAGTATAAATTAAATAATTATTATGTATTATTGTTATAAAATAATAAATTAGTAAGAATGAAAACATAAAAATTAATGAAGAATATTAAAATATTAGAAAAATAATAATAATAATAAAATAAATTAAAAAATGTATAAAAATATAATGAGAAGGAAATTTAAAATATTTCTTATAATAAAGATTAACAAAATTTAGAACTAAATAAAGATATTAAGAAACATGAAAAGAGAAGAGAGGTAAATAAGAGAATGATATAGATAAATAACTAAAAAAATAGAAAGGAAGAAGAGGGAGAATAAGAGAAGAAAGCTAGAAAATACAATGGATGGATTGATTCGATGGATTGATTGAGAAAAACAATGGATGATAGGTATAGGTTTGCAAAAATAATTAAATTTGTTCTATCTTTTTATTGAAAATTATTAGATATCTAATTTATAAGAGGTTTTTCAAATTTGTTTTAAATTCTAGTCAAGACTACTTGTGGCTTAAGTAAGGATGGCATAAAGATGTTAAATTTTGGCTAAATCATTAGGAAATACAAGAAAAAAACCATCATGCAGAATACCAATAATATTACAAATATTATCACTTCTAAATTTAAGGAGAATATGTGGTGTAATAAAGAATTAGAGGATAAAGGAAATTAAGATACTACAAGGAGGTGGTCAAACCTAATTTAGAAGATCAAAAATACCTCTCAATTTTGACAAATGCAAAGAGGAAAATCAATATTGCTAAAATAAGAACAAACTTTCACTAGCTACATAGTGAAACTTGGTCTTGGACAATTCCCAAAACATCATGGATTGAAGATGATAAACACTTCCTCTTGGATTGTAGTGTCTATTCTCAAATTAGATTCCAATTTAAAAATATTTGCCACAATATAGACTTTACTAGTCTCCTAAGTCATTAAAAATATTTGTCATAATAGAGATTACTAACCTCCTAAGTCATTAAAACTATGGTGATCTTGTAAGACTTCTCTCAATATTTTTTGAGCACTGAATTACAATTTTAAACAAAACAAAATAATATCTTACCTTGTTAAGGTCGAATAAATTAATTTGAAAATTAATCATCCTCATATAATGATATAACTTCAATATGACTTAACATTTTATACAGATAACCCAGATAAGATAAGTTGAAAAGACGTGACTTCTCCACAGGCATGTGGTTCCAAAACCCATGTTAGCAGATCCTCACACACTGTTGGATTGAATAGGGCCGATAAAATCTTGTTTCGAATCGCTACAAAACCCGATATTTTATTTGCTTTTGAAATGGCAACTTCAGATCTGCGGACGACTTCTCTGATTTAATACACCGTTTCTCTTGTATTTTGAAGAGTGAATTCTTCTCTGATTTTAATACACCGTTTCTCTTGTATTTTGAAGAGTGAATTCTTCTCTGATTGTTTTCTCTTGTATTTTGAAGAGTGAATTCTTTTCTCTTGTATTTTGAAGAGTGAACTCTTCTCTGATTTTATTTGTGAATTATGACGGCGGTGGCTCTTATTTTCTTAAGAGCGCTTTCTGCTATGATTTTATTCGTGAATGGACTGAATCTGCAATCTAGATTAGACAAGGATTACCAATTTGTTAATAGAATGGATAAAGAATACAGTTCACTAGTCAATGCCTAGTTACACTGGATAGTTATTTAAACGATAGGCCACAAACGAGCAGTGATGAAATTGGAGAAATGGTCAAAGGTCAGGTTGTAAAAATAGCTTTCAAAAATAACCTGTCAAAGGTTGGAATCAAATAGATATTCTGTATAAGAATAAATTGAATGGGCACATAGTTGAATAGAATGTTGGCCTTTATTTTTTTAGATTATTATTATATGTTTGTTTATGTTGTTACATGATATTGAAAATGATAAATATAAAATCAATATAAAAAGCCAAATAAATATGTCAAATGTAAAAGCAAGAGTTAAAAGTGTTTACAATTATTTTTTTTAATAAAAAATAGATACACATTTCATTTAAAAACATTTAAAATTAAAAATGTTTACAACTCCCTTCTTTTTATATTAAAAACTAGATAACCATCTCATACCAAAATATTGAGAGTTTAAAGTGTCCACAACTTCCTTCTTTTAATAAAATCTACATAAACATTTCATGTCTACAAACTCTTTAGATGCCTTTTAACCAAGAACAAAACACATCATGTTAACATGGCATGTAAATCACAACATTCATTATATCATATAAATATGACAATTAAAGATACGTTTGTCTAGATCATTAAATCCATCATTCACTATGTTAAAGAACTATAGAATTTACCATTCACTATGTTAAAGAACTATAGAATTTACGATTGCCTGGACCTTTTGTTGTTGACCCTCCACTTGTCCAGTAGTGTTGCTAACCTTCTTTCTTTTGCTTCATCATAAGAGATGTATTTTGGTGGTTTTTGTGTCATGTCTATATACTCTATAGATGTCTCTTAAAAAAGTACAAAACACATCATGTTGACATGGCATGCCCGTGGGTAAGGAAAAAAAATGTAAGTGTGATTATGTCATATAAATATCACAATTAAAGATACTTTTGTCTAGATCATTAAATCTATTGTTCACTATGTTAAAGAACTATAGAATTTATCATCACCTCGACCTTTTGTTGTTGACCCACCACATCTCCAGTAATGTTGCTAACCTTCTTTATTTTGGTGGTTTTTGAATGGAGTGCTCTTCCTTCTCTAAGGATAAAGCAGGATAAAGTACATTCAGTTATCTTGACAAAGGGATTTGCCAAAGCCTTCTCTTTTCCATATGTGCTTGTAACTCTTTTTCTCTTTCGGCAATAATGAGGGTACCTCATATTTAAGTGTTTTCCCTCATAACTGAACTCCAAGGAATGGTCCCTACACCCTCATTCATTCAGTTATCTTGACAAAGGGATTTGACAAAGCCTTCTCTTTTCCATATGTGCTTGTACTCTTTTTCTCTTTCAGCAATAATGAGGCTACCTCATATTTAAGTGTTTTCCCCTCATAACTGAACTCCAAGGAATGGTCTCTACACCCTCATTATCCCAGGATTCCCCTACGTATTTAGTTCCTTCTTCAACATGATATGTTGTCTCAAGGTGACCTTCCAAATCATACGTGTTTAGTGAGCCTATAGCTGCAACTATATTTGAAGGGCCAAGTTCATGGGACTAAACCTTAAATCTACTTAAAGTATGGTTTTCATACATGGAGTGGCTCAACATATGGCTCATGTTATCTAATACATCATTTTCACCCCTCTTTGGACATGCATTTTTTAAGCGTCTATAAATTTTACATACATTTCACTTGAAAGTTGAAGTCTTCATGTAATCCAATATTTGTATATACTCCATTCCCTTTGGCATGATGTCAATGCCATTAGGGATCCCTTCCCAAAGTTCTAACTCTACACATATTTTTCACATAGTTGTTGAAGCACTCCATACATTTGGTATTGTCATATTTTGTGATATACTTCCTTATCATGTTACTTATAGTCTTGGAAACTTTATCCCATGATTACAAGGAAAGATATAGTAGTTTAACCTATATAGTGGCCAGATATGCTATAACTTTTAATGGGTCAAATTTGGGCTCCTAGAAATGCAGTTTATAAGGAAATTATTTGAAAACCAAACACCACTCCCTATGTCATTCTTATCCAATCTTGCCTTGAAAATGAAGGTAATATACCATATTGCCAACAAGAAGAATCTTGGAACATACCCTAGTTTTGAAATCCAATGTCTGTGCATTCATTGTCTTCGGGTTATTTTAACCATTTTCTTGGTGGAAAAACACCCTATCATAATTGTTTCGGCATACAATAGGGTATTTGTGTTCACTGCTTTTGAATTTATTAAACCTTCATCCTTTCCTTCTTTAGCTTAACTCTCCTAGCCCTATTTTTGAGTCCTACCTTCCCTTATTTTATTGTCAGGGATATGCTTTAACTCTTAATGGGTCAAATTTGGGCTCCAAAAAATACAGTTTATAAAGAAATTCTTTGAAAACCAAAGACCACTCCCTATGTCATTCTTATCCATTCTCATGTTGAAAATGAAGGTAATATACCCTATTGCCAACAAGAAGAATCTTGGAACATACCCTAGCTTTGAAATCCAAGATTTGTGGATTCATTGTATTTGGGTTATTTTACCTATTTTCTTGGTGGAAAAACACCCTATCATATTTTTTTCTGCACACATTAGGGTATTTTTTTGTTCATTTCTTTTGAATTTATTAAACCTTCGTCCTCTCCTTCCTTAGCTTAACTATCCTATCCCTGTTTTTTAGTCCTACCTTCCTTATTTTATTGTTGGGGACCTGACTTCCCTCTGAGCACCCTCTAATCCCCCTATGGCTTCCTCATCCATTTCAACCTCTTGTAATTTTAAAAAAAGTTATATTTTTAGGAAGATAGGGTGATCCTCTATTGCCCCAAGGAAAACAATTGAAAAGGGTAAGTGAATGGTTGACTTATGTTGTGCTAGGATATCCTCTAGCTCCCTTTGTATAACACAAAGTGAAAACAAACATTTTCCTATATGATGGATTCCATTCTTTTTGACACACAATACCTTGCTAGCACCTTCCACGCTATTCATTAACCCAAAAATAGTCTCTTTTGTTAATAATGTTCCATTTTGTTAATAGTGTTCCATATATCTAGCTTCCATCACCATGAAAAGAAAGGAATGCTTGATACAAAGGGGAAGTGAGGTGATCTTCCATTTGAGTTTCGTTTAAGTATTCACCCCATCTTCCCTTTCCTTCCCATGATGGTTTGATGCCTCATAACATATCCCCCCCACCCACGTTGCTCAATGTTTTCATAGCTTGGTTGGACTCTATGATGGCTTGAAGAAGAGACGATCATTTCACGGTACTTGTGTGATGTATGATTGTGTTAACAATAAACAAAAGATTTGGGTTGACTATCACCATAGTGGCAGTGTTCAGTGACAACATTGGGATGAATTTACATAGTATTGACAGATGCAAGGAAGCTATGTACTAGGAAAATTTTCATTTGAAGAAAAATGGTAGGAAAAATATTTGATGAAATATAGTTATATAAGGATTAGTGGTAAACATTATAACCTCAATGTTGAGTAGCAAATGTTTCCTTCTCTTATGTGATCGAGACTCCTTTGTGTTCCATTGTGTGTCATTGTTGAGGAAGGCGACTTAAGGAAATCTCAGTTTTCCCTAATGTTGTGAAAAAAGGTGTCCCCATTCTTTTCTCCATCTTGAACTTTTTCTTTCCATGTCCCAATAACCTTTGAAATCCAATGGAGAATGTCGAACTCGAAATAGCTACCTCAACTTTCTTATTAATATAATGGATGATTCATTGTGGGATGAATATGGTTTCTTTCTCATCATCAATATACCCTAAAAACCTATATTGATCCCCTTGTTACACATCAAAATTCCTTACTTCGATAATGTCACATTCTCATTGTCGTAAGTGTCACACTTTTGTCGCAAGTATCGTAAGTGTCGTATTCTCATCACTTAAGTGTCACATCGCAAACGACACCATGAAAACAATTGATACAACCCCTAAAACATGTTAGAAGAAGAAGCCCCATCATTTGACAGTCGAAGCAAAGTGTTTTTCTATGAGAATTGGTCATCTTGGCAACTTTTGGAAGATGAGCGCTCCCCTACTCATATACAGGGAGCGCTAGCGCTCCTTGCCCATCTCACAGGGAGTGGTGTAGAGCTTTGTGGCCCATTGTAAGGGATCGCCGAATTGGTTGAGCAAATCTTGAAAGAAATCTCATTTTTCTCTAAAGACAGCTATGGATGGATCGAGTTGGTTTGACTTGAATCTAACCCTGAAGCTGCATCTAAGGGAGATATCACAACTGATGGAGCTATATCCTCAACTAATCCCAAAAATAACCAAGATGGTTAAGCCTCTCAAAGCCTATAAATGGAGGCATTCTCATGGTTAACAAGAGGAAAAATAATCAGCAAAGCATTGTTATTCTAATCGTGAATCTTTCCAGCAAAGGATTGGACGAGCTGTTTGACATCTTAAAAAGTCTGCTTAGGAAGTCTCATTGAGTAGTATTGTAGTGTAAGAGATATTCGTATTTTTCTAAACGTTTGGTTTTCTCCTCAAAAATTCAAATTCGAAATTAGACGAAAGAAATGGAAAAATGGCTGTTTGACATCTTAAAAAGTCTGCTTAGTATTGTAGTGTAAGAGATATTCGTATTTTTCTAAACGTTTGGTTTTCTCCTCAAAAATTCAAATTCGAAATTAGACGAAAGAAATGGAATACTGGCTTTTTGACATCTTAAAAAGTCTGCTTAGTGAGTAGTATTGTAGTGTAAGAGATGTGTATTTTTCTTAAACGTTTGGTTTTCTCCTCAAAAATTCAAATTTGAAATTAGACGAAAGAAATGGAATACCGTTTGACATCTTAAAAAGTCTGCTCAGGATATCTCGGAAGTTTATGGTTGAAAATTTCGATTAAATTCGAACACGTAATTTGTAATTTATAGTCTCCCTGTTAGGTAGTTAGGTGGATGGTCCAACATATTGCAACTCTTTCAATTACAATATATATGCGATGCTTATTAAAAGTAGTGAATATTGATTAGCGTTTCAATAAAATTACAGTGTTAGAACAATAACTTACCAATTCTGCTATTAAGTACGAAATCTCATTATCTTACTTGTAAAATGAAACCCTATACTTCTCCCTTTGAACAGCATTACATTCTGATTTGTTTTTGTGCATAAGGATTCATGTGGATTTTATTCTAAGTAATTTGAAAACCACTAAATTATTGTGTGAGGCTATACAAGCTTTTGCATAACAGCATATGTTTTTCTTTTTCTACGATAAGGGAATGAAAGGACTATTTTGACGCAGCAAACTACAATATGTTTTCTCTGATAAGCCCTTGCTCTGGACTTCCACCAACCCTTTTATGCTGGTTTCCATGATTTAGATATAATTGGCTGTATGTTTCAGAAAGTAAATGTTTTGTCAAAACAATCTTACAGCGCATACCGTCTCTTAATTTCAATGAGCTGGTAAAGCTCGGTTTAGAAGTATCAAAGTTAAGCTATAAATGGAAGGGTATAATTGCACCAAGAGTAGGTGCATTCTATGGAGCTATGAGATAGTTTTTTTTGGGTACAATCTACAAGATCAGATTTGTATTACTTGTATCATGATGAAGAAATTTTTTTGGTAAATTCTACAAGATCAGATTTGTGTTACTTGTATCAAGACGAATAAAAAAATCGATACTTAATTTATATATAAAACAAAAGCTTTGTTATAGATTTTTTTATTTCATTTAATTATTTAGTATAAGTGAAATTGTTATACATTCGTTTTAACCTAAAACATTTGAAAAAGTGATGGGTGTTGACCAGATTTTTATAAATTCAATTTAATCCAAAACTTTATATACTTTATATAGTTAAAGTTGAATCTAATTTTTTATTTATATACATTTATTTTAAACTCAAACATTTGAAAAAGGGATAGGTGTTAACCAGATTTTTTATAAATTCACTTTAATCCAAAACTTTATATATAGAGTTAAAGTTGATATCTAATTTTTATTAAATATTTATATTTAATAGATTTAAAATTAAATAGATTTATACTAATTTAATTTCCTAAATCTTCTTACAAGTATACAAGTTTTGATAAAATCAATAAATCTAAAATTAAATATATAAATTAAATTTCTTAAATTCTTTCAAAACTGAAAAAAATTAAATATCCCACTTGCTTAATATTATGCTTAGCAAGTTTGGTCATAAGTTAAGCATCTAAGAAGCTTCAAAGTATGTGGCTAGGTGACTCTTTGGAAGCTTGTATGAAAATTTTGTATCATTAGAAGATTTAGAATTTTAGGGCTTTTCTATCTCCTATGATTTGGGGTATCTAATTGTCTAGAAACCCCCAAAATTTTGAAGAGGAATGTTTATTACTTCATTAACATAAATTGTAGGAATGTGGAGATCGAAATGTCAGATCAATCTATTTTGTGAATTGTAAGATTTCCGTATTCTAAAAAGTTCTAAGTAGATTAGGAATTTCGAGATCGATAAGTCCCAAGTATGGGGATTTTCTTATGGAGCTATCCAAGGTCCCGTAGAGATTAGTGATGTTGGTGGTAGCTTGTACTTGTTTGATGATCACTTTGCGAAGTTCAAAGCTAGATTATGGGCATGATCCAATAATTATGTTGAATTGATGGCTCTAGGATGCCTTCTAAAATGTGTGCAGGAAAAGAATGTTAAAAAAAACATATATTTAATGAATCCAGTTTAGCTATAAATATGATAAAAGGCCTTAACTATCTCATGCCAATTGGTGATTAATTGAAAAATGGTGGTCATTTCTTTTGAAGAAATTTACTCCACTCATATTTATTGGGCGTTGAACGAGGAGGCGAATACCTTTTCAAAAGAAGCCTTATAGGTTGTAGAAGAAAATACCATGTTGGAGGACTCAACCTTAAATCTACTTAAGGTATGGTTTTCATACATGGAGTGGCTCAAAATATGGCTCATGTTATCTAATACATCATTTTCACCCCTCTTTGGACATGCATTTTTTAATCATCTATAAGCTCTACATACATTTCACTTGAAAGTTGAAGTCTTCATGTAATCCAATATTTGTATATACTCCATTCCCTTTTTCATAATGTCAATGCCATTAGGGATCCCTTCCCAAAGTTCTAACTTTACACATATTTTTCACATAGTTGTTGAAGCACTCCATACATTTGGTATTGTCATCCATTATGATATACTTCCTTATCATGTTACTTATAGTCTTGAAAACTTCATTCCATGGTTACAAGGAAAGATATAGTAGTTTAACATATATAGTGGCTAGATAATCTTTAATTCTAAATGGGTCAAATTTGGGCTCCTAAAAATACAGTTTATATGGAAATTCTTTGAAAACCAAAGACCACTCCCTATGTCATTCTTATCCAATCTCATCTTGAAAATGAAAGTAATATACCCTATTTCCAACAAGAAGAATTTTGGAACATACCCTAGTTTTGAATTCCAATATTTGTTCATTCATTGTCTTCGGGTTATTTTACCCATTTTCTTGGTGGAAAAATACCCTATCATAACTGTTTCTGCATGAATTAGGGTATTTGTGTTCACTACTTTTGAATTTATTAAACCTTCATCCTCTCCTTCCTTATCTTAACTATCCTAGCCCTATTTTTGAGTCCTACCTTCCCTTATTTTATTGTCGGGGATATGATTTAACTCTTAATGGGTCAAATTTGGGCTCCTAAAAATACAGTTTATAAGGAAATTCTTTGAAAACCAAAGACCACTCCCTATGTCATTCTTATACACTCTCATCTTGAAAATGAAGGTAATATACCCTATTGCCAACAAGAAGAATCTTCGAACATACCCTAGCTTTGAAATCCAATATTTGTGCATTCATTGTTTTTGGGTTATTTTACCTATTTTCTTGGTGGAAAAACACCCTATCATAATTGTTTATGCACGCATTAGGGTATTTTTTTGTTCATTAATTTTTAATTTATTAAACCTTCCTCTTCTCCTTCCTTAGCTTAACCATCCTATCCCTAATTTTGAGTCCTACCTTCCTTATTTTATTGTTGGGGACCTGACTGCCCTCTAAGCACCCTCTAATCCCCCTATGGCTTCCTCATCCATTACGACCTCTTGTAATTTTAGAAAAAGTTTTTTTTTAGGAAGATAGAGGGATCCTCTATTGCCCCAAGGAAAACAATTGAAAGGGGTGAGTGAATGGTTGACTTATGTTGTGCTAGGATATCCTCTAGCTCCCTTTGTATAACACAAAGTGAAAACAAACCTTTTCCTATATGATGGATTCCATTCTTTTTTACACACAATACCTTTCTAGCACCTTCCACGCTATTCATTACCCCAAAAATAGTCTCTTTAGTTAATAATGTTCGATATATCTAAATTTCCATCACCATGAAAAGAAAGGAATGCTTGATACAAAGGAGAAGTGAGGTGATCTTCCATTTGATTTTCTTTTAATTATTCACCACATCTTCCCTTTCCTTCCCATGATGGTTTGATGCTTCATAACATATCCCCACCACCCATGTTGCTCAATGTTCTCATAGCTTGGTTGGACTCTATGATGGCTTGAAGAAGAGATGATCATTTCACGGTACTTGTGTGATGTATGATTGTGCTAACAATAAACAAAAGATTTGTGTTGACTATCACCATAGTGGCAGTGATCGATGACAACATTGGGATGAATTTACATAGTATTGACAGATGCAAGGAAGCTATGTACTAGGAAAATTTTCATTTTTAAGAAAAATGGTAGGAAACATATTTGATGAAATATAGTAATATAAGGATTAGTGGTCAACATTATAACCTCAATGTTGAGTAGCAAATGTTTCCTTCTCTTATGTGATCTAGACTCCTTTGTGTTCCATCGCGTGTCATTGCTGAGGAAGGCAACTTAAGGAAATCTCAGTTTTCCCTAATGGTGTGAAAATAGGTGTCCCCATTCTTTTCTCCATATTGAACGTTTTCTTTCCATGTCCCAATAACCTTTGAAATCCAATGGAGAATGTCAAACTCGAAATAGCTACCTCAACTTTCCTACTAATTTAATGGATGATTGATTGTGGGATGAATATGGTTGCTTTCTCATCATCAATATACCCTAAAAACCTATATTGATTCCCTTGTTACACATCAAAATTCCTCACTTCGATAATCCCACATTCTCATTGCCGTAAGTGTCGCACTTTTGTCGCAAGTGTCGTAAGTGTCGCATTCTCATCACTTAAGTGTCGCATTGCAAATGAAACCATGAAAACACTTGATACAACCCCTAAAACGTGTTAGAAGAAGAAGCCCCATCATTTGACAGTCGAATCAAAGTGTTTTTCTATGAGAATTGGTCATCTTTGAAAATTTTTGAAGATCAGCGCTCCCCTACACATATACAGGAAGCGCTAGCACTCCTTACCCATCTCACAGGGAGCATTGTAGCACTTTGTGGCCCATTTTAAGGGAGCGTCGAATAGGGTGAGCAAATCTTGGAAGAAATCCCATTTTTCTCTAAAGACAGTTATGGATGGATCGAGTTGGTTTGGATCGAATCTAACCCTCGGGTTGCATCTAAGGGAGATATCACAACTAATGGAGCTATATCCTCAACTAATCCAAAAAATAACCAAGATGGTTAAGCCTCTCCAATCCTATAAATGGAGGCATTCTCATGGTGAACAAGAGGAAAAATAATCATCAAAGCATTGTTATTCTGATCGTGGATCTTTTGAGCAAGGGGTTGGACGAGGAGGATTTGGAGAGGTTGTTGCAAAATCATTTGAATATTGTAAGTGTCTCTTTAAAGTTCTCATCAATATACTTGGCCTATTTTATTCTAGTACGTTTTTACATGTACTTGTCTATGCTTTCTTTAATCTTCATAGATAGATCAATTTTGTCTAATCCATTAGAGTAGGAGATAGTTGTTTGTCTCTTGTGATCCATTGCAGGTACTGTTCGAAACTCGCGGATTGGAGCAGCTTGGACAAACTTCGAAAGTGAGGTATATCATACTATCCCTCCTCCTCTCTTTTTCGATGGACATAATTAATCTATAGGAATGGTAGTGTCCAAAGGTAGTTTTTTGTCTTGGTAGAGGGGTCTGTACTCCAAGGGAAAATTCACTTGTCCGCAGGGGAACTATTCTATAACACCCCTACCTATAACCCCATATCCCCTAACCTTGGCGATAGTTATGAGGATGTAATTCAGTGAAATCAACACCATTTGACGTAGATATCCACAAAAGGATTCTTATAATTTAAGAATCAATCATCCTAACTTAATCAATTACAAGGTTGTAATTTCATAAGTACTACAACTGACCACATATACCTTTAACCCATATATCACCTATGTATAACAATATTCYCCTAATAAGTAAAGAAAAACAAGAAAGACTTTGTCTCCCAATTTCATCATAATACAATACAAAGTTGATAGAGATCTTTTTTAATTGATCGAGGTTATGGGTATGTGGTAGTCAAATATTTGGGGTTATGGATGGTTACTAGGGTCRATTTCACTTAATTACATCCCTGTAACTATCATCGAGGTTGGGGGGTGTTAGTAGCTAGAGGCATGGGGTTAGGGTCAGGTAGGATTGATTTCACTAATTCACATCCTTTTGAACTATCATYAAGCTTCTTAGGTATATGACACAAAATTTCCTTTGATGGCTCATCTCGTATAAGCCAAATAAGTTAACAGAAAAGAGAAACCTTAATATTAAGGGTATAGTAACTTTAATGTGGATCAAAATTCCATGATCGAGATATCACACTATAGTAATAACTTATAATAAATCACATAAAAACCAGAAGTCATAGAGACTTACATGCAACAAACCAACAACATCGTGATAGTTGTAATTGAATTCATCTTATGCTCTTAATCAGACACAAATCATTTGACTTAGGGGTAGGTCACATATATGGTCTTACTTTGAAATATTAATGGCCAAGATAAGTTGCACAACACAAAAATCCCTTACATGGAGCAAACCAACAACATCGTGACAGTTGTAATTGAGGTCGTATTATGCTCTTATAAGCCATGAATCATTTGAATTAGGGGTACGTTACATATATGGTCTTAATTTGAAAGATTAATGGCCAAGATAAGTTGCATGATGCAAAAATCCCTATGTTGGATTGTCTTGTGTAATCTAAACAAAGCAAGAAAAATGAGAGAGAAGACTCTCTTTGTCTCTCAATTTCAACCTACTATAATTTAGAGTTGATATAGATTATGTTTAATTGATCAAGGTTAGGGGGTATGGGGTAGTTAGAGGTATGAGGTTAGAGTTGGGTATTAGGGTTGATTTCAATAAATTACATCCTCATAACTATCATCAAGGTTAGAGAGTATGAGATAGTTAGAGGTGTGGTTTTACGGTCGGGTTGGGTTGATTTCATTGATTTGCATCCTTGTAACTATCATCGCACTAGTTAGGGAGTATGACACAACAACCCTATATGAATAGTTTCGTGTAATCCAAGAAAAACAAGAAAAAATTATATTAAGGGTATAGTAACTACTAATGTGGATAAAAATTCATGATAGAGATATGATACTATAGCAATAATTTGTGATAGATCACATAAAAACATTAGTCATAATGGATTACATGAAAGGAGATAACAACATTGTGATGGTTACAATTAAGGTTGAATTATACTCTTATAAGTCCCAAATAATTTGACTTGGAGATGGCTCAAATATATAGCCTTAATTTGAAATGTTTATTATGGTCACGAACCCAACATAACAATCCCTATGTTGATTTGTCGCATGTAAGCCAAACAAGTTAAGAAAAATGAGCTCTCCCTAGATCTCAATTTCATGCTAATACAATATAGAGTTTATGGAGATTATATTTAATAGAACCAACAAACACCTAGCACACTACGCTTAAATCTACTTAAGGTATGGTTTTCATACATGGAGTTGCTCAACATATGGCTCATGTTATCTAATACATCATTTTCACCCCTCTTTGGACATGCATTTTTTAAGCGTCTATAAGCTCTACATACATTTCACTTGAAAGTTGAAGTCTTCATGTAATCCAATATTTGTATATACTCCATTCCCTTTGTCATAATGTCAATTCCATTAGGGATCCCTTCCCAAAGTTCTAACTTTACACATATTTTTCACATAGTTGTTGAAGCACTCCATACATTTGGCATTGTCATCCATTATGATATACTTCCTTATCATGTTACTTATAGTCTTGAAAACTTCATTGCATGGTTACAAGGAAAGATATAGTAGTTTAACCTATATAGTGGCTAGATATGATTTAACTCTTAATGGGTCAAATTTGAGCTCCTAAAAATACAGTTTATAAGGAAATTCTTTGAAAACCAAAGACCACTCCCTATGTCATTCTTATCCAATCACGTCTTGAAAATGAAGGTAATATACCCTATTTCCAACAAGAAGAATCTTGGAACATACCCTAGTTTTGAAATCCAATATTTGTGCATTCATTGTCTTCAAGTTATTTTACCCATTTTCTTGGTGGAAAAATACCCTGTCATAATTGTTTATGCATGAATTAGGGTATTTGTGTTCACTTCTTTTGAATTTATTAAACCTTCATCCTCTCCTTCCTTAGCTTAACTATCCTATCCCTATTTTTGAGTCCTACCTTCCCTTATTTTATTTTCGGGGATATGCTTCAACTCTTAATGGGTCAAATTTGGGCTCCTAAAAATACAGTTTATAAGGAAATTCTTTGAAAACCAAAGACCACTCCCTATGTCATTCTTAACCACTCTCATCTTGAAAATGAAGGTAATATACCCTATTGCCAAAAATAAGAATCTTGGAACATACCCTAGCTTTGAAATCCAATATTTGTGCATTCATTGTTTTTGGGTTATTTTACCTATTTTCTTGGTGGAAAAACACCCTATCATAATTGTTTATGCACACATTAGGGTATTTTTTTGTTCATTAATTTTGAATTTATTAAACCTTCCTCTTATCCTTCCTTAGCTTAACCATCCTATCCCTATTTTTGAGTCCTACCTTCCCTATTTTATTGTTGGGGACCTGACTGCCCTCTGAGCACCCTCTAATCACCCTATGGATTCCTCATCCATTACGACCTCTTGTAATTTTACAAAAAGTTAATTTTTTAGGAAGATAGAAGGATCCTCTATTGCCCCGAGGAAAACAATTGAAAGGGGTGAGTGAATGGTTGACTTATGTTGTGCTAGGATATCCTCTAGCTTCCTTTGTATAACACAAAGTGAAAACAAACCTTTTCCTATATGATGGATTCCATTCTTTTTGACACACAATACCTTTCTAGCACCTTCCATGCTATTCATTACCCCAAAAAATAGTCTCTTTTGTTAATAATGTTACATTTTGTTAGTAATGTTCCATATATCTAGCTTCCATCGCCATGAAAAGAAAGGAATGATTGATACAAAGGAGAAGTGAGGTGATCTTCCATTTGAGTTTCTTTTAAGTATTCACCACATCTTTCCTTTCCTTCCCATGATTGTTTGATGCTTCATAACATATCCCCACTACCCACGTTGCTCAATGTTCTCATAGCTTGGTTGGAATCTATGATGGCTTGAAGAAGAGACGATCATTTCATGGTACTTGTGTGATGTATGATTGTGCTAACAATAAACAAAATATTTGGGTTGACTATCACCATAGTGGCAGTGATCGGTGACAACATTGGGATGAATTTACATAGTATTCACAGATGCAAGGAATCTATGTACTAGGAAAATTTTCATTTTGAAGAAAAATGGTAGGAAACATATTTGATGAAATATAGTAATATAAGGATTAGTGGTCAACATTATAACCCCAATGTTGAGTAGCAAATGTTTCCTTCTCTTATGTGATCTAGACTCCTTTGTGTTCCATCCTGTATCATTGTTGAGGAAGGCGACTTAAGGAAATATCAGGTTTCCCTAATGTTGTGAAAAAAGGAGTCTCCATTCTTTTCTCCATATTGAACTTTTTATTCCCATGTCCCAATAACCTTTAAAATCCAATGGAGAATGTCGAACTCGAAAAAGCTACCTCGACTTGCCTACTGATATAATGTATTATTGATTGTGGGTTGAATATGGTTGCTTTCTCATTATCAATATACCCTAAAAACCCATATTGATCCCCTTGTTACACATCAAAATTCCTCACTTCGATAATGCCACATTCTCATTGTCGTAAGTGTCGCACTTTTGTCGCAAGTGTCGCACTTTTGTCGCAAGTGTCGTAAGTGTCACATTCTCGTCACTTAGGTGTCGCATTGCAAACAACAACATGAAAACACTTGATACAACCCCTAAAACATGTTAGAAGAAGAAGCCCCATCATTTGACAGTCGAATCAAAGTGTTTTTCTATGAGAATTGGTCATCTTTGAAACTTTTGGAAGATCAACGCCCCCCTACTCATATACAGGGAGCGTTAACGCTCCTTACCCATCTCACAGGGAGCGTTGTAGCACTCTGTGGCCCATTTTAAGGGAGTGTCAAATTGGGTGAGAAAATCTTGTAAGAAATCCCATTTTTCTCTAAAGACAACTATGGATGGATCGAGTTGGTTTGTCTCGAATCTAACCCTCAGGATGCATGTAAGGGAGATATCACAATTGATGGAGCTATATCCTCAACTAATCCAAAAAATAACCAAGATGGTTGAGCCTCTCAAAGACTATAAATGGAGGCATTCTCATGGTGAACAAGGGGAAAAATAATCAACAAAGCATTGTTATTCTGATTGTGGATATTTCGAGCAAGGGGTTGGACGAGGAGGATTTGGAGAGGTTGTTACAACATCATCTGAAGATTGTAAGTGTCTCTTTAAAGTTCTCATCAATATACTTGGCCTATTTCCTTCTAGTACGTTTTTACATGTACTTGTCTATGCTTGTTTTAATCTTCATAGATAGATC
>ML791811.1:106696-124209 GCA_009831015.1 Picea engelmannii
TTATTTATAGATAGGATTTTAATGTAAAAGGGTTGTATCTTCACGCCCTGTGGCTATCAAGCTGTAACATTGTTGAATAGATCTGCCATTAATGAAAGAGGCACTTTACAGGATTCCTGCGCATGTTCTCTGGTGATGTGATTTTCTCAGTTAAATGTTTTCTTGCTCTGTAATCATCTCGTTTTCTGAAACTAATATTTAAGAGTAGCGTATGTCTCAGGATTTATCTCCGATACCCTGTTTCCGATTCTAAAGATTTGAATGTTTATCTTCTAAATATCTTCAATTAAGAGATTCTTAAGTGCCTGTTGGTTGAAGTTATTTCCTTATCTTTTCCTCTGATCATCATTTAAATTATTAAAGATCCAGTGAGTGTGTTATCTCGCCTTGTGAATGATTTCTTCAGCGTTTTTGGTTGTATCTCAGATTTTATTAATTACAGACCCCATAGCCCAATGGATGTGCAGTTTGTCTCAACCAACTTTAAAAACCCTTTACAGCAAAACCAATAATTCTTTTAACTAGCCTAATATTTCTGCAAACAAATCTATATCAGACAGAGAGATCCCTCTCTGAGTCTTGGAGGGCTAGATCCAAGACTCGAAGCGGTTTTGATGTTTCCTCTATGATTGCCTTTCAGCCTTGGGCAAATTACAGAGTGCTAACAAAGAGAAAAGAGAAACCTTAATAGTAAGGGTATAGTAACTTTAATGTGGATCAAAATGTCATGACCGAGATATCACACTATAGTAATAACTTATAATAAATCACATAAAAACCAGAAGTCATAGAGACTTATATGAAACAAACCAACAACATCGTGACAGTTGTAATTGAAGTCGTCTTATGCTCTTAATAAGACACAAATCATTTGACTTAGGGGTAGGTCACATATATGGTCTTACTTTGAAATATTAATGACCAAGATAAGTTGCACGATGCAAAAATCCCTTACATGGAGCAAACCAACAACATCGTGACAGTTGTAATTGAGGTCGTCTTATGCTCTTATAAGCCATGAATCATTTGAATTAGGGGTAGGTCACATATATGGTCTTAATTTGAAAGATTAATGGCCAAGATAAGTTGCATGATGCAAAAATCCCTATGTTGGATTGTCCTATGTAATCTAAACAAACCAATAAAAATGAGAGAGAAGACTCTTTCTCTCTCAATTTCAACCTAATATAATTTAGATTTGATATAGATTATGTTTAATTGATCAAGGTTAGGGGGTATGTGGTAGTTAGAGGTATGAGGTTAGAGTTGGGTATTAGGTTTGATTTCAATAAATTACATCCTCATAACTATCATCAAGGTTAGAGAGTATGGGATAGTTAGAGGTGTGGGGTTAGGGTCGGGTTGGGTTGATTTCATTGATTTACATCCGTGTAACTATCCTTGCGCTAGTTAGGGGGTATGACACAACAACCCTATATTGGCTAATTTCGTGTAAGCCAAGAAAAACAAGAAAAAATAATATTAAGGGTATAGTAACTACTAATGTGGATAAAAATTCATGATAGAGATATGATACTATAGCAATAATTTGTGATAGATCACATAAAAACATAAGTCATAATGGATTACATGAAAGGAGATAACAACATTGTGATGGTTACAATTAAGGTTGAATTATACTCTTATAAGTCCCAAATAATTTTACTTAGAGATGGGTCAAATATATAGCCTTAATTTGAAATGTTTATTATGGTCAGGAACCCAAGATAACAATCCCTTTGTTGATTTGTCCCATGTAAGCCAAACAAGTCAAGAAAAATGAACTATCCCTACTTCTCAATTTAATGCTAATACAATATAAAGTTTATGGAGATTATATTTAATTGAACCAACAAACACCTAGCACACTACGCTTAAGTCCAACCCACCCACCCCAATCAAAACCAACAAACCCCTAAAACCTAGCACTAGCTAATGTGTTATTATTATTTCTATACCCATGAGAAAGAAATCTATATGTGTCCCTATTATACACTAACTAACATGTTATTAATGGGGAAATCTATGTTGACAAAAGCTAAGGGACTAAGTTCTATTTAGTCAAGGTAAAATCTATGTTATAAAATGTCAAAGGTCGATTATTTATTTGAAAGATTATGGTTGAGGTCATAAGTAGTACTATCCAATAATCCCATATTGATTTTCCTTTTCATGGATTATAAATAGAATTTTTTGAATTAAATATTACAAAATTGACACACCTACTCCATTCTATAGCATTGTGACTAAAATAGAATTTTGGGGCTACGTAGGGTAGTGATGGAATCAACGTTTACATGCCATCATATCTTTATGTATTGATGTTTATAATGTCAACCACACAAGGTTTATAAGGCTTTTAATGTTAAACATCACTAGACTTAGACCTGGTTCTCTATATTTTTTACATTTAATCAAAATTTATCTTGTTTTCGATAATTTACAAATTTATCTTGTTTTCGATGTGCAAAGCAGAGTTTTTCGAGGTTTTTTCAAAAAAGGAAAATTAAACACACCTTTCTATGTGAATCCAAAAATTGGATCAAAACATTGAAAATTGACCTCAAATGTAATAGCATTAACCCATAACTTTGAAGGTATTTAATTATTTTATATGAAGTTGTTATCTTGTTGCCAGCATAACTAGGTTAATGTGTTTAATAGAGAAGCATAGATGGGTTGCTAGTTCCCAAGCCATTGTTTGGGGTTAAAAACTAGGGGTTTAGCCCCTAATCCATGGTTTGTGGATTATAGATTATGCATGAGGTCTAGAACATTATATGGGCCATGTATAAGGAATATTTTTTGTGAAAGAGGAATATAGGATTTATTTCAAGGATTGGGCATAGTAAGGATGGGTCCCTTGGCGTAATCCATGGTCTAGGGAGAAAATGAAGGATTTAGATCATAATTCATGACTTTAGGTTCATATGCCATGTATCGAGGCCTTGATACATGATATAAGTCCTAACTAAAGGACCCTTTTCCCTAAAAGAAGAATATATGCTCAATGTTAAGTATTAGATGCAACAAGGATGGTTCCCTTGACTCAATCCACAGTTTTAGGTTGAAAACCAGGTATTTGGCCCCCATGATTTTTGGACTTATATGCCATGTACATATCTCTAGACCATGATCCAAAACCTACAAAAGGAATATTTTCCCTACAATAGGAATATGTGTCCAGTTTAAAGGATTGGGAATTGTAGGTATGAATATCCTCACCCAAGCCATTGTTTAGGGCTAAAAACCAAATATTTATCTTTGTGGATCATAGTCCATATATTGTTTGAACATGATATTGGGCTTACATAAGGAATCATTTCCGTAAGAGAGGAATATGTTCACAACTTCAATGACTAAGCATCATAGGGATGGGTTTCCTAGCCGCTACCATGGTTCTGGGCTAAAAAGATTATCCCTTAATCCATTATTTTTTAGCTCATAAGCATCGAATGGGATCTTGGACAACGCCATAGGCCCTACAAAAGGAATATTTCCCTTACGAGTGATTTATGAGTCTTTGAATTTAAAGAGTTAAAGGCAAACAATGATGAGTGTCCTAGCCCTAGCCATGTTTCAAAACTGGAAACTATGGATTTAGCTTGTAATTCATAAATTTTTAGCTCGTAGGCCATGTACATGGCCCTAAATTAGGACACAAGTCTTTTATAAAGAATATCCACCTTATGAGAGGAATATGAAACTGATTTTAACAATTGGGCATAGCAAGGATGGGTCCTCGAGTCCAAACCATGGTTTGGTATTGAAAACTAGGGATATAGCCCTTAATCCATGAACTGGGAATCATGTGCCATGTATGGGGCCCTAGAATACAATATAGTCTATAGAAGCAATCTTGACCCTGCAAGAGGAATATTAGTCATAATATGGATGGGTACTCTAGCCCAAGCCATGTTTTATGGCCAATAATCATTGATTTAGCTCCTAATCAATGTTTTCTACGATTATAACCATACATGTTGGAACATCAAGAACATCACATCCTTGGATATTCTAGAGGTTATCAATAAGCAATTGATATTTGACTAGAAGATTCAACTAAGTAGTCCATTAGACAGACAACAGGGTATTTAACTTGTTAGTGGAGTTAAGAACGACAATCGATTAATGATAAGGTCAAGGTATAATTCAAGGACTTTGTTACACAACCTAGCTAATCAAAGTGTACCATGTCCTCCTCACTTCAAGGGGGTTGGTTACACTTCGGTACTATATATAGATGGTCTAAGGGTTCGATTTGCAAGTCATCTATAAAGAAGTTTTTGGAAAGTTGTTTGTTTCCTGGTGTTTCCTTTGAATGATGGGTTATGCCCACTTATGCTTAAGTGTTGTAACGGTGTCTTTAGAAACCACTTCTCCTTTAAATGTTTAGTTCCTTGATTTATCTAATTCCCTAACTCTCTAACACAATATCAAATCTATGGGTTTGAGGCCTAGCATGTTGTCTACAAGTATTTTGCAGGTTGTCATTTATACATGCTCCCGATGAGTCCAACTTGTCTAGTAGATTAACTTGGGGTTTTGACTTACAAAATGAATCATGGTTTAGATCCATAGATCAAGGCAATGAGTTCCAAGTAAGAAATTTTGATTTTGAATGGCCACAATTATAGTGTGTGGACACAAGATATGGAAGCATTATTGAAGAGTAAGGCATTTTGGCAGTTTACAAACGTCGTGGTTCTAGATCCGAAGGGAAATTGGTATAAGTTTATCATTGATGGGAAGAAGGATGAGGTCGTGGGAGTTATAACAAACTACATCTCCAAGGAGATTCACTTTCATACGAGTAATATCAACAATCTGAATGAAGTCTATGAGAAGATGAAGACGTTATTTGATAATATCAATGAAAGTCAGGTTATGCAGATTGAGAAAGAGTTGATCTCTCTTGATCTTCTCTCTTTTGATTGAATTAAAGACTATTTAACTCATGTAAAGGAGCTTCACTTGAAATTGGATGAATGTGGAGAAATTTTTAAAAGAAAAGTGATCATCTCTTAGAACTAATCTTAATGGATCTGAAGACACCCTATGTTGTATTATGTTCAATATTTCATGCCGGTTCAACATCCATAAAAGAAGATGGTAAGGATTGTTCATTTGATTCTTTCTGTGGTTTTCTAATTAGGGCATAGGAAAAATTGTTTGATGAAGGGAAACTTGAAGTTAAGAAATAAGCCCATTTGTTGAAGGGAAAAGGTCAATGGAACTTTAGAGAAAGAGGTCAAGTAATCAATTAGGAAAAAGAACAAGATTGCATCGACCAAAACGTTAAGAAGAAGCATGAAGATCAGACTTCGTCTAGGAAAGGTAGAAACAAAAAGACCTATCACCATTGTGGGAAATGAGAACATATGAAGAAGTCTTGTTGGCAAAAGGCAAAAGACCTAGAGGAGAAAGTGAAAAATATTGAAGGATATGTGCCCATTGGATGGATGACTAACCTGCAACACCGAACTTCAAAAGGTAAGAGAAATAAATATGTGTTTTATGTTAGTGCTTCATAGGCCTTGCATGCTCACACTTCTAGAAGTGAACGGATAGTCAACTCTAGTTGCACCCATCATATCACTAAAGATGCTTCTCTCTTTCTTCATTAAGTCGGGCTACATAAAAAAAGAAATATTTTAAGTAAATGATCATGAACTTACTATTGTTGTTTATGGCAAGATTGAATGTCAGAATGGTGTTATCATTGATGTCTATCATGTACCTAGGTTGTGTGTGCCCCAAATAACTCAGATTTGCAAGAGTTGTAATTTTGGCCAAATTGGCTTATTGTAAAAGATATGAATAATATCTTTGTGGTTGTCACTGAGGGTTTTATTGATCCCAAGGATAAACTATACAAGTTCAATGACTTTTCCAGAAAATATTTAGGACCTACTACACTTATAGCAAAGACTAATGACCGAAATAGAATTTGACATGAAATCCTCAAACATCTAAACTTTTGAAGTATTAAGTTAATGGTAAAGCATAATATGGTTACTGGAATACCTAGGGTTTCTCCTCCTAATGGTGTATGTTAATGGTGTGTTCTTGAGACCATCACCAAGATGCATTTGAAACAAGAAATCTCGGAGAGCAAAAACTCAATTGGAACTTGTGTTCCTCGAACAAACCATCACTTGCATGTGCAAGGTATGTTTTTATCTTCATTGATGACCTTTCTATGGATACTTGGGTACATTTTCTAAAGAATAAGGATCATATCTTTGAAAAATTCAAAACATGTATATATGGTACCAGATGTATTATAATAAGAAGAAACATAAATATTGCAGCAAATACCAATGGAACAGCAAAATATAGAGAATAATAACACCAACAATGATACCTTTATTGATAGAAATCCAAGTTCACTTACCTCTTCAAGAAGGCAACCTCCAACAAAGCAAAGCTTTATTACAATAATTCTCAAGACAAAACTTTCTCACACCTTCTACGTCTATTTATACTATTTTTATCTTATAAAAAACATTCTAGAGGAAGACCTTTCTAGAAGTGGAAGCTTCTAATAAGTCTTCTTACATTAGACTTGTTCACATTATTATATAGGACTTATTTACTAATGCCAACCTTTATTACATAGAAAACATATTATTCTATCTACGTGAGGGGTTAGGGAGGTTAGGTCCCTAAGCCTTGTCCTCAAGGGTTGAGATGGGGAAATTGTTGCAGAATGGTAGCCGACTCCCAAGTGGCATATTCTGGTGGTGTATCCTTCCACTGAACTAAAACTTTCTTGATGGTGCACTGACGAAGATGATTCTTATGCTAGTCCAAGACTATTTTGGTTGCAACCAAATGGATCCTTCTTCATCCAACTCAGGGAGATTAGTTTGAGATTGACGCTTAGTTCCAATCACTTTCTTTAAGCATGAGACATGGAAAACATGATGGAGCTTAGAATGATTGGGAAGAGCTAACTGCTAGGCCACGGGCCCCACTCGCTTCGGAATTGAATAAGGACCATAGAAATTGGGGGCGAGTTTCTGACAGTGTTTAACTTTTAGTGAAGTTTGCTTATAAGATTGCAGACGAAGAAACACCTTGTCCCCTTTAGCAAATTGACGTTTTGAACAACCCTAATCTTCTTGTTACGCGATTCTGAGCCATGACCAAATTTTCTTTGAGGGTTGGGAGAATGGTCACGCGGACTGTAAGAGTCTTTTCCACTACTTGAACCTTGGAGACACCTGGCATGTATGAGAGAACCGATAGTGGATTTTGTTTGTAGACCACTTTAAAGGGAGTCATACGAGTGGTAGTATAGTAAGAGTCGGTGTACCACCATTCAGCTAAGTGTAACCATTGAGCCCACTGATTTTTTCCATCAGACGCAAAGCACCTCAAATATGTTTCCAAACACTTGTTGACAACTTCAGTTTGTCAATCAGTCTGGGGTTGATAGGCGATGTTGAGATGCAGTTGAGTTCCTTGTAGCCTAAAAAGTTTTGGCCAAAAATTGTTGGCGATAATTAGATCACAGACGGATACAATAGAATGAGGCATGCCATGTAGTTTGAATATATTATCCATAAAAATTAGAGCCACTGTGGATGTTGTGAACGAGTGTTGAAGAGAACATAAATGAGCATACTTGGAAAGACAATCTACTACAACCATGATGAAAGATTTATTGCCCGATTTAGGTAGGTCCACAATGAAGTCCATAGAAATATCCATCCAAATAGTAGGTGGAATAGGCAGCAGTTGGAGTGTGCTTAGATATTTGACGGTTTCTCCCTAATTGCATTGATAGGTATCACATTCAACCACAAAAGTGTGGATGTCATGTCTCATACCATCCCAGAAAAAAGAACATTTAACCCGTTCATAGGTTTTGGTAAAACTTGAATGCCCAATTGTGGGAGAAGAGTGATACTCAAAGACCACCGTGGATTTAAGGTTCGCATGTTTGCTTAAATACAGACAACCTTTATAACGAAGCTCATCATTATGCCAAGGGTACCCTAGATAATCTTGAGGATCCTATTGCAATTGTAGGATCAGACTATAAATTTTGGGATCTTGCAACCATTCCTAGAAAATTGCTTGAAGCCAATTGGCTACAATGAAAGAAAGGGAAAATGTAACGTCCCCGGCCATCAACCCACTTGTCAGGAAACGCTACTTCGCGAAAATATTCTCATACTTGAATATATAAAATGCATTATTTATAAAGAATAGGCATTAAATCAAATTAATACATTTGACATGGATTTACTACTGTCATACAGACTTAAACAAAATTAACAATAATTCAAACTAGCAACGAAATACATGATAATATTACAAGTATCACAGAACATGCATTTTAATTAAGTACAGAATTAAAACACATAATGATACTTATTTTTGAAACTATAATACACCACCAACTGCGTGAAGACCTTCCACAAACCTCCCAGCCTTAGACCGTGCTGCTCATCACTCTCAGCAGTAGGTCACCCTCGAGTTGGGACTAAGCTCCATCGGGTAAGGGAATCCTAGGCTAGGCAAGGTCAATGGAAGACACACAGTTTATGAGGAAGGATTCTCTCCCAGGAGCCACTTATGCCCACTACTCACAGACTTTCATTCCCCACAAGCATGTCCCACCCCAGGAGTATACACCTTCACTGTCACCAAGATAGTCCTTCAGCTGCTAAACCTCCCTTGCCTTGGGCGTCAGCAACAGACCAGAATGGAATTCTCTAAGCTCTGTGGTAGCTAAAGGACTCCTTCTAGGAGTTCTCACTTCCTCCGCGCACTCTCTCACCTGGAGAGAGTCACTCACAAGCCTGACAACCTGCTTCTTCAACCAAAACCACCTCTCTCACCAGGAGAGAGTGTTGCACACAGGCCTGACAACTTGCTTCTTCAGCTCCGTTCCAGCACAAGACGAACAACAAGGCTCAGCAAGGAATGAATGAAGATAGCCAATCATACTCAGCCAAGGGACTGTGTGGCCACAACAGCCCACAGTTATAACACACACGACATAGACAATTGCTCAGGTTTCACAGAAGACGCGGGTCGGCTTTAGAGGTGCGTGGCTATGCAGAGGTCCAGTGTAGAGACAAAACGGTTCTCGGGAAGGATTCCAGTGAACTCAGGCAGAGTATGGAAGATTCACAGAACGACTCAGGTGACAAATTTCGGGTCTCGGGTGTGTGCGTGAACATTGCAAAGGACGAATACAAAGGCCACAGAATTCATAGGAATACACCAGTCGACTTCTGGTTCTGGTTTTCAGGATTGCGTGATAGGAAAATTAAGAAAAGTTCGTTCACAGACTCCCCACAGTTCAGACAGTCGACGATAGAATGGAGGACGAACCCTCATCCCGACTCAATTCTTGGGTTAAATTGCATGTGCCTGGGCCGACACATGTCACCCATGAAGATGCATGCACTCCATCAAGTATGCATTCCCTTTTTGCACACATTGGGGATGCATGTGTTGTCTCTCCCAGGACTTAGGATAAAAACATACCTTTCACACCACTTTAGAATAATAATAAATTATTATTCCTAAGGACTTAAGCCCTCAATCTTAGCCCCTCTTCCTACCTTTCAGCCCCCTCTCCCTTACCCATTTTGTGGAAGCTTAGTCCCCCATCACTCTTTCTTCATGGTCGGTCAGCACACAACGATGTTTATATATTATATTAATGATCTGCATAATTACATATACAAAATCAGACTCCTACCCTTAACACTTAGGATCTTCGGCCTAATAAACACATAAGCCCACCATCTTATCAATACTCGGCTCACCAGCCTACAAAACATGATTATAATTCATAATATAACTAGGGCACTACCGGGGGATATTACAGAAAAGAGGAACCGTTTGTCTTCATATTTCCTAGAAAGAGCATCAACAACCACATTTTATTTTCCCTTCTTGTAAATTATCTCATGATCATACCCAAACAACTTGGTCACCCATTTTTGTTTCTCTTGGGAGGAGATTCGTTGTTCTATAAAATATTTGAGGCTACGATGATCGGTTTTAATTTGGAAGCGTTGTCCCAATAGATAAGGATGTCAGAGATCCACAACATGCAAAATAGCCAACATTTCCTTTTCATTGATTGATTGGCCCAATTGTCGCTCCAAAAGTTGTTTGTTAGTGAAATCTAAAAGTCGTCCATCTTGCATGAGGACTGCCCCAATTCCTTTCCCTAACGCATCACATTCTAGGACAAAAGTCTTGGTGAAGTCAGGTAATGCAAGGACAGGAGTCGTGCACATAGCATCTTTCAAGGCCTGAAAGAAGTGATCAACTTCGAACGTCCAAATGAATGTATTCTTTTTAAGGAAAGCAGTGAGAGGAGTGGAAATTTTTCCATAATTCTTAACAAACTTATGATAATATATTGTTAAACCCAAGAAACCATGCAAGCTTTTAAGACTTTTAGGGCGAGGCCAATCCTTCATAGCTTCAATTTTCTTAGGATCCACCCATACACCATCCTTGCCGATAATATGACCCAAGTACTCAACTTCGGAGGCTCCAAAAGCACATTTAGACAGTATGAGAAAAAGTTGGTGATGAGATAGTAGATGGAAAACTTGATCCACATGGGCAAGATGGGTTTGCCAATTTTTACTATAGATGCAAATATCATCAAACAAAACTAATACAAAATGACGGAGGAAAGGACGGAAGACATGATTCATGAAACTTTGAAAAGTGGAGGGAGCATTACACAGGCCAAATGGCATGACCAAGAACTCATAGTGACCCTCATGAGTTCGAAATGCAGTCTTGGGAATGTCTTTTTCATTCATACGTATCTAGTAGCATCCAGAACAGAGATCAAGTTTGATAAAGTAGTGAGCACCACTCAGTGCATCCAAAAGGTCATAAATGACAAGGATGGGAAATTTGTCCTTGATTTTGATTTTGTTGAGGGCACAAAAATCAAGACACATGTGCCAAGTGCCTTCTTTCTTGAGTACCATTACTATTGGAGAAGAATAGGGATTCGTACTTGGATGGATTGTTGATGTTTTGTAGCTTCGGGCAAGTATTCTTACATTGGCCTTGGTGTCAGGAATGTGAGAATCTTTGTTGGCACTCACATTGCATTTTTCATTTTGTGAAAACCCCTTGTATATTGAGTTGGGGCTTGGTTGGGGCTTCACACACACATGGAGGAATAAACAATTCTAATTTAATGTTGACTTTAGTGAAGGGCTCCTTAAAGTAAATTAAGGGATTATAAACTCACTTTAGAATCCTATAAAAGGATAGGCAATGTGAGAAGACACTTGACATTTCATTGTGACATTATGGAGTTGGCATAAGTGAGTAAGCACTTGTGCCAAGGAGATTGGGTGGCAATTTCAACAAAGGGAAATTCTGCACTTTGACAAATCTGGCCTAGGGTTTTTAGACTTTCTGATTTTCTATTTTTCTGTCAAGAAGGAAGCCACACGTGTGAAGGAAGTCGCACGTGTGAGGAGGACAAGGAGGACAACCACACGTGTGACAACAACTGGCGGGAAATCAGGTCGCATGTGTGGGTCGTACAGGTCGTACCGCATTTGTGGTTCGTACAACTGATGTCGCAGGACCGTACAGTTGTCAGCAAGAGAGAGAAAATATGTGCAGGTCGTATAGGCAAGTCGCACATGTGAACCTTTTCTGGGCATAATTTGCAAGTCGTAAAGTGTGACGTCAACAATCGTACTAGCTGACATTAGCAGGTCATAAAATAGGGTTTGTAGCAGATTTGTAAGTTATGGTTTTTCCAGGATATTTCGCTGAATTTGTAAATTTTCAAGAGGATTGTTGGTCCTTAGATTTTACTGGTTTTTTGATGGTTGGTTTTTCCCTCATAAATTATCAATCTGAAAAGTTTATAGAATAGAAAATTGTGTCTCTTGTGCATGGATGGTTTCTCTCAGATCCTTATGTTTCCGCTGTAATTTTTCTATCATAATTTCAGTGCAAAATTATTTAGTAATAACAACACTAGGGTTTATTGTTTGAAGTCAATTGGTAGTAATTTTCAGATCTGAAATTAGATGCTTAAAAACTTGCATGGATAACACCCTCTTCTAGCAATTCTTGAACAATTTTCTCAATTTTATTTTTCTGGGAAAAGGGATGATAGTAACAGCGAACATTGAGAGGAAGACTTCCTAGGACTAGAGGAATGGAATGATCATGGACGTCGCAGAAAGGGGGAAGGCCATGGGGGGTGTTAAAAATAGCTTGGTGTCGAGAGAGTATAGATTGGAGGTCAGGATGCACATCGGGTGTCTCAACGACTTGAATAGAATAGAGTTGGGCAATAATGCCAGAATAACCTTTTTTGAGTAGTTTTTCCATTCAATGGGAGCTGATGATCTCAGGTGAGCTTGTTGTGATGCATTAGAACTTATATTGATGTCCCTCCTGTTGAAATTGCAAGGTGAGGTCCTTAAAATCCATGGTAATGGGGTTGAGAGTGCGTAACCATTCAACACCAAGCAATATGTCACAATTGCCCGTGTCTATAACAAACATATGATATTTCAGGTGGTATTGACCAATTTGTAGGCACACATTTTCACAACGCCCCCCACATTTCATGGAACCACCATTTTCAATCATGACCTGAAAATTGTTCACTGCACGGATATAGCAATTGACTTCGTGGGAAATGTGGTGATGAATAAAATTATGAGTGTTTCCACTGTCAACTAGGATGATGACTTTCATATGGTTAATGTAGCCAATTAATGAGGGTTTAGGGAGCAGAGAAGCTAATGAGGGTGTTTAGTGAAATTAGAGGTTCAACTTCGGGAGGGACAGAGGGCGAAGTAGGATCATCTGCTTGGATATCTCTTCAACAGGGTAAACATCAACATCCTCGTCAAAAACATCCTCAAAAATAGCCATAAAAAACTTATGTTCTTTGCACTTGTGCCCTGGAAAATATTTAGCATCACAATTATAGCAAAGGCCCTTGAGTTGGCGTTCAGCCATTTCTACCATAGTTAATTTATGGATCTTCAGAGGAGTAGCGGGAGAGGCAAGATTGGTGGGTCTAGGGAGAGGAATAAAGGAGGGTTTTCTATTTTGGGCAAAGATAATATGTCGTGCTTCTTTAGCGTCTTTAGTAGCTTCCAACCAAGTCTGGGAGCAAGCCATGCGAGTCATGAGGACGTGGGAACAGATTTCATCCTTTAGGCCACTAATAAAGAATTCGCTAAAGAAGGCATCGGACATGCCTTCCATTCCGAAAGCCAAATTCTCAAAAGCGGTTATAAAGTCTTCCATTGTGTCAGATTGTTTCAACTTGGTCAAACGGCCTAAATGGTGGGTGTCTTTGTCAAAGCGTTCATAAAGATCTGCAAAAACGAGTGTCCAAGCAACATACCCTTGGCATGCATTTTTATGCCATTGCCACCATTGCCAACATTCGAGATCCAGATAGAGAACACCATAACAAATTTTGGCTAGCTCGTCAATAATGCCATGCAAAGAAAAATAATGCTCCATTTGAGTGACCCAGCTCGTGGGATCTGAGCCATCAAATTTATTGACCTCAACTATGGGAAGATGGGGGTCGTGATGAAAGGAGTTGGAATGAAAGGCCATAGTATGGGAGGAATCAGCACCATCCAAGCATGATAGTTGGTCAAAGAAGGGAGGGCCTTGCGATCGGTCCAGCAATTGGTGGAGAGTGGATTTGATGGAGTCAAATTCGCCGATAAATTTGTTATTGATGGAGACAAATTCGTTCTTGAATTGGTACTAGAATATTTCAAATTTGGAATTGATGGAAGCAATGCCAAAAGTCGATGAGTGGATGTCCTCCTTGTTCTGTTTGGTTTCAGCTTGCAAGTATTGGTTGCAAGTGGTGGCCATTTGGGAAGTAGGGGTGTATGGGAGGCGAAGTGGGTCCACTGAAAAAAGATTGATAAGTGATATATACCACTGCAACCGGGGTGACAAAAGGAAGTTAATCGGATAGGTGGCAAATAAGAGTGTCAAGAAGGGGAGTGAGTCCATGGGAAAAAAGGTCTTAAAAATGATAGGTACCGCGGTGATCAAGGAGAATAGAGGATCCAATGGGATAGGTCCCAAATAAGGGTGTTGACAGGACCATTATACTCTATGGCCTAAAGAATATTGTAGTGACAAAATGCCCAAATTGTTAACAAGAAAATTTGTGTAGGGATTTCGCAACCATAATGCAGGAGGCAAGGTTGCGCAGCAAGATATCCCTTTTGTTCCTTTTCTGTTTTGTTTCGTTCCAAAGGGTTAGGGTTTTCAGGGTTCCTACAAACAAGGGTTTTCCCTGTGCTATAGCTTTCTAATAAATGTGCGGGGTCAAACAGTAGTACTTAGCCCAATATCTCAGGGCACCAACTAAGGAGGATCGACCGTACCCTTAGTTGTATTACCCGATTACTCGGGTACTAGAGAGTATCTTCCTGAGTGTTGTTCTCGGTGTCACTATAGCAATCAGGCAATCGATCAACTAATCTAGAGATGGTTTCAGGAGACCTAGGGGACTCCCGATATACCTAACGGTACGTCTGAGTGATGGTCGTGTACAGATTCTGTCTATTGTGGTACTACTCGAAGGGTTACCAACAGGGGTTACAAAGGTTTCCAACAAGGAGAAACGTTTATTTCAAAAAATCCATGAAACCATTTGTATTTCCTGCTTGTAATCTTCTCCATCCACAGTTTTACCTACTGAATGACAAATCTTTGTGCTTTAAAGACGTTGACAATACATGTCTCTACACTAAAAAAACATTCCACAATTTTTGCAAAGGAAAGTGCTTTGATACCACGTGTAAGGTACCAGATGTATTATAATAAGCAAAAACTGAAATACAGTAGCAAATACTAGCAGAACAACAAAATATAGAGAATAACAACACCGACAATGATACCTTTATTGATAGAAAGCCAAGTTCACTTGCCCCTTCGAGGGGGCAACCTCCAGCAGAGCAAATCCCTATTACAATAATTCTCAAGACAAAACTTTTCCACACCTTCTACTTCTATTTATACTAATTCTATCTTCTAAAGAACATTCTAGAGGAAGATCTTTCTAAAAGTGTGAGCTTCTATTAAGTCTTCTTACATTAGACTTGTTCTTTTTATTATATAGGCCTTATTTGCTAATTTCATCCTTTATTACATAGAAAACATATTATTTTATCTACTTGAGTGGTTAGGGAGGTTAGATCCCTAACAATGTAGGGCAATGGTTGAAAAACAATGCAGTTGACCTATGAAATGTTTAAGATCAAAAAATGGAGGAGAATATGTTGGCAAGGAATTTAAGAGCTACTTGTAGAGCAAAGTTTGCCCAGGTGTCAAATCCACAAGGCTTCTATGCCAGCATGTACTGCACCACAATAATCTGGTTCTTTGGTCAATAAAGAAACCATCTTTTATTTTTACAAGACTGGGCAATGGATCTAGAGCCAAGTCGAAACACATAAATAGGTGTCAACTTTTTGTCATCTCCAACCCAATCTGAATCTGTGTAACCAACTAACTAGTTCTACTTGTCACTACAGTAATTTATACCAAGCTTATAAGCTCCCTTGATATAGTGAACAATTCTCTTTGTGGATTTAATATGACTTTCTTATGAATCCTGCATAAACTAAGAAACCACAATTATAGCAAAGGAAATATCAAGTCAATTGTAAGTTAAATAAATAAGGCTACTAGCAAGTTATCGATAGAGTGTAGCATCGACCTTTGGAAAATCACACTCCTTGGTTAGCTTCACTCTCAACTCATAAGGCATAGCACAAGATTGACAGTGTTCCATCCTGAACTTCTATAAAAGATTCAACACATATTTAGGTTGAGAAATAAAGATATTGTCATCCATCTATAAGACATGTATGCCCAAAATCAAATGCAACAAACCAAGATCATTCATTTCAAAGGTATTTGCCAATTGTTTCTTCAAACCCAATATTAAATTTACATCACTTCCAGTGATGACTAAATCATCCACATACGATGCAATAACCAATGTTCATATTTTACATGCAATAAATTGATACTATGATCAAATTCACGATGTTTGAAACTCTCCCATCCTATCTTGTGCTAAATGCACAATCATGCCACTCATCAAAAAAAGACATCCGCTTCAACTCAAAATGACATTCGAGTATAGACTGAAGATATATGAAGTTGTTGGAAAAATGTGTTATTGTAGAATGCAACAACTCCATTTTTCTTGTGATTTTTCTCATGATGTTAAGAACAAATTCATGGTTATATATGAACTTTGTGACGCTCCTAACCCGATCAATGACCTCCTTAACGAAGGATATTTTTCCCACATCCTCAAGCATCAAATCAATGCAATAGGAAACACATAGAGTTCAGAACACTATGAGGTGCCTCTCCATTAGCAACTTACTAGCAACCACATAATTAGTTGCATTATTTGTTATTATTTGCACAACAGGTTGAAAAACCAATCTCTTGGATAAACCCATCCAACAATGCACACAACAATGTTACATATTTAACATGCATTGATACATCGACATATTTAATAAACATTGTACCATCAAGACAATGTACCAATAAATTAATAAGGGTCATATCCTTCCCATCTATCCAACCATCGAGCATCATCATGCATCTAATGGCCTCCCATGACTTCTTTAGGTCCTCCAATCAAGTATTGATGTCATTCTTTTCCGCTTGAAGAATTGGCCCCCGCAGCTTCTCGTAGGTAGAGAACTTATACCCTAGGTCAACAATAGTGATACCATCACATATTGACTAGAAAAATGCATTGGTCTTGGTAATGTTCAAAGGTATGTCGCTCCAAAAAAGACACGTCCACACAACCCTATCTACTTATTGCTTATTTTTTTAACCATTGATTGAATGGAAGGTTATGCACCATCTCCGATCCTTGGAAGAAAGAAAGTGTTAGAATAATGTTGATGTGTGTGATTAACCACAGACAATGCTACACCATTGTCACCCAACCATAGGCATAAATCCACCCCCGAGCACCTTAACCTTTGAAAAAAAGAATGATTCCAGGAAGCCACACCATAACCAACAGATAACCAAGAGAGTGCACCTTCTCCAAGGGTAGCGCACAAGAAAAAGTACCAGAAAGACTAAACAAGAGAAAATCGTGCAACTGCAATTGTTGTTGCTCCTCCTCCAAACTTGCGCATTGTTTCTGGGTGACTGAGAGTGTGAAAAAATGAGCGAAGACGTCCTCTATTTATAATGGTTATGTCACCTATCTGGGCCGACTTGTCTTCCTGGAGGATAATATCTTAATACTATATATTTTGTTGAGTTGACATGTCTTCTAGCGTTTTCACACATCTATTTGTTGAAATAATGTAACTGCGAAGAGCATTCTTATTATTATTTTGTTATTGGATTAAATCCCCATTGTGGATTAATCATGTCATTATTATTATTGGATTAAATCCCCATTGAGGATTAATCATGTCATTATTATTATTATT
>ML791811.1:131110-161810 GCA_009831015.1 Picea engelmannii
CATCTTACTTGTTCTCGGTATTCTTCTATCATAGACGATATCATAGTATCCATGAGCCTAATTTAGCTATATTGATGATCCATCTCCACCACCATGTGTCTAGCGCCTCGGGTCATTCTTGTCCCATGACAAGAATCATGACCACATCGGAGCCACATTCACCTCATAGTTGATCCTCTCATAGGATCACTCCGTGAATGTATTTAGCTCGATGCTATCAGACACGTGTGTCTAGCACCTTGGGTTGTTCTTGTCCCATGAAAAGAATTATGACCACATCGGAGCCACAAACACCTCATGGTGATCCTCTCATAGGATCACTCTGTGAATGCATTCAGCTCGATGTTATTGGACACGTGGAATTGTACCTCGAGTCTTCAATCTGTCGAAGACTACGTTGGAGCACATCTACTCCAGATGTAGATGTTCCCTATCTCCCCTGGTCTGCAGCCAAGTTACTCAGGAGATAGAGATGTCCTGATGCTTATCGAGGCTACTCACCTACTCGTGAGAGTTTCAAGGCCTGATGCAATTCACACATAGGAGATCTAGCAGCAACTCGAATCTTCAATCCGTTGAAGATTACATCTAGGCTTATTCCCACATGATCACATCCGTCTGATCAATCTTGGAATATCGGCATGATGCTGCAATCATCAATATTCCCCCAGGGAAACATTTGTATTCCTTCCAAGCTTGTCCCAGACATAGGCTTAGTGCAAATCTTAGCTATCTTCTCATCTGTGGATAAGTGATGGAGCCTCATTGCTCCTTCCTGCACCATGTCTTTGATGAAGTCCCGCAAGATCCTTCGAAAAGCCACCCTACTTAATATCTTGCATCACTGGCTATGATATATGACTGGGTGCTACAGATATATGCTTCCCTGCTTATTTGGAAATCTTGTTCGATCCCAAGCTGAAGTAGCACCCCAAGTGCTAAATCTGTCTTTTGCACTTCCAATCCAAAAACTATATATCATGGTAGCCATACTTCATCATCGGAGATAAATCATATCTATTTGTACCACAACATAGGTACTTGCATGTTGTGTTGTAACCCAATAATACGGTCATGGCTCAACCATATATTGGCACAAGGTGCTCTCTGCAAAGCAAATGCCTATCCCGTCACACAACTTCCTCAAATGTGTCGTCATAGGTGTGGCCATGGACTTCATGTCCATCATGATAAACCTCTTTAGTCTCCTCACTGAAGATCTCATCTGGTGTCAGTCACACTTCAAATCTCAATATATCAAGTCAAGATCCTATTAGAAAAACAGGACCGCGGAGCAATAAAATAAAACAAATGCAGAAACAAAACACAGAAGATACACAATACAAGAGAGACACATATTTACGTGGTTCACCCAGTGTGGGCTACATCCACCAGAGAAATTTCTAGGTCCTTTCTTTATTACTATCCAGCAAAATGAAGGGATACAACCTACAGCAAAACCCGTTGTAACTTCATCTTCTTTCTCTCACAGTCTCCTCTCTCAGAATACAATATTCACCACCATCCATAGCCACGATACATTTCCCTCAGTAAAAGAGGGTTGCCTTCTACAGCAAAAAACCCTAACATAATCTCTTTCGTTAGATCTGCGACCTTATAATGAACGGTCCATATTTACAATGAAATTACAATATACTTTTACAAGGCAATTTTTGCTTTGGGGGCTTCGCCCCCGAACCCCCGCTGGGGGCCTGCTTGCCCCCCGAACCCCGTAGAGGGGGTACCCCCCCTCTGCACTCCCCCGCGTGGAAGAGTGTACATACTTCTGGGTTGTAAATACTTCATGGGGTATAAACACGACTGAAAGCAAGGACCTCTGAATCGGGAAGATAATCAGGCTCCACAACCAATAGATCCTTCATCTCAAACTCTAAATTAGTTCCCTCTATATGAGAGAATCATCGGACCACGCTTTCGTTTGTTGCATGCCCCTTTGCATTCTGCAAAGTGTCATGAAACTATGTTGGCTTCTTCTTGATCATTGACTCCATCTAAGTCTAACTCCCTCTCGTATTTATCTCATATGACCTGCCCAGAACAAGAAACAAGAACAAAAAAATCTCCATGGTATCCTCCATGGAAGATATCTCGGAGTCTAGGTCAGTAACCAAGAACATCTCCTAAAGGAGATCAACTTCATCTCGTAAGCAATAAATATTTACATAAGAACAAGAATATCTCCTAGAGAGGAGATCAACAAGTGTATCTCTAGTATTAAGGGGCGAGTATAATGATCATAACTTCAATAGATCAAGATGCAGCATAAGATTATAATAATTCCATAACAGCTAGAGACATGTCACTTTTTAAATAATCAAACTTGGTGTCTTCACTGCTAGGGAGGGTGCGCTTGTTCCTCTGAATGTATTGAATTCACTGCTTGGACAAGGTCTCTTGTACATCCCCTGCAAACACACTCATGCTTTGTTGGATGATATAACTTGAAAAGAATATACAAGTGCATACCTTTGAAATTTGTAGTATCGTTCAGCTTGTCTTCTAATCTGAAACTTGACACCATCTTAACAAGGAGAGGTTAGAAACATAATAAAAAAGGTTCAATGATTAGAACAAGCTAGAAACCCTAAAATTTCAATTTTGACCACAAAAATACATTTTGACCAAAAGTCAACCTTTGACCTTGACCCAAAAACTCAAACTTGACGTTTTTGTTGGTTGAGGGCACCAGAGGGTGCGCTAGGCTAGGGTGCACTAGAATACCCAAAAATTAAGTCCAATGCTTCACTAAAAGTGCCTAAGAATTTAGGTTTAGGGTTTGTTGCAGCTACAAAATCAGAAACCCTAGTTGTAGATGCAACTAGTGCTACAACGAGCTTGACAAGGAACTCCTGATCTACCTTCCGGTGGTTACACTGTTCAAAAGGTAGTGTGGGCCCATAACCTATTAGAATAATGTTGATGTACTTGTTTAACCATAGACAATGTTGCACCATTGTCACCCAACCATAGGCATAAAGCCACCCCCAAGCCCTTAACCTTTGATAGAAAAAATAGTTCCATGAAGCCACACCATAACCAAAAGATAACCAAAAGATTGCACCTTCTCCAAGGGTAGCGCAGAAGAAAAAGTACCAGAAAGACTAAACAAGAGAAAACCATGCAACTCCAGTTGTTGTTGCTCCTCCTCCAAACTTACGCATTGTTTCTGGGTGACTGAGAGTGTGTGAACAAATGATCCAAGACATCCTCTATTTATAGTGGTTTTGTCCCCTGTCTGAGCCGACATGTCTTCCTGGAGGATAATATCTTAATATTATATATTTTGTTGAGCCGACATGTCTTCTAGGGTTTTCACACATCTCTTTAGGGTTTTTCTTGCTTCCAGAATATTCTATTCTAGTCAAAGGTTACATATGGAGGTTAATACCACCCGTAGCTACCATAATATTAACAGAAGGGCGAGGTCCTCATGGAAGGTGAATCGTGGAGTCGTTCTCACTACCCTGAGTCTTAGATATGGTCTTGTTTCTTGAGGATCTAGCCACTCCACCACCATCAAGTTCAGCATTGGCAATGGTTGCCTCTTCCCTCTTTTTATCCTTTCATAAATAGCATTGTGGGCAATACGCATAATCTCTAGGGTTGATTTAGCACAAATCCCAGCCTCATGCCCTTTGAATCTAGATAAGTAGTAGTTCAACCCACTAACCCCTCTTGTCATGGGATGCCCACACAGTTTACAACAAAATCTTTTTCGGTTTGTCCCATCATCAAGTTCACCATACTTCCAAAATGGGTCCAAAGGCTTCGACATATTGGCAAGGAAATACTCAACTTCCAACTTCAAACATAGGACCAAAAAAAGTGAAAAAAATGAATATCAAACACTGTTGGAAAAAGCAAAAAATAGCTTGCTGGTAAAAACAATAGACCTATAAATTATTTTATGAGCAATGAAAAATGATAATAAGAGACAAGCAACATGCACTTTGAAAAACCTGCATAAGTCTGGAAAATAACTAGTTAATTGGGTGGAATTTGAAGAAATACCTAGGATTTCAGAATATGAAAACAGTAGGAAGATAGGAATTAATCCTTGCTCCAATAAAACAAACTTTGATGGCAATGAGAACAATGGTTTGGCCCTCCTAAGATTGGTTTTTGATGATGGTAAATGCCTTCCCTCTCATTCCGCAACATCTACAAAGACAAATGAGTTTAAAAAAAATAGACAATTTAATAAGGTAAAAATTGGCATGGCAATTTTTTCCATCATGGCACAATATTTTCCTGATTTTTGTCGATTTTTTCATAAAATCACAATATACAATTTTTTCCAAATCTCGTGATTATTTTGGGCCAATTTTTTACTTGAAGTTCGACATTGTGAAAAATAGCAATGTTGTTGATTTTTTGACAATATTTTTGTCTATGATATAAACACACTAGGACTACCTAGAAATCAAAAATGTATGCAAGATACTTTTAAAGACCAAGGATGCTCCTGCATGAAACTCCCTTTGTTGGAAAAAATTGAGCAACTTGGTCAAAGGGTTAGGAAAAATGATTTTCATTATATCCATCCTCCTCTATCAACTCCTTATATAGACACCTACAACACCTCCATTAAATACTCGCATGCATAATGCACAACACTCAATCCAACTCTTTTTCCAATTCTTCTTCAAAAGAGACATCTATTTTGAGCTTTCTATATTTAACCTCGAATGCTAGGAGAGATGGTTCCAGTGGACCAAGGTAGGTTTGCACCATTGATATCATAGATTCTAGATCCACTCACCTTATACATCTCTCTCTTGGATCATCTCTTTATCTTCAGAGTTAGCTTTCTAGGATCTAGGTTAGACTCTTATTTTACTTTCTACATGTTTCTTTTATATAGGAGCCACTTTAGCACTCCCACTTTGTATGGACATCATTGTACCTAACAATTCCATTGACCTACCTTAGCAGTCATTTGTCGAACATTAATACAATTATCTTATCTTATCTATCAACAACTAGTTGCATGTATCATTGCCTCCCTCTCCTCCCTCATATGCACCTTTAATTCAGTTGGTTGCATAAGTGATTCATCACTCTTTCCGCCTTCATTCTTCGTTCTGCCAACTCTATTGTATGTCTTCTCTTGTCATAGACTTCATCTTAGCCACAAATTTTGCAACATCTTTAGGCTACTTCCACAACTTCTACAGTGATGGACCGACTTCCTCCATTCAGATACTCCCCGAATGTGCCTGACCAACTCTTACCTACTAGGCAGGAGTTGAACAAAATCATCTTGGATGACAATTATACCCAGTTTGTTTAGGTCACTTGGACAAACCCCCAGGATGGGTTATCTCTGAATATGTCCTTTATAAAGGTGAGGAATGGACTCAATATCCAACCCCCATACACATCTCATCCTTTGATGTATGCTCTTCGTATCCCCCTAGGCCAATTCGGAGTGGGCTCACATAGACTTCAAGTTGAGATGGATCACTAGACTATATGGGCAAAGAGGATTTTCCAACTGTGTCATCTTCGATAGGTTAAGAAAAAGGAGCACCTCATATTCCACTACCCCATTTACTATTAGATCCATGGGAGATTTCATTGTTTGTTTAGGGGGACTCATACCCTATTCAGTTTCTTCAGGTAACCATACTAGAGATGTCTCACCCTATACATGCAAGAGGCCCTCAAGCTCTGTGCCCACATTTTCCATCCTACTCCTAGACCAAATTCCGCTCAACAGATTGATTCCTTATTTATAGTGCTCCCATCAGCTAGGGGTACCAAGAGACAAACTAACAATAGCATTGCCTCTGACTCTAGATCAATGTGGACCCGAGGGACCATCCCCCTTCCCTAGAGATCTCAAAGGCATTGCCAAGCTATATCCCTTACTAGCATGCAAACAAGATAACCTAGGCATCAATAGTGGGTTACCTCCTCTAGATAGTAGTATAGTGGGCAACCCAAATCTTCTCTCTACTCTTCCTCTGGACATCATTCTATCTTGAGTTTTCTTCATTCGACATTGGATGTTAAGAGAAATAGATATGGCAGACCACGATCTACTCCCTAGCTCCTTTCCCTCTCTACATCTCCCTCCCATTGTGACTGATTGTACTCAAAGTTGAGGATTTTCCATGCTTTAGCACAGATCTCAAGCTTTAATTTACTTTCTTGCACTTATGTAGGAGACATTTTGGTGCTCCCACTTTGTATTGACATCATTGTACTTAGCAGTCCCATTGACCTACTTTTGCGGTCATTTGTTGGACATTAATATAATTATCTTATCTTATATCCTATAGGACCTTCTTTTTTTGTGACCATAACAAAACACAAAACGTTATGGGAAATTGGAATACCCATATACACCTTCTTGGATGGTACTACCACTGCAAGACCATTCTCCTACTCTTTTTCTATTTCTACTACTTCTTGACTTTGTTGTGCACCTTCTTTCTTCAATCTCATGCTTCGAATACCTCTAATGCTTTACTTCTTTTACACACACCAAATCTAGACTCAACATAACTCTCTTGATTTATTCTTCTTTAAAAGATGCAAGTTATAGTTCTTTCCATCCTTCTCCCATTGATGAATTTCTTCTTCTATCATGCATAAAAACCCTATCATACTACCATGGCCATCCCAACAAAATATGGCAAGCTTCCGTAACAATAACATCACAAAGCATTTTATCAGGATAACCCCCAATTTGGAAGTTCTATCTGGCATTGCTCCTACACAACAATTGTGTCCTTTCCGCAACCATAACACCATATATGAATTCGGGTGAGATCTACAAATTTGTACATTCTCTATAAAAATGAGGTTCTTTTTACTACCACCATCAATGATTAAAGTGCAATTATTACCTTGCACTTTGCATTTGTTCTTGAAGGTGTTCTATCTCTATGCTAGTCCTTTGTTTATCTCTTATTCTAAATGCAACAACACTCTCTTCAACATTAGATTCTCCTTTTGCTAAGCTTGTATTTCAACAATTTCCTCATCTTATTGTCGATTCTATTGCTTCAGTGATATGGGTTCTTGCTTCTTGTCTTCTTCCTTCATCTTGCAATTCTAGACATCCATAGGCTCTATGCACATGACCTCCACATCTGAAACAAATTCCTTCAAACTTACCACCTCTATGCATGCCTCTCATTGACCCCCACCTCTACCAACATAATAACTCCTTGCACGTTGATTAACAATGTTGGAACTTGCTTCCCCTTTTTCATCTCTCTTCTCTCTTGACTTGCCTCTGCCAACGAATTCACTTTTATTTTCTCTAACATTTTGTTGTGTTCTAGCCAACTTCTCTTCTACCTTCAATGCAACTTAAAATGCTTCTTCTATAGAATGAAAATATTGAGTATCATTCATTTTGAATTAAAAATTTCAAACCATTTGCATACCTTGCAACTCTTAGGTCTTCTAGATCATCCAATCCAGATCTAATTGATAGCATGTAAATTTATTTAGTATATTCTATGACACTTGCTTCTCTTTGCCTCAAATTATCTACTTACTTGTACAAAAAAAATTGGTAGTTTGAAGGTAAGAACTTTTCTCCCAACTTGTTCAGCATCTTCCTCCATGTTCTAATTTTCCATGTTTGTTTCTTGACTCTATCTTTCTTAACAAAATTCCACCACAATGCAGCTTTTCCTTTAAGTTTGTCACTACACTTCAATTCTAGCATTACTTGTGTATTTTAAAATTCTGAGAAGTTGCACATTTGGATCTACTTCTTGCTCATTTTGTTCTTTTGTTGCTTATGTTTCTGCTTCTGAATCTTTCTCTACATTTCTAACATTACCAACATCTCAAACAAGTCTGCTCTCTAATTCTTCAAGTCTTCTCCTCATCTCCTCCATCTCTTGGTTCATTGCTCTTCTAGGAGGCATGTTCACTGCAATTTATCTAGTCACCCTCAAGGGAATTACCACCAATAGTTCTTCTCAACAACTTCCCAGAATAGTCTTCCGCAAAGTAATTCTCCTTCTGCAACTCGACCTTAAAATCCACTTCTCTCCTAATGGACAATTCTACTCGGCACACACTAAATTCTACTCAGCAAACACTACTTCTCGCTGGAATTGTCATCAACACTAGAGGTCTTCAGTGATAAGGATTCATTTTGTTCTGACAGCACTTGGTGCAAACACTAGGGTTTGCAAATCAAAGATCACACAATGAAAGCTAAACTTCAACCAAACAACATTCAAATATGAAAAAATTATGAGAGATGAAAAATAGATCTTTATTGAGTTCAATTAGTCCAATGATGAGGGACTTTTATTATAAAACTGCAGAGTTTTTCTCTCTTTGTAATTCATCTACCACTACAGAAAATTCAAATAACCCTACACCTTCCACCATCATTTCTCTGTTATCTGGCTTTTCTAACCAGACTAAAAAATTTATGAGATTCTACTCTATTGTCTCTCTCAAAACCTATGATTGGGCCTCTCTCTTTATCTCCCTTGTGATCTTCTTTGTGATCACCATCTCTCCCTCTTTTTCCTCCTCTTATGATCATACATGAAATCCATAAATACATAGAGTATTGGTTAACTATCATAGCAACCTTCAACAATTTGACTTGGGACTTAATAATCCTCCTTAATCAAAGAAATATATGATTGCATACAATGGTGTATGGCATAAACCTCAGTCACCATGAAAACATCCATTCATATGTCTAAGAGATTCAAAATTGAATGTTTTCAATTGTTGATTCTTCTTCTCATGACTTTCACACTGAAAAAGTTTTGCTATGCAAAAAGAAGACAAATCTTGCAAAATGCACATTGTCGAATCAGCACTGAGTGCCTTAGCAAAATGCACGCAGGGCCCATCAAAATGATTTCTCAAGAAAAAAACAAATATACAATTTTGTAATCTTTCAAGTTGTGCACAAAACSCAAATGTTAGTTTTCCTCAAACTTGTTAAGATATGCTCGTTTAACCATAGACAATATCACAATATTGTCACCCAACCATAGGTACGCAGCCACCCCCGAGCACCGTAACCTTGACTGATAGAATAATTCTAGAAGCAGTACCARACCCAACAGATAACCAAGAGATAGCGAACCTTTCTCCAAAGGTAGCACACCAAGCAGAAAGTCCAAAAACCATAAACCAAGACCAGCTCCCAGCTACAGTCGTTGAAGCTACACTCTTCCTCTAGAATTGTGCACTACTTATCTTGAGTGTGAGAGAGTGTCACCAAATGAGATCAAGCGCCCTCTATTTATAGTGCTCCTTGTCAACTGTCTAGGTCAACTTCTCTTTCTAGAGGCTAATAATTTATTATTAATTATTTTATTGAGCCGACTTGTCTTCTAGGGTTTCTACACATATGTTTAGGGTTCTTCTAGCTTCCGAAATATTCTAATCTAGTCAAAGGTTACACATAGAGGTTGATACCTCCCACAGCTACCATAATATCAACACTCCCTCCTAGATAGAGAGGTATTAACAAGTAGTATCGTCATAGCCACAGCGGCTATCTCATGATCACGTAGATCAAGTCACGAGCAACATCACCACTATCAGTATCATCTGATAGCATCCTGGTATCAAAAGTATATCATCAACTACATCATCTCTCAAGGCCATACTCCATCTGAGTAATCGAGCATGATACTGAATAAGTCACTCACTTAACAGAGTGATACAAGGACCATTCTTCTAATCCGAACATACGTCCTAGAAGACTGATTGTCCCAACAGATGTTGAATGTCCTCAATGGTACAAGAACCATCATCTCCACTACATCATCTCTAAGTTGTATAATCATATCTAATTTGTACTAGCATGATGCTCTGCATCATATCTAAGTTGTACTAGCATGATCATATCTAGCATGATGTGGAGTACCATCTACATCATCTCTAAGCCGTACTAGCATGGTGTCAATGCACCATCTCTAAGTTTTACTCGCATGACGTAGATCAATGCCTTTGCATCATCTCCAAGTTGTATGATCATATCTAAGTTGTACTAGCATGATGCTCTGCATCATATCTAAGTTGTACTAGCATGATCATATCTAGCATGATGTGAGTCACTTGCATCATCTCTAAGTTGTACTAGCATGATGCTCTACATCATATCTAAGTTGTACTAGCATGATGCGACTCAGGCATAAGCATTGTCTCTAAGTTGTACTAGCATGATGTCAATGCATCATATCTAAGCTATACTAGCACAATGCATCTTAGGACATTTGTATCATATCTAAGTCGTACTGGCATGATGCTTTGCATCATATCTAAGTTGTACTAACATGATATAAATCAGCAATCTGTCAACCTGGATCATTCTCCCCATGGAGAATGTCTGTCCATCAACACTCCCTCCCAACTGAGGAATTCATCTCCTCCCTTTCAACCAAGGGAGCAATCTCCACGAGTTTTAGCTTGTCCCTCAAGTATGCAAACTTTATCTTGGACAGAGGCTTCGTCAAAATATCAGTTTTCTTCTCATTGGTGGGATGTACTGGAGAATCACTTATCCCTTTTGGACTTTATCACAGATAAAGTAGTACTTGATCTCAATGTGCTTTGACCTGTCATGGAACATGGGGTTTTCTGAAATCTTCACACAGCTTTGATTATCACAATATATCACAGTCGAATCCAGCACCTGATCAAATAGTCCATAAACCAGCTTACGGAGCCATATTTCTTTCGTACAAGCATCACAAGCTGTAATATACTATGCTTATGCAATGCTGAGTGCAACAGACTTATGTTTCCTACTAGCCAATGATATACCAGAAGTACTCTTTCTGTCATCTGCACTCCCAGCCCAATCTGAATCAGTAAATCCATGCAGTTGTACATCATTGTTTGAGGCATATCTCAAACCATAGTTTAGCATCCCACAAAGATGTCTCAAAATATGCTTTGCAAATATCCAATGCTCATGTCTAGATTCCACCTGGAACTGGCTCCACGTGTTCACAGCAAAGCAAATGTATGGTCGGGTATTCACCAAATACATCAATGAGCCAATCAATTGTCGGTACAGGGACGAGTCTATTGGATCAGAATTAGAGTCTCAACTTCTTCATATCTGTCACCATGGGAGTTGCCATGGATTTGCAATCCATCATCCCAAACTTCTAAAGGATCTTGGATCTTTACAACATACTTCCCTTGCCATAGGAAGATTACCCCACGTTTCTGCCATACTTCTAGTCCCAAATAATAATGCATGAGACCAAGATCCTTCATATCGAATTCAAAGGCTAGCTCTTTCTTACACTGAATAATGAGAGGCTCTGCACATGTCAGAAACAAATCATCAACGTATAGTAGTAGGATCACAGGCGCACCATTCACAACCTTGTAATAAAGGTTTGGATCAGCATAGTTCATGGAAAATCCAAGTCTCATCAAGTAATTGTCAATTTGTGCATACCAAGGTCTTGGAGCTTGCTTGAGTCCATACAAGGCCTTCTTTAATCTACATACATGGGTATCTCTCGAGTGTACCTCAAAACCTTTAGGTTGCTCTATGTATACTTCTTCCTCAATTACTCCATTGAGAAAAGTGGTATTTACATCCATCTTATGTAAACTCCAGCCCATGGATGTTGCAAGAGATATGATGGCTCTGATAGAGGTATATCTGGCAACTGGAGCAAACGTCTCAGCATAGTCTTCTCCATCCTGCTGGGAGAATCCTCTAGCCATGAATCTTGTCTTGTATTTATCGATACTCCCATCTACTGCATGCTTTATCCTGTAAACCAATTTAGAGGTTACTATCGACTTTCCTTCAGGTCTAGGCACAATTTCCCATACATCATTTTTCATGATGGATTGATATTCTTCCATCATAGCTTCCTTCCATTCTTTTTTCTTGACTGCTTTTTCAAAGGTGGAAGGTTCTGCATTAACAAGATTTGTCATGAGTGTCACATAACTAGAGAATCTTTTGGGCCTCTTGCTTTCCCTGAAGGTGCCACAGGGATCTTTTGTTAAGGTTTAAGTTATTATTAGGTTTATTTTCAATTCACTAGATAACCATAGCATAGATAGGATCATTGAGAAATACACAATCACAAGAGACACAACATTTATCCTGGGAAGCCCTCATGGGGAAGAAAACCCAGCAAAAACTTCCTTAATATAGATAACCAATACAATGCCAAGAGAATAAACCAAACAAGACAAAAAGTCCTCTCCCAAGTATGTGTCTCTCTCTCTCTTCCTTCTTCTCCAACTGCAACGCCAAACTTGCGCTCTGATGATCAAGTGAGTGAGTGAACAAATGAGGCGCTAACCTCTCTTATTTATACAATCTGGCAGGCGCTGAACTAGGGTGTCTTTTCACTGGCTGGGCCGACTTCTCATTCTGGGTGGTTATAACCATTTTAATATATTATGGCTGGGCTGACTTTCCATTCTGGGTGGTTATAACCACTTTAATATATTCTGGGGCCGACTTTTCATTTAGCCTATTACAATTAGGGTTTGACCAATCCGCAAAAGGGGATTTGGTCATTTACAATACCCAACATGATCAATCCACAAAAGGGGATTGATCTAATGAATAATACATCAATAATAATTAGAATACCCTTTGCAGTTACAATATTTCAATAGCTTTATGTATTTTTGCTTCTTGTAAGGTGGATTCTAGCCATGTTGGTCGTTTTTTGTTCTTGGGTACAACCACTGGTTCTACAGGTTCAAGCGGTTGGTCTAGTTCTTCATTGGGATGTTCTAGTGAACATGTACTTTCTTCCTTGGGGTCTTCATATTCTTCTTCATCATTGGAGTCAATGGGATCTTCTATAGATTTCTTGAAGGCAATCTTCTCATCAAAAGTTATGTCCCTGATGATTTCAATCTTCTGCTGACTTGGGACATAGATTCTGTAATCTTTTGATGTATCACTATATCCAACAAATATGCCCTTCTTTCTTGAAGGTTCCAACTTCTTCTTTTTGTCCTTGGGAACATGGATATAGACAGGACACCCAAAGATCCTTAAGTGTTCCACACTTGGCTTCTTTCCTAAGAAGGCTTATTTTGGAGTCATGTTCTTCAATATACGATGAGGACTTATATTCTAAATATATACAGTTGTCATAACTGCTTCTCCCCAGAGAAACATGGATAGATTCTAGTCATTCATCATTTCCTTAACAGATTCTTCAATGGAACAATTCTTTTTTTCTGCTACACCATTCTGTCAAGGATTATGTGGCGCAGTTAGCTCCCTCCTAAACCCAGCTGGTTTACAAAAGGGAATGAGCTCCTTGGAGGTGTATTCTCCTCTATTATCATTTCTTAGCGTCTTGATCTTCTTATTTGTCAAGTTTTCCACTTCAACCTTGAATTATTGGAACTTGCCAAATACTTCATCTTTCGTTTTTATCAGGTACATCCAAGTCTTTCTTGAGAAGTCATTTATGAACGTCGCATAGTAAAGAGAGCCTCCTAGAGACTTTACTGGCATAGAACCACATACATTTGAGTGTATTAGATCTAGGATCTCCTTAGATCTATTCTCACTACTTGGGAATGACTTCTTAATATTCTTCCCAAGTGCACATCCTCTGCAAATACCTTCGTGTACTGATTGTAGTTATGGTATGCCTACAACCATCTGTTTTAGAGATGGCAATGCTTGATAATGAAGGTGAGCATACCTTCTATGCCATAACTCACTAGGATTGAGTTCATCATGTACAAGAGCTTGAGTATTTTGACCTGTGAGTTTATACAATCTTCCTTCACGTATCCCAATAACTCTAGCATCTTCTATTTTTGAATTTGTACACCATACAAGAACTTTTCCATCAACAAAGGCTATTCTATCTCCTTTGTCTTCCAAGCAAGAAATAGATACTAAATTCTTTTTCAAACCAGGAACATATAAAACATTGTTACCTGATTCCATTTTGATAGAAGATTTTCCCATTCCTTTGACTGCATAGGAGTTATTGTCTCCAAGTACCACTTTATGAGAGGTTTCCTTTTCCTTCATGCATGAGAGGTTTTCACGATCACCAGTCATATGTCTTGAATCTCTATTGTCGATCAGCAACATGTCATCTTCAAAGGATCTTGTAAGAGTTGAGTAGTAGATGAAATATGTTTCTTCATGCTTAACTTTCTTTGAAGGTTCTTCATCATTGGCAGCAGACGCATGGTGTCTTTCCTTTCTCTTCTTTGCTAGTTTAGGAAAATCCCTTTTGTAGTGACCATAATCATGGCATCCATAACATTGTACCTTTGACATATCTCTCTTATGATTGAATTTCTTTTCTGAACCAAATCTTTTCTTACCTCCATGTCTCATGAACTTTGTTACATAGGCTTGAGCATCCTCTTCCTTTTGAGATCTTCCTTTTGAGTTTATCCTTGTCTCTTCTTGTGAGAAACAGGTCCAAAGTTCTTCAAGCATTGGAAACTCCTTCCTTGTGTTCATGCTTGCAGCAAATGCATCCCATGATCTAGAGAGACCATTAAGTGCAATATTCACAATTTCCTTTTCTGGAATAACTTCTTCAATGGCTGCAATATTACCAATTTCCTTTTCTGGAATAACTTCTTCAATGGCTTGTAATTGATCTCTCAACTGAGAAATCCTTACAAAGTATGAGGCTACAGTATCATCCTTAGTCATCTTTGTGTCATGAAGTTCATTCTTCAAACACATCACTTGTCCAATATTTTTTACTGCAAAGAGGTTAGTTAGCGCATCATACATATTTTTGGATGAGTCAAGATTTGATATGTAGGGTATCAAGTGGTCTTTAGAGTCCACAATGATACTCATAGCATTGATGTCATTGTCCTTGAACTTCTCTATTGCTGCAACGTTCTAAGGTTCATTTTCTTTTCCTGCTTCAAACTATGGTTCCACGATCTTTCCCTTCACGATATCTAGAACCTTGTTCTTGGCAAGGATGAGGTCAATCCTTGTCTTCCATGCTCTGAAGTTTGAAGCTCCTTCTAGCTTGTTTTTTGTTTTCATAGAGTAAGTCATGATTGCCTTTAAAGTTGACTTTGACCAGTCAAACTTTGACTTTGGCCAGTCAAACTTTGACTTTGACCCAAAAATTCAACCTTGACGTTTTTGCTTGTTGAGTACCAAGAGGTGCGCTAAGCTAAGGTGCACTAGAATGTCCAGGAATTATGCCAAACTTCTCACTTGAAGTGCCCGGAAGGTTAGGTTAGGGTTTGCTTCCGCTGCACAATCAAAAACCCTAGTTGCAGCTGCAACTGGTGCCACAACGAGATTAACAAAGAACTGCCACGCTACCTTCCAGTGGTTAGACTATCCTGAAGGTCGTGTGGGCCCATAACCTGTTAAGATGTGCTCGTTTAACCATAGACAATATCACAATATTGTCACCCAACCATAGGCACGCAACCACCCCCGAGCATCGTAACCTTGATAGATAGAATAATTCCAGAAGCAGTACCAAACCCAACAGATAACCAAGAGATAGCGCACCTTTCTCCAAAGGTAGCGCACCAAGCAGAAAGTCCAAAAACCATAAACCAAGACTAGCTCCCAACTATAGTCGTTGCAGTTGCACTCTTCCTCTCGACTTGTGCACTACTTATCTTGAGTGTGAGAGTGTGTCTCCAAATGAGCTCAAGCGCCCTCTATTTATAGTGCTCCCTGTCAACTGTCTAGACCGACTTCTCTTTCTAGAGGCTAATACTTCATTATTAATTCTTTTATTGAGCCGATTTGTCTTATAGGGTTTCTACACATCTGTTTAGGGTTTTTCTAGCTTCCGGAATATTCTAATCTAGTCAGAGGTTACACATGGAGGTTGATACCTCCTGCAGCTACCATAATATCAGCAAAACTATCACCATCTCTAAGATCCATGGCTGTCAAAATAGGTTGAGCAGTAATTCTGCACTTTTTATGACATAAAATCTGCAGTCACTAAAATGCACACCAGGACCTGATGGTCAACTCAAATCCAATTCTGTAAATTGTTGAGTGTTCATCATGATGTACTCCATCCTCCCATGTGATTAGATTCCAAGTTCCCACCCTGAAATGTCTTCTGTTCATAAGGTTTATCTTTACTGTAAAAAACGGAGTAAATGAAAACCAGATTTGACAAAAATGCACTCCTAGGAGCAAGTTAAGCCCACGAAAGCTTGCTGGCTCTTGCTGTAGACTTTTATAAACACACTAGGAAATAAAAAATGTGTGCAAGATAATTTTCAAGACCAGATGTTTCTGCATCAAGCAAGGGACAGCATCATACTTTAGATTCTTTATTTGAACTTTGGCATAGCTTTTAACCAATACAGTATATTAAAGCTCTAGAATGGTTAAATGTTGAAAACAAAATCTATGTGAATGCAGATCAATGATAGAGAATCAAGAAAGCATTATAAAAGTAATGATCATTTCATTTCTTATCTGTAGTGGGAGAGAAGCCAAAGCAAGTGACAACAATGGTTTCTAGGTTTTTTCTTCGACAGTTTTCAAGAAAGAAAAGGTAGAATTGAACACATGGTAGTAATGACCATTTCATTTCTGATCTGTAGTGCGAGAGAGCAGCTGGAGCAAAGGACAATGTCATTGTCCGGACTCCAGAGCCTTTGTTTGGCATTCCTTGTTAAAGCTCTGGAATGGTCACATCTTAAAAGTAATAGTTGAGAGCTTGTCTAAGTTTGTAGTGTTGTATTTTATATTTCAGTACAGTGGAGTTATAAGGCCTTCCCGGATGACACAAATAAGCCTAAAATTGAGTGTTCAAAGGGTTTTGACATAGGACTTCATTCTGCTATTATGTACCTATGATTTTAGGGTTTAGCACATCTGAAGCATTGAAATAATATTAGAATTGAGAGGATCCAAGGTTAAGCTCTTGTACTTCATAGTGTGTGTTGTGTTTCAGTGGAACCTGAGTTGTGGTTGTTGAGTGCTAAAATTAATGTCAAATTGAGAGCATTAATGGTTTCATAGCTTACATACACATCACTATGAATTTTCATAATGCCCATTATTCGGAATTTATTCTTGATGTCATCTTGTAATCGACTTGTGATGGCAGGGGATTAGTTGCTAAAAGTTTTGACGATTCTCTCTTGTATTTAAACATGAAGTTTGTTGTGTCTTCCCCAGTGGAGAAGACTATCAAACACTACTCCAACTTGCATAAGATATTATTAGTTGGGGAAGGAAATTTTTCATTTTCTTCAGCTTTGGCAAATGCATTTGGGGCTGCGGAAAACATGGTTGCCACCTCTCTTGACAGTAGAGGTCTAAAATTTTACCTTCAAATTTTCTATGTTTCTGAGTTGGCAATTTGTATACTATATGTTTTCTGTTGTTTATTTTATTGCATTGTGTTATCTTTATGTTTATGCCCTTGATGCAGAGAAGGTGCTAAAGTTGTATAATTTTGCCCATGAAATACTGTCAAATTTGGAGAGGCTTGGAGCAATTATATTGCATGATGTTGATGCAACAAAAATGGAGAAGCACCATATCATAAGTAAGACGAGGTTTGATAGAATTGTTTACAACTTCCCTCATGCGGGTTTCCATGGAAAGGAACATGATAAAACAGTCATCAAGTAAGTTTCTTAAATCTTGAACAGTTTCCTGCCCCATCAAAATTAACAGAGTGAAAAATGTTTTGGTTGAATCAAGGGATTCTTTTCAAGAGTGTCAATTGGAGCATTAGCCACAATTGCATGAAGAAGTGTTATAGTTGGTAAACTCTGTTTTTCCATTGTGGCCAGAAAGCACTGTCACCTGTTGAAGATGTTCTTCAAAAATGCAAGCACTGTGCTTAGCAATATTGGAGAAATTCATGTTACTCACAAGGAAAATGACCCATATAAACAGTGGCAGTTGGTGCAACAAGCAGAGGAATGTGGATTGCTTTTGAAAGAATCAGTTCACTTTACAAAAGCAGATTATCCTGGTTACACCAATAGAAGAGGAGCTCCACCCAGAGCCAGTCACCCTTTCCCCCTGGGAAAGTGTCGGACTTATAAATTTGTCCAAGGGTAAAGATATACTTGCAACAAGCTCTCTGCATTTGATATTTTCCTTTGTAGGATTCCATTATTGCACAGTTTACTTATAATTATTGCATAGCTTACTTATACTCTGAAACTATCATTTTACAGTCCAGACCTTCTTTATGAGCAGAAATTAAAGGCTACACGATTGTCAAATGTTCCTTCTCAAGCCTATGCGGAAAACATTAAGATGGCTATTTTGAAACCTGTATCTGAAAGGTAAGTGGGGATGGCAGGAAAAATGGCAATAACAGATTCAGATACTACATTTAATTGCTTGAAGATGCTTGCAAATTTAGAAATCAAAAGAAGAGATGAATTTGCAAGGCAAAGGAATGACAAACTACATCAAAATGCAGAAGCTTGGAGACTAGAAACAAAGATTGCTGAACAATTAAATGAAGCTTTAGTCTTGATTGAAGATGCAATTAAGAGAAAAAATGCAAGCCTTAAGGAGGCTATTTCGGTGCTTGAATCTGAAAGACAGCCAAGAAAGGCTGCTGAAACAGCAATAGCAGATTTGAAAACCTCATTAAACTGCTTGAAGGGGATCTTAAATAAGGAGTTCAACAAAAAGGATGATTTAAAGAGGAAAAGAGATGAGGCTCTTCGTCAAAGGGAAGAAGCTTGGACAGACAAAACAAATATTGCCAAAAAATTAGCTGAAGTGTCTGAAGGAAACCTTAAGGCAACTACTTTTGAGCTTGAATCTGAAAGGCAAGCAAGGAAGGCTGCTGAAACAGCAAAAGAAGATTTGAAAATGTTAATAAACCACTTGAAGGGCCTCTTAAATAAGGAACTCACCAAAAAAGATGAATTAAAGAGGCAAAGAGATGAGGCCCTTCATCAGAGGGAAGAAGCTTTGAGAGAAAAAACAAATATTGCCAAACAATTAGCTGAACCATCCTCAGGAAACCTTAAAGCAATTGCATTTGAGCTTGAATATGAAAGGCAAGTGAGGAAGAGAGCTGAACTGGCAAAGGTGGATTTAGAGACTTTATTTAACCACTTGAAGATGCTTGCAGGCAAAGAAATCAAGAAAAGAGATAAATTTGCAAGGAAAAAAACTGATGCCCTCCCACAGCAGACAGAGGCTTTGAGAGAAAAAGAAAAGATTCCAAAACAATCAGCTGAAGTTTTGAGATTGGTGAAGGGGCAGTTGAGTGGAAAGACACAAGGCTTAATAAGGCTGTGTTGGAGCTTGATCTGGAAAGGCAAGTGAAAAAATCTGCTGAAGCAGCAAAAACTGATTTGGAGATGTCATTTAAACTCTTGGGGATATTTTTAAAGAAGGAACTCAAGAAGAATAGAAAGATTGGTCATTGGACCCTTTGTCAGAAGGATGCAGAGAAAACACAGTAGTTGCCAAGCAATTAGATGAAAGTTTAAGATTGCAAAAGGATGCATTTAAGCAAAGAGACAAGACTGTATGGCAAGGAAAAGGTCTTAGCAACCCAAAGGATATAATTTTGTATCTAATGGTAGTGTATTCTGGTCAGGATTTTGCATTATATTTATTCTCTCAATCGAGAGCCAGAAAAAAGGACCTTTGGAGAATGAGCTAGGCAGTAGCAAAGAAGAATATAAAGTTTAGCCTGCTTTCCATTCCTGTAATTTGTTACTGTGGATTTAATACACTTATAAATATTTATATATTTTTTTATAATAACGCAATCTTGCTAATACACTATTTTAGTGAGTTATTTGGAAGATGAGTATGACCTCTGTAGTTTAGCCTCCAGGTCCCGACTCCCTACAATGCCTTTAATGACATGTTATTTATATATTCCTTCTTGATTATGAATTTGATGCCATGACATTTGCATTTGCTTTCTTGCTTCATGTCAATGGTAAAGAGTTCTATAGCCTAGTTTCAGTACACCATTATGAGTTAAAAGTGAGAAAAGCATAGAACTTTTGAAATCAAAGTGCATCTCAAATGCTGATCAATGGGACTAAAATATTTACAGGTGAGGTTGATACCATGAGATGCTTCACCAAAGGGCATCCGAGGAAACCTAACCTTAGGGACGTAGTTGCTCTACCAAGGAAGCAATGGAGAAAACACGGAATTATCACAAAGTGAAGGGAGCTTTCAGATTAAAATTGAAGGGTTTCAAGTAGAGGGTAATAGAGAAGCTGTGGAAAATGAGATTCTATCAACGTGAGATTAAACATATTACATGTAATATGTCATCTCAATGATTATTTACACACAACCACAATACCTCAATGGGAAAATATTTATGCATTAAAAACATATAATTTGTCAATTTGAGCTAAGTTCTCATCACCTAGCAATCGAAACAGGGGGAAGGAAAATATAAACCGAGAGAAAGTATATACTTGATTTGAAAACAAGGATAAATTTAGAATGAAGTGCAAGTGATGTTACATTGTCCAATGCATGATCAAGTAAGACAGAGGCACTCAATTCCACTTGAAGATTTGAACAGCGTATATAACTTGTTGATTTGAACAGCGTATATCAGTTGTTGAGTTTTGCCAACAAAACAAATAGGTAGTTAAATTAAGGATGTTTTAGAACGCCACCAAAAAATGAGTATACTGCAAGTTAAGACAACCTTGAATGTTGAGATAAAGGACATCAAAGCTGCAAAGTAAATGTAGTAATTCTTCATATGGTCCTATAGATCTGGTCCTATAGATCCTACAGGATATCTGGTGGACATAAAAAAACTATTCTATTCTATTTTGCGGCTTAAAGAAGAGCTCAGGAATTTCAAAGAGCTTGCCATTGCAAAAGATGAACTTATTTCAGAATCTGAGTTGTGAGAAAAGCTTATGCAGGAAAATAATTTGAAACATGAAAGAAAATTCCAGTGTCCAGAATTCGAGATGGGAAATCACAGAGCAATAATGTTATCAGTTGAGTTGATTTCTCACAACATATTCACGTGGTTGTATTGAGTTGAGTTCGCTGTATCAATGGCAGACTTCTGAGCCTGTGTTTGTATTGCAATAAGAATAGTGTGTCTTGTTTGAGAGGGGCAACCTTTGAGTTGAAACCATGCACAACATCAGTGGAAAAAATAAATCGTATTAGTGGTTTAAAACACCAAAAACAGTCAATGCAAAACTTTCTTAGAGTGAACTGGTGGAGCAAGTGGTCTGAGAGAATGTTTTTTCTAAATTAACAGGAATTAAAAAAGCAAAGAGCGCAGTTCAGCTCAAAGGAAATGCTGTGCTGGCTGTAGATAGGCCCTACAAAGTGTTCAATAGAAATTAGACTTGCACCCTCGTGGGGGTATGGAATGTCCAGCTGCTAACCAAAAGATGCCACTTGTGATGTGAAAGAGAAAGGGAAGAGGTTTTTGGTCTGGTGTGGACAGTTTCTTCTATGAAATTTGTCATGACCTTATGTTTATAAAATACTTTTTGGAGTTTTTCCAAATGTCTGAATTAACACCCTGCAACTGAAATCGGTCAATATATATATATATATATATATATATATATTATTCTTCTAATCCGTCGTTGCATGCAACAATAGTGTCACATAAGAAGTGGAACCAGGAATAAAGAAATCTAATTTCTATATCTAGACATTCAAAGTTTTGCGAATATAGATTGTTTTTTTCTGTGGTGATGGTTATCGTTTGTCTACAATAGAGGCTTTGTTTAGCCCTCTTATCTTGTGGCTGGTGCAGACCCCCCAAGCCACAGTGATTATGAGGATGTCTAATAAGTATCAAGTTACACTTGAATCTTGAGCCTTGCGAGTTCAAAAACCAAAACGGTGTGGGCTAAACTGCCGACAAACCTCCCCTTTCCAGCGATGGATTCCGGCTTGATTTGAACGGAAATCATGGTTTCACAAATGGTTCCACCATGCCCCAGGTGATTTCGGGGATCTATGAATCGATCCAGACCGTCAGAAAGTATTGAAACCCACCACATTGATCAGAACCATGTTTTGTCGGTTGCTTAGACAACGCCAGCAAAAGCTCTATAAAGTTTTGTTTAGTCCTCGTCTTGCTTTCATTCCAGGAATTTTACTTCTTTAGTTTTTAAGGTTCTTTGCATTAATTTGTGATACAGTTTGAATCTTACCTCTATAAAACTCTATAAAGTTTTGTTTCGTCCTCGTCTTGCTTTCATTCCAGGAATTTTACTTCTTTAGTTTTTAAGGTTCTTTGCATTAATTTGTGATACAGTTTGAATCTTACCTCTAGTTAGAATCATTGAACATTCTCAAAGGAGATCAGCACGGTAGGGTTATCTCTACTAGATGTTTATTCTCAAAATTCTCAGAATTCATTTGTGATAAACTGCCAGAGACAGCCTTACTACAGTTTGAATCTTGCCTCTAGTTAGAATCATTGAACATTCTCAAAGGAGTTTAGCATGAAAGGGTTATCTCTACTAGATGCTTATTCTCAAAATTCTCATTTTTTTGGATCCTGTTGCTGGAAATCTACTAGTCACCATTAAATAAAGAAAAATTAATAATAAATGTAGCCATTCTGAACTTCCAATGATTCAAAATAGTGATTGTCCACTAGCCCCTGCAATTTAAGAAAAGAGTGAAGCTATTGTCTCTCAAATATGAATTGTTACTGTAAGACCGCCATCCCTGCATTTTTTGGGTTCCCTTCGGCCTCCACACTTGAGTTAAAATTCACTTGTGTTCAATTCTGGAAGTACTGTTTTCCATGTCTGGAAGGAACGACTGTGAAGTCGTGGATACTGCAAAGCCGACGAAGTAGTTCGTGCAGCAATGAGAGGGTTTGAGAATCTACTTGACCACGGATCAAATCCGGCCACCGGCCACCTGTTGTGAAGGATTTTCCTGTCTGGAAAAGAAGAATTAGTTCAGGCTACAGAAAAATTAGAATTAGAGTATCTGTATGCATTTGGGATTGATTTGAACAAGAGTAGGAGGTCTTTTTTCATAAATGTGAGCAGATTTTCTGTATTATAATCATACAAAATTTGTAGTGACCTCACGCGCCAGGGCTGTAATGAAAATCTATCTCATGCTGAATAAAATCTTTTAAGCAATAGTGTTTATGGAATGACCCTTGAAATTATGAGACTTCTTTGTGTGGATAAGGTATCCTTCCCATGGATTTGACTATACATATCTTATATTTTGGATTTGAAATTATAATCTTTAAAAAAAAATTCTTAACTATTAAATTCATTTATATTATACAAAGAAAATAGCATTATAACAATCTATTAAATTTATTTATATTAAAAAAAATAACATTATAATAATCTATTTTTAAAACATCACTACTAAGTCAAACTAAAACTAGTGTATGAGACCAATACACCAATTAACTAAATTGAATAATAATTAACCAACAAAAACAACCTAACACAAATTCCATCCTATAAAAAAGGGAAAAGTTATCTAAATTTATTTTTAAATGAATTAATTTAAAAATATATATATAAAATATTAATTTTAAAACTATTAAATATTTGTAAATTTAAAAAATTAATTGAAATCACTTAATATTTTTAAATATTAAGTTTAAACTTCTATATATTTAAAAGTTTTGTAATTCAGATAAATTGATAATAATTTATTTTTAAGTTTGTAATTAAGATAAATTGATAATAATTTATTTTTTAAATTATGATCTTCAATTGAAAATAAAATAAAAGGTTGATTAAAGCATTTTAATGAGCTTGTGCAAGGTAATGAGGAATAGAATCTATTGTGATTGATATTAAGCTTGTGGTTGAACAATGAGGGCCTCTTTCTAAAGACAAACCCTCCTTTTGTTGCATTTGATGTAGTTCTAAGATGGGGACCTCCTTCTAAAAACAAAGAACCTTTGTTTATATGGGGTTTAGTTTTAAGATGAGACTACCTTCTAAGGACAAAGACCTTCTTTTTAAGTTTAATTTTAATGGTTTTTTATTTAGTGGTTCCTTCTAATTACCTTGGGTGTTCATAATTTATTAGTATTTAATGGTTTTGGTCCAAAGCATTAACCTAGCATGTTTACTAATATTTAATGGTTTTTTCCCAAGCATTGTAAATTGTTACATTTCTTACATCTTTTTATTTTTTCATGTTTTATATAACAAATTTTTTCCCAAGCATTGTAAATTGTTACATCTCTTACATCTCTTTATTTTTTAATGTTTTACATAACAAATTTTGATAGGGTAAGTTATTTTTCTTTGTAACTTTAGCTCATGGTAAATGTTTTCGATTTTTTTTTTTAGGGTATGGAATGCTTGTACTTTCACTCTCTTTCTCAATACAATTACAATGCATTTTATCAAAAAAGAATGTGAACCAAGATAAATATTACAAATTATTCACTTTACTCCATCTTCATTAGAGAATGGAATCAAGCATTTGGGATTTCATTAATAACCTAATGACTATAAGTTTAAATGTTGGTCTTGGTTGTATAAGAAAATTGAAGAGAGTGTCTAATGTTACAAATGACTATCTTGAGGAGGTAGGTTTACTTTGGTTAAATATGTCATTGATGAAATTCATGTATACTAGTTGTCCTTCGCTTGTATCCCAAAAGGGATGTTGGATAAAATAAAAAGGAAGTGCTTCAATTTTTTGTAAAGACAAGGAGGTGCAAAAAGGAGGGTATTCCTTTGGTGAAATGCAATAAAATAGCAAGACAAAAAAAGGCATGTGGCTTAGGCCTCAAAACATTCATCATTTTGGCCGAGACTTGGCAACAAAGGGCCTATGGAGGATGATTCATATTGAGGGGCTATAGGTAGAGTGATGATAGAGAAATATTTATAATCATGATCAGTTTAGAACTAGATAAGAAGGACAAGGAAGTCATATAATGGAGCCTCTGTAATTAGGAAAGCATTAGTGAAGGCATTCCCATTAGTTGGGAAGTGGTTGGCCTAGAAAGTAGGTAAGGAGAATAGAGTAAGGATTGGAGATGGTCCTTGGGTTGGATGCATTGGAAACTACAAACTTACAAAATCTCAAAAAAATGGTCTTCATAATCTAGGAATATTTCATTTAGCAAATTCTAATGAACCGGGTCTAAATACTTTATGGAGCACTGGATGGAAAAGTGCAAAGCAACTAGATTCATAGGGAGAAATAGTGAAGGAGTGAAACCAATTTATTCTTAGTTTAAAACATAGTGCTCTCAAACTTAATGAGGTAGATGATTAATTGAAGTGGATAAAAAATAAGGATCAGGGATATGCACAACAAAGCAAGGGTATGTAGCTAAGAAAGAGGAGGAAGATGCGGGGAAAAAGTGGTGGTGGTGGAAAAGTATGGAAATTAAATAGCCCACTCAAAACTAGGATGTTTCTATCATTGGCATTGTCAAACAAAATTCTAACATGGGATACATGTCAAAAGAGAGCCTAGCAAGGGCTAGCATGGTCATTATGTGCAAAAGCAATGAAGAAATTGTGGACCATCTATTTGTTCAATGCCTCAATGCAAGAGAAGTTTGGAGGTGTAGTAGTAAAATTGTTAAATGGCAATAGAGAATGAGTAGGAGTCTCCCTTCTAGCATGTTTAGAAGAGTGGTACAAGGATCAATCTATGGCAAACCATAAGGCATTTTCCATGCTTTGTGGTGTGGGGGCTATGGCTTGCAAGAAACAACATGGCCTTTCAAGGAAAAGATATAACCCCAATTTAAGTGTGTCATCAAATTAGATATGCTTATGGAGGATCATGGAAACCTGGTAAAGTCGAGCAACCAAGAATTTTGAAGGCTCCAGAAATCAACAAAAAAATGGCTTGGATTTTTTTGATAGTGCTTGTTAAGGGACCCCAAATATGTGCAAAGTATGTTGCATTCTATTCATAGCTGAAAATCAATTTATTTCATTCAAATATGCAACGGGGAAAGGGTCTAACATTAGAGTTGAGTTTTATGCTTTATGGTTGCGTCTAAAAATTACACTTGAAAGATGCATCGATAGTATTCAAGTTATGGGAGATTCAAAATTGATCATAGGTTGGGTAAAGGGAATAAATAAAATTAACAAACTTGGGCTTGATCCAAATCATGAACAACATTTCAAAGATAAGAAAGAAGTTTTCATAAATATCCTTTATTCATATCTATGGAGAATTCAATGATCATGTAGACAAGTTATCTAAATAAGCCTTATCCTTGTAGGAAAGAATATTGTGTGAATAAGAATCTGAGGAAGAATCCCTTTCAAAAATTGTTCAAATTTTATATTGATACTTAGCATGAAGAAAGTCAAAATTTTGAGTATATCTCAAAGCTATGGTTTACTACTGTGACTGGATTTTTTGTCAAATGAGGCAATTTTCGATGTAATTTTTTAGTGTTGTAATGCAAAAGAAAGGGTAGAAAATGCCCAAGGAAGACAAAGATAATTAGTATAAGAAATCCTTTGGTGTATTTTGTAGTAGGTGGTTGTATAGACCTCTGGCTCTATAAGTATTGTAAAGAAAAGATAATGTATTTTCTAATTGCTCCCCTTGAAATATTGAATATAGTACTTTTTTCATGGGAAAAAATGTACACTTTGTTTTGCACTATATTTATTATTATTATTATTATTTTAGTTTATTGAAAAGTGAGGTTAAAAAAATAACACATCTCTTCCACCTTAGAATGTAAAAACATCTCACATTTCTTTGTGTAAAAATGAGTTGATTTTTTTTTAAATAAATAAAGCATGTCATAAACTCCTAATCAAATAGTGTCTCTAATTAATCTAATAAATTATTGATTGTTGGGTGATTAAGCTTACTTATCCAATCCTCCCTCTCTTCTATATGAACTCATATGCATATCTATAACAAGGGGAAGTTGTAAAGTAGCAAGTCCCTACATTTACGAGATGTGAGACTTAGAAATTAGAAAATAGATATTGGTCGCATGTAAGGGGTACTCTATGATCTTAGTTACTATTGGTTATAGCTAAAAATGAGTGAATGATAGTTAGAAAGTTTCCGATTGTTCAATGAACATTTCTAAGATTAGCTTACGCATTTCGTTCAGTTCTAGCAATTAGCACATATGAGCAATAAGTTAATGTGATCATCCAAGTTAATCACCCAACTGATATAAAATAATTCCAATAATATGCATATAATATAATACATGAAATAGTGAATTAATGAATACAAGTATGGAGGTCAGTTTATTGCCCGAATACAAGTATGGAGGTCAGTTTATTGCCCTAATATTGATAGTACTAACCAAAGGCTATTGACTTATCAAATACCATTTGGCTAAGTATGAATCATACCATTGATTCAATGTGTGTATCTAGCTAGGAAATGTCATTTTGGCAACATTATTAACTCAAAATTTATACAAATTTATCAATCCAAACAAATAAGGGGCTATGTTAGGTTTAGTGTGCCATCATTGTTGATGATTAATTGTTACTCTACGAGTCATGGGTTATATTCCCATTAAAGCACAAAATGTAAAATCCTGGTTTGACCCTCTTGAATATTGTAAGTATTTTATTTATGCAGTTAATAAAAGAATATCAAGATCAACTGAGCTTGAGTGCCTGTAGGGGCTATGATACCACAAGAGGGGAAAGGTGAGGGGGGCAAAGGGGGTTTATGCCTAAAATCATCTACCTTATGTTACCTTGAACACTCACCCATTTCAAATTTGAATTTCAAAGCTAAAAGGGCCTAATAGGATTGGAGGAAACAAATTCCTCAATCTAAGCCACCATTTTCTAAAATCTAGCAAGTTTTCACCCCTACATTCTTGGAACTAGAAAAATAAGTTAAGTGTGAATTTTCTTTCCATCTAGCTTCAAGTAAAATTGAATGGGGAGAAAGGAGTTGTTAGAAAATAAAGTGGAAAACAGTTTTTGGATGTTAGACAACAACAAAAATGAGAGCCAAGACCATAAAGAACAAACCAACCATGAGAAAAAGCTTCTAGATGGAGAAAAATGCCAAGAAACCAAGATATTTTCTACATAAGTTTTGGGATATCATCCTGGACCTTTATATGCACACGTTGAATAACACAAAAAGCAGTGTTTTTTGAGGTATTGCACAACAAAGGAGGTGTTCCTTTTGTTGTGTGGGGTAGGTAATGTGGGTGACTTAGTGTTGCTTTATCATCAAGAAGCCAACAATAAAAATCATTGGTTTGAAGCCATGGAGTCTGAAATTGAAAGTTTTTTTTATCCTTACTTCGCCCTAGTGGTATCATAACTCGTTTAAGGGGTGGTGTCCGTTGTGGATTTCCTACGGTTAGGTGGAAATCGCTCGCTCAACTCATTGTTGATCTACAAGTTTTTAAGAGATAAGTTACAATCTTTGTTCTAGGTCATTAAAATTTGTTTTTAAAAATGTTAGATGAACACTGCAAGTTTTCCTTTGTTAAATTATGTCTCTAGTTCTTAAAACTCTTGTAGATTATTCTTTTACAATTGAAGAATTAATTTTGGTTAAACTTGCCCCTGTGGAATAGTAAAATATCGTTCTAGTTAAAGACTCTATATAGAAAACTACCTCTGCTATGGAATTATGGGAAGAGCATGGGCAAAAGTAACATAGTAAGGTTTGAATGAGAAAATGTGTGTGAGAAACCCTTTCAACACCATGTTTTTAGTCCAAGGATGACAAAGTTGTGTTTCAGGGGACTGGAGTTGCCCATTTAGCATAAAAATCGATGTTCCATAGTTCATAATGTCGATGAATGGAATATATATATAAGATCTTGAATTAATGAAATGGATAGTGAACCCTTGCCATTATCAGAAATCTTCCATAGTGTTAGAAAAGAAACCATCCAAAGGGATTATTCTTTGTTGCATTTCATTTGTTGTCATTGTAGTATCTTATGGTATATACTTTGTGTTAAAAAGGAGAATTCCCTTGAATAAAACCAACAAGAGTTCTATTGTGTACAATTATATGCTCAAATTCTTCTAAACAAAGTTTTACAAAATCTGCTCACACAAAGCAAGGGGGAGATCAAGTTTATGCAGATTTACATTAAAATAAACTATAACTATTGATTGAGAAAACAAAGGTCCTTTAGGGTTTAGCATGCCAGAACACAAAGAGACACAAAAACTAGTTAAAGGTTGTAACCAATTCTCGACGTTGGGAAAAAGGTGACATTTAAGTTATGGGACATATACTTACTTATTACTGGTAGCTTTATTTACTATCTCTCACTATTGGGAAATGCGAAAGGTAGAGTAGACATAATTACACACACCAAAATTGTGTCTGAGCTCTCTACTAAACAATCAAATAGAGTACATATAATACAAGAAAATTGTCTCAAGATAGACAACTACCTTGATCCATCGATTGAGAAAATATCTCAACCTCACACCAAACTAGGAAGCATCAAGTTGGAGAAAATCTCTCAAACCAAATAGGCCTCAACAAGCTCATAAAAGCTAGGAACAGACTCCTCGTAGAGACTAGAAATCTACCTAATAATGACCAATAATGATCCAAATTTTAGGGGGTATATGGTCTAAATTCATATGCAAAATGTTAGAATATAGAAGATTGCGCTCGTTTTACCATTGACAATATCACTATTGTCACCCAACCATAGGCCGAAGCCACCCTCCGAGCACCTTGACCTTGACAGAGAAGAGAATCTTGATAGCAATCCAATAGCCAAGAGAGGCTAATGCACTAGGCAAGAATAGAAACCAAGTTGATCAGATAGTCCCACCCAGAAGTTGGCGCAACACTTTCCCAGAGACTTACGCACAAGAACTGCCACTGCACTGCGCAGAACTGGCAACTGTAACTGTTGAGATGATGAAATAATGAGAACTGACGCCCTATATTTATAGTGGTTCTGGCAGACTTACTGGGGCCGACTTCTCCTTCTGGGTACTAATTAATTCATATTAATTATATTTCTGCAACCGACAACTTGTATAGGGTTTCCTTTACTTCTTTGATTCCTTTCAGAATATTCTAATCTCATCATAGGTCACAATAGAGGTTCATACCTCCCGAAGCTACCATAATATCAACACTCCCTCCTAGCCAGGGAGGTATGGTCTTCAGCACAAATAGACCATTCAACTGGTAGTATCACAAGCACCATCATTATTATCCAACTAGATAATCTCCTATGACAATTGGTACAATATCAACTGATAGAACACACCTGTGTTTATCTATGGTAGTATGCAACTACTCAAATCGTGACACACAGTCACAATCAGTGGAACAAGTCCACTACAGTAGTATATCTCCACTGTCAGGAGACAACTGATAGCAGCAACATCACTATCAACGTCATCAGCTGCATCATCTCTCGAAACCATACTCCATCTGAGTAATCAGACATGATGTTGAATAAATCACTCACACCATAGAGTGATACAAGAGTCAATATTCTAATCCTATAAGATTAAATGTTCTAAACCATTTTCCATCTGGGAAATCTCTGTCCTTTGCTCATCCATCTAGCTGATAATCATTTCCAAAACTATCAATGGTCTTCAAGGCAATCAGAACAAAATAGAGCACAACTGTGTCTATCCATAGTAGTACATAACTACTACCACACCAACTAGCAAGCAAGTACTTGGTCAGTGTCGCGCCTCTTTCGTCACCTTAGTGAGCAAAATAGAGGTGCTTGCAAGCTCAGTTGGGTCTGCTGAGCAGGACAGCTGCAAGGAAAAGAGTTAGGGAAAGAAAATAAAA
>ML791811.1:164421-177564 GCA_009831015.1 Picea engelmannii
ATGTTGATCCCGTGGTTGTATACGGATTGAGAAATGGACACCGTGGGCTCCCGGAATGATGAGTGGAAGTTTGGTAAAAATGCCTATATATAGATGTAGGGCCCACATTGCCACCTCATTTGTACTTGCTGCTATAGTGATTGGATGAGAAGCATTCAGAGAAGATTGTGAGATTCAGGGAGGACGAGACATCCGATCGAGGACCCACGAGTATCAGGTTAGTGCTTTGATCATCCTACATAGAATTAGGATTTCATTTTGTGGGCAGGGGTTGTACGGAGGGTCGTACAGAGGGGTTTAGGGGGTATGGGCCCCACATGCACGGGCGATCCGATAATAGGCGAGCATATGTGTGCGCCTGTTCACCGGATAGACGTGCATGGGAGCACAGTTGAGGGAATTAATGGTGCGAAAGGTGGGCGCGCCTGTCTACTGAACAGGCACGCATGTGTGTGCACCTGATGGGCGCGCCTGTCTGCTGAACAGGAATGCACATGTACACGCCTGTCGGTTGAATAGGCGCGCACATGTGCGCGCCTGTAGAGTGAACATGCGCGCCTAAGAGAGCGCCTGTATAGTGAACAGGTGCGCACTCATGCGCGCCTGTGGAGTGAACAGGTGTGCATATGTGCGCGCCTGTGGGGTGAAAAAGAGCGCATGTGTGCACGCCTGTGGGCGAAAAAAATCGTGTTGTGGAGGCAAGGTTGATGGGTATAAAACGTGTCTTTTTTATGTTTTTGATTGTCCATGTGGGTAATTGAGGATGGTTTTGTGTTGTGTAGGTGAGTTGTGTGCACGATGTCGGTTGGTTGGCAAGAGTGGGATTGGTCCCAGCTGCGAGACGCTGTGGCTATTGAGGAGCCAGGCGTACGTGCGACTTTGGCAGACTGTGGGCTGCTAAAGTTCTTTGAGTGCCCCTTGATACGAGCGCAGGAGTATCTCCTGCAGTTTCTTATCTGGATGTGGAGTCCGGACCTGCACTGCTTTATAGTGTGGGGAGAGCAGATTCCCTTCACTGCGGTGGAGGATGTGTATTTTCTAACTGGGCTCCCATTTCGGGGAATGCCCCTGCCGACAGAGCCGATGCTACCTAGAGATACACCTCTAGCAACGGTGGGCTAGAGATATTGTTCGAGGCTGAACTATATGTCTGGCACAGTTGTGAGTATTGGGGCGATGGATGCCCTAGCACATCACTGCATAGTAGCGATGATTGTGAGAGTGTATGGTTCAATGGCGATGCAGCGGATTAGCGGTGGCCAGCTAAGGGTGATGGAGAGAGTGTTGGCTGGTGAGCATTTTTCCTGGGGGCTTACGCTGCACTCGAGGATGGTTGGGCAGTTGGATCATTGTCGATCCACGGATACGAGGGAGTTTTCCTTCGGGTCCATCTTGGTGGCCTGGTTTTTGGAGAGGGTGTCGATGTTGTTCCCTAATTCTATTGGGTGCGCCTGGGGCGCGAGATTCACGGCTGAGGCGGTGGTCGACTGTGTTGCTTCGCCATGGTGGAGGCGAGGGTGGCCACTTCTTGACTGCAGAGGCGGCACAGGTATGGCGGCAGATGTCGCAGGTGATACTACGGTACCCTTATGTTGGGGTTGACTTTCGGGATGATCTGGACATGGTGCTACCTCCAGGGGAGGTGTTTAACCACCGAGCTATGTTGATTGATGATGTTGATATGTATGTTGTTGTGTTTTTTGAGATAGCATGCCTTATGTATATAATATATATGTTGATACTATCTGTTGTTTGTTTGCATGTGCAGATGTGGCACCTCGCGGACGCGAGGTGGAGTTGCAAAGAGCTCCGGCTCTTCAGGAGCCGGAGAGATTGCCGCGGGGAGAGAGAAGTCGACGTGAGGACGTTGCGGCGCGACCTGTTAAGCCGGAGAGGGCAACGAGGAGACGTTGATTTGATGACCCTGGTCCTGGGCCATCACACGCTCCTCCGACAACTACCAGAGTGGATTTTGAGGACATACGCCGTTGTCTGGAGGCAGTGTTACAGGATGTGCCTCAAGGCATATGGTCTTGCATCTAGGATGAGGCTTTCCTGGAGTAGTGTGTGTGGGTGTCGCCGCCATGGCGGGCCATAGTACGACGAGCAGCAGTGGCTGCTACGATGATGACTGGATGACTGCCGCTATGGCAGGAGGGGCCAGTAAGGGGTGGACCACCACCTCCTGGGGCAGGTGGTGGTGGGACGCCACCGCCTAAGGGAGGAGCAAGCGGTGGTTCTCTAGAGGCACCGTGAGTGGTGCTCTTATGCATTGATGTATATATATATTTTTTGTATATAGGCTGGTGAGCCCATTTTGTACCGAGGTGCTTCATTGGCCTGCAGATTGTTGTATTTTTGTATGTAAACAGTTGGATGACACTGTGGACCTTTTGATATATACATGAGTATACATTTTTGAGATCTATGTGGTGTTTACATGTGTTTTGATGTATTGATGATGTCTAACCTATATATGTGATGACAGTTTGTGTTATATGTTTATGTATCTGTAGCTTGATGTGATATATTCCAGTCTGACACAATATTAGCTAGGTTATCTGTAATTTGATTCAATTGTCTTGGAATATGTGTAAATGTAATGGAATCAAAATGTCGAGATAAAAGTTTAACCTGCAGGTATTTTCGAAAGAGGTAAGGATCACGAACGCGGTACACATTGTTGAGCTGGAGTACGACTAGTTGAGAGTCAAGGAAGACGCTAAGGTGACGAATACGATGATGTTGGGCATCGGCCAGGAGGCCAATGACAACGGTGTATTCGGCTTGGTCGTCGGTTGCTGAACCCAAACATATGCCGCTCGAATGGAGCATTTCATGTGAGGGGGTGTAGAGAGCCCAGGCAACCGAAGCGAGATTTTGTGTCCAACAGTTGGCCCCGTCGGTGTAACCGATGTGGTAGGCTGGTGGAGGAAGCATCTATCAATAGCACAAAGGATAGTTTAGATGTGAGGGAGGGAAAAAGATTAAAAATGCTATAAAATAAAATAACCTAAAGTAGAATGACTACGTTTAAGCGTAAAATTTCTTGAGATGCAACCCATTGACGGGTTCTTTGAGAGAGAGGCCTTCGGGGGAGGCTAGGATGTATGCGCCTTTGGTGAGGCAATGTTGGATAATGTATGGACCATGCCAGAGTGACTCGAATTTTCCACGGACAAAGGTATCATGAGCGATATCGTAAGCCAAGACGAGGTCGCCTTCGTGAAATGAGCGAAGGTTGACATGGCGATCAAAGGTATCCTTGGATCGTTTTTTAGCTGCCTCGTTGTTCTGTAAGGAAGATCGATGATCTTCATCCAGAGACTCCAAGTTCAACAAGCGCTGCTCCATTGGAGCAATGTTGGGTAATAGCTCAATTGTAGTGCGTAAGGTGGGAATTTCGCACTCGATGGGAAGAGTGGCCTCAACCCCATGGACTAAATGAAATGGTGTGAAACCAGTAGCTGTTTTCACAGCCGTTTGGTAAGCCCATAGTGCATAAAATAACATATGATGCCAATTGGTTTTATGTTTATTAACCGTGCACTGTAACATGGTCTTGAGGACTTTGTTAACTGCTTCGACCTGTCCGTTAGACTAAGGGTAATATGGTAAGGCAAACTCGTGAGAGAATCCTAACCGAGATGAGAGTTCGACAAAGATCTCATTCTTGAAGTGTTTCCCATGATCATAAATGAGTTGGAGGGGTACTCCAAAGCGGGATATGACGTGGTTAAAGAAAAAATGCATTGCAATGTCAGCGGTGTTGTTGAAAGTGGGCATAGCTTATGCCCATTTGGTGAAGTAATCAATGGCGACAACGATGTATTTGTGACCATTGCTAGAGAGGGGATTACAAGTCATGAAGTTGATGCCCCATTTACAAAAAGGGTTGGCAGTAATGATAGGGTGAAGAAGAGCGAGGGGGGCTCGAGCTTTATTGGCGTAGAGATGACATTGTTCACATCATTTCACGGCATGAATGTAATCATGAATCAAGGTAGGCCAAAAGTAACCGGCTCGAATAATCTTTTGAGCAGTGGATATGCCCAAAAGATGACCCCCACATGCATTGTTGTGGCAGTCGTTTAAGACTCTATTGGCCTCGTCAATAGTCAAGCATCGACGAAGAATGGTGTCGACGCCCCGCCGGTATAGGATGTCTCCGATGAGGAGGTAGCGGGGGGCCTGATGGCGAATATGACGACGATCATATCATGAAAGGTGGTTACCGAACTTTTGAGTGTGGAGATAGACGAGGAGGTCATCATACCAAGGATCATCCGAAGTGATGTAAAAGAGATGTTTGTCGGGAAAGTCGGTGTTGATGGGGGCACTGGTGGTGTCAGAGGGGAGGGCGTGACAAGTTCGGCGAGAACGAGGGCCTTCTTACTGTTAGGTGTTGAGAACTCGAAGTCGTACTCCTGAAGGATAATGATCCATCGAGCAAATTTGTCGTTAACTTGCCGACGGGTGAGCAGGTACTGCATAGGGTTGGAATCTGCGACGACCTTTGTTGTGCAAAGCAGAATGTAGTGGCGCAATTTCTGGACTGTGAGGATGACTGCAAGAGCAATTTTCTCTTCGTGTTTATACTTCAAGGGTGGCCCTGAGAGGTTTTTACTAACACAATAAATGACATGTTCACGATTGTCATCATCTAGCTGGATGAGAACGCCGGATATTGATACAGTTGATGATGATACATAGAGGATATAGTCACGATTGTAGTCAAGTGCACTAATTAAAGGTGCGTACGAGAGGGCGGTTTTAAGATCGTCAAATGACTGTTGGGCATGGGCGTCCCAGTGAAACAGGATGTCATGACGTAGTAAGCAAAGGAAATCATGTGCACATACGGCGTAGTCTGGGACAAAGCGTCTAAGAAAGTTAGCTTTGCATTGTAGGATTTGAAGTTGGCGTAAATTCCGGGGAGGTGGAATTTCGGTGATAGCTTGGACTTTGAGGGGGTCCATGGTAATCCCGCTTTGGGAAACAATAAAGCCGAGGAGGCGCCCTGCGGTGACACAAAACACGCACTTGAGAGGATTCAAGCGGATGTTGTACTGACGACACCGTTGAAAGATTATTCGTAAATCATCAAGATGTTGGGTGCGTTTCTTGGATCGAGCTGTGAGGTCGTCTAAGTAGGTGAGGATGATATGAACCAGATCGTGAAAGATGTATGTCAAAGCCCGCTGGAAAGTTGCGCCAGCATTCTTTAAGACAAAAGGCATGACACGATATGCAAAAGTACCCCAAAGGGTAGTGAATGCAGTTTTATACTGATCGGCGGGGTGAATTTGAATTTGATTATAACCAGAGAATCCGTCCATAAAGGATAGAGCCTCGTGGCCTGCGCAGTCGTCGATAATTTGATCGATGAAAGGCGTTGGAAAGTTGTCTTTGGGACATGCATGATTGAGATCGCAAAAGTCAGTGAAAACACGGATAGTGCCCTGCTTTTTGTTAACGGGTATAAGGTTGGAAACCCATGAGGTATAGGCGATGGGGTAAATGAACCCGGCAGCGCGTAATTTGCCAATCTCGGCTTTGATAGCCGCGACTTTGGATGGGTGTAGCGGTCGTTGTTTTTGGTGAACTGGTGTAATGTCGGGCCAGGTGTCGATGCGATGTTCGATAATAGAGGGATCGAGGCTAGGCATTTCCGTGTATGACCAGGCAAAAATATCCCTATATTCCTGGAAGAGGGCTTTATATGCGGTGATTTCCTGAGGAGTGCAAGAAGCTCCAATGGTGATTTCTTCGACGATGCCATTTTTGATGGAAATGTCGATTTTAATGGTTGGCGAAATGTTGGCCATGTTGCCTTCTTCAAAAGCATCTAGGGCAGGAATGGGGTTTTTGAACCAATCGATAGGCCCTGATGGGATAAAATCCTTGGTTTTGACCGCGTAAACGGGGTGTTGGTTAGGAGGCATGGAGGCTTCCTGTGGAGAGAAGAGTGCGTGATGGTGTAGCGCATCCCAGGGGAGGTCTGGGTGGTTTAACTCTTCAAGTATTTCCTCATCGCATTGGAAGTGTCGGGAATACAAGGGGTCATGAGGAGTGATATCGTTGATGGTTTTTGTGTGGTTGCCCCTTGGTGAAGAAGCAGGGGGAACAATGTTAGGAGATGGTGAGGGTTCACTCGACATAAACCATATATTGAAGTAATGAGGGGTACCCATAGTGGTTGGGTGTAGAATGTCCGTAGGGGAATGAGCGGGAGAGTTGGGGGGTGAATCTTCAGATAAGTCATCTAAGAACCATGAAGGCGTTGGAAGGGCTTTGAGTTCGGGAGAAATAACATGAAGATACTCTAGTGACGAGGTAATGTCAATTATCGCATCTGTAGGCCGTTGAAGCAGGGTTAATTAGTGTTGCCTATATTCAAGGATCAAAGGACACTGGTATGTAAAATGAGATAACGAATCACAGAGAGAGAAAGGGCGTCTCATACGTTCATTGACTGAAGTGGTGACATACCAGTTGTTAGTGATATTGGTGGAGGAGGGTGTAGCAGGACTGGAGTTTCTCTGTAAGCTCTGGCATACTGTGGCTAATGTCTGCCGAAAGCGTGGTAGTGCTGGGCAATGGTGGGTATAATGGCCATATTTTGAACATATAGCACAAGTGAATTTGGTCCGCAACCCTTTATTACTAGAAGGGGGGGTGGTAGTGGCAGGACTAGCTGTAGTGGCTAGTGTTGGGGGAGTGTGATTGAGTGGAATCAAATTCCGTAACTCTGGTAGAGATGGGAAATTGTTGGTTTGGTGTCCCTCTTTCTCACATAGTGCCCAAGGTGGTGGGATGCATGGAGGAAGTGGCACTGTGGGATCTTTCTTCTTTCTCCTACCCCCAGCTGTGGCAGGGGGGTTAGTGAGTGGGGGTGTGGTGGGAGTAAGTATGGGAATCATCATGGGGATTCCTTTTTTTTGGGGGGGGAAGGGATGGTCGGGGGACCATCTCTGGTGGGTGTAAATACCAAACTGGGATTTCTAACACCATATTAGGTAGTGTGAGCGTTGCGGCTACCTGAAAAGCTTCGATACCTGGTGGAGGGTAAAAGAAGGGAATTTGAGTGATGTCTTGGGGAACTGTCTCCCAAACTGGGATATGTCCTTGGGGAGAGGTGGAATCGTGGACTGGTGGGGTCGACGAGTGTGCAGGAGGTTCTTGAGGGGGGGTTTCTGCGACGAGTGGGACGTTAGATATGATAGAATCCTCTGTAGGAGGAAGGGTATCCTCCGTGTGAGCTCCGTTGGATGATATGACGCATACTTGACTGGAAGGATGAAAGAGTGGTGGTGCTCCATGGTATGTTCCTAACAAAGATGGATCTTTAAAAATCCCAGGACCCATCTCGACGAGTGGGTATGCATCGTGGCTTGTGTGGATGAGAGGAAGAATGTTATCGATGTTGGGAGATGGGTTAGGCTCATAATGTGAGACTTGGTCAATAGTAACGATCTTCCCATTGTGGGGGAACATCATTGTCTGAAAGACGGAAGATGCCACTACCTTCATAGAGTACATGTAGCTATGACTGAACAAGATATTATAATCGAGTGGGGCATCGATAACTTCGATGTCGATGAGGATAGTCTTTCCCCCGAGTTCGACGGGGACGTTTTGGAAGAGCCCTTCAGGAGACGATGGTCGTCCGTCATAAGCGCGTAATGTGATGGCAGAGGGTATGAGTTCAGGGGAGCCAAGTTTATTCCATACTGTTTTGGACATAATGCATGTAGATGCACCTTCATCGATGATACACCGATGAACTGTGATGTTCTGTATTTTTATTGGTATTTGAAAAGCGATCAAGGCGGGAAGACGAGGTTCTCCGCTATCAAGATCAAAGGTAATGAGTCGGGTATCTGTGGGGTTGACTGCCCCCAAGGCGGAAAGTAATGATTTATGCTGAGTAGGAAAAGTCTGGAGGACCTCCAAAACTGACATGGCAGCCGGGGATTGTGCTAAGTCATCTACCAAACTATAGTTATGAGCTGCCCTAGCCTGTGGGTTGTGGACATTCCTGCGCAATGGGATGTGAGGGATGCAAAGAGGTGGTTCGGTGGAAGGGCGAGGAATCACCAACAGGGGTCCCGTCAGTGTAGATTTTGTCTCTTGAGGGAGGGGAGGAGACTCAGCAGGTGCATGATACTGACAATTACATGTTTGTAGAAGGATTTCTTCCTCACTTGTGAGGAGAATTGTGCGATCTACTGGATTGTTGGGGTTGAGGTATTGTCCCGCCTGAGGTGGGGAATGTTGTGTGTCCTGTTGGGTGTTTATCATTCCTTGATGTGGAATAGGATTTTGCAGTACGACAGGGGGGGGTTGTTGCACCTATTGTTTTGGTGCCTGCTGAGGGGCAGGCGGTGCTGGAGAATGGGAAGACTACCAGAGTCTTTCAACCATTTGAAATCAACAATTTGGGGGCAATGATGAGTGTAATGGCCGAACTCACCACAACGGGCACAAGGGAATATGGTTTTAACATTATTGTTATTTCTCCCTTGGCGTTTATTAGTATTGCCCCCTTGGGGGTTTTGGTTCCCTTGGTTCTGGTTGCCCCCAGTGGATTGGTGTTGTGGGGGTTGATTCATGCCTTGACCTGGGTTGTTGTTATTTCTGTTTCGTCCTTTCTTCTTAGCGTTGTTCGACGGATGGGTTGGATTGGCCGTATTTAGCTGTTCAAAATTTTGGTATTGCTGAATGGAAGAGGGTTGAACGAAACTCACCCCCGCATGAGGATGTGGGGGAGCTATGGGTTGTGGGGGACCAGGAAATGGGAAGTATGGATTCTGTGGTGGTAACGATCCATAAGATACATAGGAAGGCGTAGTGTTTTTGCTAGTACTATAAGCTGAGGGAGACGGGGTAGCAGAGTTTGTTGGGATAGGTGGATGTATGGGGGGTGCCGGTGGTGGTCCGCTGATGGGTGGAGGTATAGCCACAATGTATGGTTGTTGATAAGGGGGTGGGGGGTAATAAGAAGTACCCCCGTATGCCAACGGGTATTGAGGTGTTCCATACATTGGTGGTGTTTGGGGTTGTGGACCATGGTGAGTGGTGGCACCAATCAGTCCGTCTGCTGAGTGAGACATCCTAGGTTTGTCTTGGCCAAATGGCACAGGTTTTGGAAGATCAGGAAGTACAGTGTATAAGTACCCTGACTGTGCATATATGAGGTCATACTGTTGGGCCTTACTGATGGCTTCCTCTTTGGATTGAGGGAAGGTGGAAGCTACATCCTTACCGAGGAGAGAGACAGGTGATCTAAGAAACCAGTCAAGGCATTGTTGCTTGGTGGTTTCTGCTTTGCACAAACTACGTTGCCTATGCCACTCATGAATGTGGTCAGCGATATGTGTGGCTCAGGTTTGTTTGAAATTAGAAAGTAGTTCTAGACCATTGTCGTGGCGGATGGGTAATTGGAAGAAGGTCAAGAATGCTTTGGCCAAGGACTCAAAAGTTGCATGGGACCCTGATTTTTCTTCGACATACCAATTGGCCGATGGGCCAGTGAGTGTGCATTGAAATAATCGCAGTCTGATGGAATCATCCATAATGGTATTGGAGGAGCACCATAGGTGAAAAGTCATGACATTGTTGGCAGGGTCATCGCCTGCCTTTCCTTCAAACTTTGGTATGTCCGAAGGTAGTTTGGTGGGCATTACAGGCCATGTGGGATCATGCAATATAGGATCATTGGTGAGTTTGCTGAGATCCAGGATGTTGAGAGAGGCCAAATATGGAATCTGCAGTGGGGGGGAGGATTAGCTCCGGCCATGGTGTGGGTGTGTTTTGAACCTGACCCTTGAGGCGGGCTAGGTGGGTTGGTGCTTCCTCCTTGAGAGGAAGTAGGTCCCTCGCTTCCGTGTAATGGAGAGAGAGTGAACGAATGACCTTGGGAAGTGGACCTAAGTAATGTGGACCCAAGCAAAGCTGATCCTAAAACAGTAGCACTCACAAGAGTGTGTGAAGGAGGTGTCGATGAGTGGGCCAGACCAGACACTCCCCCTAAGATAGGAGGGAGGTTTAGCAAGCGTCGTGAACGACGGGGGTTCTATGGTTCCCTTATGATGTCAGACTAGCTGTGTGAATGTGGGTAAAGAGTGGTGAGAGTAATATAGAAACAAGAGCCTTTGCGTTGAATGTTTACACAATATATATATATCCAAATCAAATTGTAATCAGACGTGCAGCATACATAACATGTTTTGAAATAGAAGCATATATGTGGGTAATTGGTGTCAGGATGCTAAACTAAAGATTTTAAATGACCTGCAACACTGAATTGTCAAACTAGGGTAAGTAAACTTAGAGTTTCTACACTGTATGTGCGGGTAAGATTCTACTTCCTATCTAAAGGCTATTCTTAAAAGAAAACACAAACTCACTCTTAGAAACTGAATCCTAATGACTATCTTGAAACTTATCATCTCCTATCTAACTCATCAACAAAAAACAGTTCTATGCTTAAGTGCAAGTGCTTCTATTTCTACTCTAATGTGATTTCACAAGACTATTCTACCACTATCTTTAATCATCTAATCATCATTGTTCCTATCTAAGCCATAACAAAAAGAGTATTTCCTAGAATTCTTTTAATCTAAATATCGAAAATAAATCTAAATCTATTCTACAGGAAAAACAAAGAGATATCCTACTTACCCTACTGGTACCAGAAGCTTCCTCTAATTCAATTGTAACCTAACTATCCTAACTAAGAAGAGTAACCTAACTATCCTAACCAAAACAAAGCACATTCAAACTCTAAGTTACGTTTAGATTGAAAACTGGAATAAAAAAAAACCTAGTTCATGCTCTAAACTCTACAGGAATCAGTCATGTGTTCAATACTCATCAATGTAGAAGATATTAGTATGCTGGAAATGATACAGTTGAAGAATAATTAAGCACGATTCTGAACAAGTTAATATCTAAACTTTAAGCTATCATGCATGCAAATACTAAAACACTGAAATAAACTAAATCTAAGATAGAGAAGAGCAGCGACTTGAAACTGTTTGGCGGGCCCAACCAAAAGGTACAAACGCTGAAAGGAAGAACCAAAACTATTTATATCATTCTATGCAAACATTGTGTATACTTCATGCTCCATTTACTCAGAAAACTAACTAAAATCAAATGACAGTAAAGTAACATAACGCAACAACAAATTGTATTCAAAAATGTGTATCATAACATAACATAATCCAACGGTTCTTAGGAGTGATCTTCTGTTTATATAGATCATCCTTAATAACAGTTTAAAACAAAAATACATTAATTCAAACAGATCCCAAATCCGAAATTAACTCGAAATCAGTTAAAGAAAACGGTCTTCACATCTTCGTGACACGTAGTGTCACGAAGTGTGAATCATGGAGTATTAACAACTCAGTTCTATAATTGTGCCTTCAATCATTATATGAGTGATGACTCCATCTGTCACGTAAATCACACTGTCTCCCACTCTGGCCGTAACGCGCGGATCTTTGGCAGCTTTGTTGGTATCTCCACGAGGTGCGAGCTGGTACCTGGTACTGGCAAATCCTGTTTCAAAATAGAAATAGTACCTAACTCAAGCCATATTAGTTTCAATATTAATTTAAAGTATCAAAATACATAAAAATAACTTGAAACGTAAAAATACCTTGAGTAACCCATTGAGTGGTAAAGAGATGTCAACTATGTCAAAACAAGGCCAAAAGGGGTGGTACTGAGTATGGAAATGGAGGTCTTTGTGATATAATATAGGCAAAAACATGATCAAAACTGGAGACCAACATGCCCCCAAACTGAAGTCTTTGCCTGTCCTCAGGCAACAAAAATTCAAAGACTGGTAGCAATCAGAGCGTTGCAGCAGCTGCAACCAACATTTGTAACCTCTCCTGTTTCTTCAGGTTCTTGATTTCCTTCTTGAGGACTCTGTTGATGGTGATATGCTTCCTAGCAGTCTTCTGTAGTCTCCTGTTCCTCTGCAAAAGACCCTTATTCTTCTATTTTAGCCTTTCAATTTTTGACAAGAGATGAGTTACCCTGACTTTCATGAGTTCATTTTCAGTCTTGATATGTCTATCCAATACAGTGTACTCATGTAGCTTCTCTTTCAACCTGTTATTCATGCTTTCTAGTCTTGCTACCATTGGTTTCAAGGATCGACTAGAGGAAATTTCACAATAGGTTTCAAATGTTTGATCATGTCCCGGTTGTGGTTGAGGACTAGATGCATGAGTGAACTCATCTGGACTTTGAGCAGGGGTGTTAACTCTATCGGAATTATGATCTGGACTGAGTTTAGGAGTGAACTCATCTGGACTTCGTTCATAGGTGTCAACTGGATCTGGATGATCTGGACTGAGTTCAGAGGTGTCAACTAGATCTGGATGATCTGGACTGAGTTCAGAGGTGTCAACTGGATCGGGATTGTCAACTGGACTAGGTTCAGGAGTGAGCTCTCTTTGTATCCGAGCAGGGGTACCTATTGGTACTTGAATTGGCTCATTTTGCTCAATTCTTTTGGGCGCAGTACCCTGCCGATCCACTTTACGGGTTTTTCGAATGAATTGGGACAGAGTCCAAGTCATTTCAGAGGGCTCTGGAGCCTCCTCATGATCATCCGCACTTTCTAACCTCTCCTGTGGTGGGTAACTGGGCACAGAGTTATCCATATCTGACAATGTGCTTTTACATTTTCGTTTTGGATTTCTCCTAGGTTTGTTAGTCAACTCTGCCAGTTCTTCCACGTCAATTATGTTCTCAGCAGCTAGGGAAGAACTCAGAATTTCAACATGTGCCTCTGTAGGAGTAGTATTCTTCACAGTTTCATTATTAGTTTCCACTCCGTCGGACCCATGAGCATCAAATGAATGTTCTGAATCAGGGTCCCTAGCACTGGCTTCAATTGTGCTATCGAGTATGTTCTCATGGTTAACACAGACTCTGGTCGAGGTTTTAACCCTCTTTTTCCTAGCGTTCAACTTCTTTTGTGGGGGAGCAGGCTTAACACTCCTATCTTTAGACTTGGCAGAGGCTAGGATTTTTACAGTGAACATATCCCACGTTTCTTGCTTCTTGGACAATGCAGACTTAATCAATATTTTAACAAGACCAAAATGAAATAGA
>ML791811.1:193264-217300 GCA_009831015.1 Picea engelmannii
TCATGGCTTCTTTGACTTGGTCAAACCCTAGATTTGACCAGAAATTCAAACTTCACATCTTGTCCTTCTGAGAGTGCCAGGAGATGAGCTAGGCTAGGGTGCACTGATCTATCCAAGGATTAGGTCAATCTCTTCACTCAAGGTGCTTCAACAAGAGGATTGGATTTTTTGCAATTACACCTGCTAGTAACCCTAGTTGCAATGTCTTGGAAGCTACTTCTGCTAGTAACCCTAGTGGCAGTTCCTCAATGAGCTCAATATTCTAGCAACTATGCTTCCTTCCAACGTTTAGACTGAATGAAGGAGGTGTGGGCCCATAACCTGTTAGAATATAGAATATTGTGCTCGTTTTACCATTGACAATATCACTATTGTCACCCAACCATAGGCCGAAGCCACCCTCCGAGCACCTTGACCTTGACAGAGAAGAGAATCATGATAGCAATCCAATATCCAAGAGAGGCTAATGCACCAGGCAATAATAGAAACCAAGCTGATCAGATAGTCCCACCTTGAAGCTAGCACAACACTTTCCCAGAGACTTGTGCACAAGAGCTTCCACTACACTGTGCAGAACTGGCAACTGCACTGCGTAGAACTGGCAACTGTAACTGCTGAGATGATGAAATAATGAGAATTGGCGCCATGTATTTATAGTGGTTCTGGCAGACTTACTGGGGCTGACTTCTCCTTCTGGGTACTAATTAATTCATATTAATTATATTTCTGCAGCCGAAAACTTGTCTAGGGTTTCCTTTACTTCTTTTCTTCCTTCTGAAATATTCTAATCTCGTCATAGGTCACAATAGGCCCATAACCTCCCGAATATACCATAATATCAACACAAAAGTCATAAATTTATAAAGCTAATAGATTGATCGTGTGGATCAAGGAGATGCCCACCTCCTCGTTAATTAATTGGGCTAACAGGTTGCCCATATGGGTCAAAGAGAGTCCCACCTCTCCATTATTATATTGGGTTTTATTTTCCACTACTTAGTTAGTTGGGTAGTTAGATTTATTATTATAATAATAGAGACTCATTTAATGAGTTCTTTTCATTATTGTATTGGGTTTTATTTTCCACTACTTATTTAGTTGGGTAGTTAGATCTATTATACTAATAATAGAGACTCATTTAATGAGCTCTTTTTTAATTTCAAATGGACCATTTTTTAATGCTATATAAATGCCTAGCAAGCCTTCTCATAATATCAAGTTACTCATTTTGACTTCTCTCATATTTTCTATTGTTCATTGTGAGATTAATTAGCTCTGAGTGATTTACTAGTAATTAGTTTTAGAGGTGATACTCCTCTTTGAGCCTCAACTCCTGAGTACTTCATTTACATTTTTTTGTCCATGCTTCTCTTCATGCAATATTGGCATGTCTAAGCTCCTCCTCTCTCAGCATTCAAGCCATCAAGATCTCAACCCCCAGGATCTGGATCAATGGTATCAAAGCGAGTACGCTCTCCATAGAAACAAGGGTTTGAAGCATGTTGTGGGTTCAAACATTTGCAACAATCACGAACCTCCTTTTGGTACTATCAGAATCCATTTGTCGGGCCATACACTGTAAGCATCACACTTGGTCCACATGCACTACATGGTTTATTTTTACCCTCGGATCTTCGTTCACCATTACAAGGAGAACCATACATGGATTCAATACATCTATACATGGATCCACTACATCCATTGGTCTGCAACATTTTCAACAAATTTGAAGGGTGTATATGCTGCCCACGGAGGTTTCACAACCTCTACAACAACCCATGTTTCTCTACAAACCCTTGGCATCCTTTGAGGCCCTCTACACTCATCCAACTTCAAAGAGGTGTTGTGACCTATACACACCATTTCAGAGACTCTACCATAACTCATTGGAAATATTTTTTCAATATCTCAAATGGGTATTTCACAGAATCTCATTTGGCTTCCTGGTTTGAGAGATATCATAGATTGAATCTCAACATGTATTTGACCCAAGGATATCACGCATACCACCATATTCAATGAGATTTTTCTTCCTTCTCAAGAGATCACATAAGGATTTCCACATATGGCTGGAAATATATCTTCAAGATCTCAAATGGGTATTTTGTGGAATTTCATTTAGTTGTCTGGTTTATGAAATATCTTTGTTTGAAGCAGCACATGTTTGTAACTGTCGTGGTCACGCACCCTTCAAATTCGGCCTGGTTTTTCTCACTCCATGGGAAACTTCAGAACAAGTTTCATATATCGATGAAAATATTTATTCATTAGCTTAAATGGGTCTTCGACGGAATTGGAGTTCATCACCCATAGCAGAAGTTATGAATATATTTGTAGAAGGATGTTCACAACCCCCAAAGTCACGATTTTTCCATATTATTTTTTAAAATTTTGCGATTTTATTAAAATTTCTTTATTTTTCTACTCATGTAAAATGTCATTGTGAACTAGGTTATGGGTCAACCACAAATCCACGATTATGGGTCAACCACACAAAACCCATCCTTCTCTTCATTGGGTATTTTCACAGTGTAATCATAATGGTACGATAATGTGGTTTCTCTTTTTACCATGCGTGAAATGATGGGGACCATCATTTTCTAAGGGGGGAGGAATGATCCAAATTTTAGGGGGTATATGGTCTAAATTCGGATGCAAAAGTCATAAAGCTATAAAGCTAATAGATTGTCCATGTGGATCAAGGAGATTCCCACCTCCTCATTAATTAATTGAGCTAACATGTTGTCCATATGGATCAAACTTTAAAGAGAGTCTCACTTTTCCATTATTATATTGGGTTTTATTTTCCACTACTTAGTTAGTTGGGTAGTTAGATCTATTATTATAATAATAGAGACTCATTTAATGAGTTCTTTCCATTATTGTATTGGGTTTTATTTTCCACTACTTAGTTAGTTGGGTAGTTAGATCTATTATACTAATAATAGAGACTCATTTAATGATCTATTTTTGACTTTGTCAAATGGACCATTTTGTAATGCTATATAAAGTCCTAGCAAGCCTTCTCATAATATCAAGTTACTCATTTTGGCTTCTCTCATATTTTCTATTGTTCATTGTGAGATTAATTAGCTCTTAGTGATTTATTAGTAATTAGTTTTAGAGGTGAGGCTCCTCTTTGAGCCTCACTTCCCAAGTACTTCATTTACATGTTTTTGTCCATGCTTATTTTCATGAGGATGTAGTGGTATCAGAGCATGTACACTCTCCATCGGGACAAGGGTTTGAAGCATGATGCGGGTTCAAACATTTGCAATAATCACCAACCTCCTTTTGGTACTATCGTAATCCATTTTTCGGGCCATACATTGTAAGCATCACAGTTGGTCCACAGGCACTACAGGGATTTTTTTTCCCTCGGATCTTCGTTCACCATTACAAGGAGAACCATACATGGATTCACTACATTCATATATGGATCCACTACATCCATTGGTCTGCAACATTTTCAACAAATTTGCAGGGTGTTCATGTTTTCCACGAAGGTTCCACAATCTCTACAACAACCCATGCTACTCTACAAACCTTTGGTGTCCTTTGTGTCCCTCTACACTCAACCAACTTCAAAGAGGTTTTGGGACCTCTACACAGTGTTTTAGAAGCTCTACCACATCTCATTAGAAATATCTCTTCAATATCTCAAATGGATATTTCACGGAATCTCATTTGGCTTCCTGGTTTGAGGGATATCATCGATTGAATCTCAGCATGTATTTGACCCAAGGAGGTCGTACTTGGGAGGTGAGGCTCAAAGAGTTGTCTCACCTCTAAAACTAATTACTAGTAAATCACTCGGAGCTAATTAATCTCACAATGAACAATAGAAAATATTAGAGAAGCCAAAATTAGTAACTTGATATTATGAGAACGATTGCTAGGAATTTATATAGCATTACAAAATGGTCCATTGGACAAAGTAAAAAAGAGTTCATTAAATCAGTCTCTATTATTAATATAATAGATCTGATTACTCAACTAACTAAGTAGTGGAAAATAAAACCCAATACAATAATGGAGAGGTGTGACTCTCTTTGACCCATAGGGCAACTTGTTAGCCCAATTAATTAATGAGGAGGTGGGCATCTCCTTGATCCACATGGGTAATTTATTAGATTTATAGTTCTATGAATTTTGCATCTGAATTTAGACCATATACCCCCTTAAAATTCAGATCATTCCTCCCCCCTTAGAAAATGATGGTCCCCATCATTTCACCCATGCTAAAAAGAGAAACCTCGTTATCGTACCATTATGATTACAATGTGAAAATACTCAATGAAGAGAATAACAACGGATATCCAGTGAACAATCCTGAATAAAAATAGATACCCTTTTTTTTGTCCTAATTTAGACCATATACCCCTTAAAATTCGGATCATTGTAGGGGGGCATATCCTTGATCCACATGGCAGCGAAAGTGTAGTGAGCCCAAAGCCCACAGGTCCGAGGATCGAAACCTCACTCTAATATCATTGATCTGGATCTTGGGGGATGATATTTGGATGGATTGAATGTCGAGAGAGGGGAAGCTTAAATGTGTCAATATTGCATGAAAAGAAGCATGGAAAAATAAAATCATGTAAATGAAGTACTTGGGAGGTGAGGCTCAAAGATGAGCCTCACCTCTAAAACTAATTACTAGTAAATCACTCAGAGCTAATTAATCTCACAATGAACAATATAAAATATGAGAGAAGTCAAAATGAGTAAGTTGATATTATGAGAAGGTTTGTTAAGCCTTTATATAGCATTACAAAATGGTCCATTGGAAAAAGTCAAAAAGAGCTCATTAAATAAGTCTCTATTATTAGTATAATAAATCTAACTACCCAACTAACTAAGTAGTAGAAAATAAAACCCGATACAATAATGGAAAGAACTCATTAAATGAGTCTTTGTTACTATAATAATAGATCTAACTACTGCCCAAAGGGGTTGGATCCAATGGTGGAAAGCGATGAGTTTTTCACCGTTGGGCAAGGTTCAATTCTCGTGAGGGATTTACCTAGAGCCATGGGGACACCTTGAGGTAGTGGTCGAACGTGTGGTTGCACCCAGAGATACCATATTAAATGGTATCATGACCCGTGCACGCATAAGTGGATCAAAGCCCACCCCCATGTCCTTCAAATTTTTAGTCCCCGAGGTGTAGGATAGTCGGTGACGGAGTGTGTTGTTAAGCCACTCCGTGATGTTAAGTCACTGGTTCGAAACCTGCAGGGACAAAAAATCCAACCATGTTAAGGGTTGGTGTGGCTCAGGTCGGGTGCGATCCTCAGGTGATTTTGACGGCTTAGATGCCCCTGAGTCGCGGTTTCTCAAGCCACAGGTTAATCGCGTAGCCAACAGGTCCCACACAAATTAACAAACAAAAAAAAATAGATCTAACTACCCAGCTAACTAAGTAGTGGAAAATAAAACTCAATACAATAATGGAGAGGTGAGACTCTCTTTGAACCATATGGGCAACCTATTAGCCCAAGTAATTAATGAGGAGGTGGGCATCTCATTGATTCACATGAACAATCTATTAGCTTTATATCTTTATGACTTTTGCATACGAATTTAGACCATATACCCCCTAAAATTTGGATTATTCTTCCCCCCTTAGAAAATGATAGTCTCCATCATTTCACTCATGCTAAAAAGAGAAACCTTGTTATCATACCATTATGATTACAATGTGAAAATACCCAATGAAGAGAAGGGTTTTTTGTGGTTGATCCATAATCGTGGGTTTGTGGTTTACCCATAACCTAGTTGACAATGGAATTGAACATAGGTAGGAAAATAAAGAAATTTTAATAAAATCTCAAATTAAAAAAAAATAATATAGAAAAATTGTGTCTTTGGGGGCTGTGAACATCCTTCTGCAAATATATTCTTAACTTCTGTCATAGGTGATGAAATCCAATTCTATCGAAGACCCATTTTAGCTATTGAAGAGATACTTCCATTGATATATGTAACTTGTTATGAGGTGGCCCATGGAGTGAGAAAAACCAAGTTGAATTTGAAGAGCACTCAACCACACTGGTTACAGACATGTGTTGCTTCAAACAAATATATCTCATAAAAAAGACAATGAAATGAAATTATGGAAATACCCATTTGATATATTGAAGAGATTTTTCTAGCCATATGTGGAATGCCTTCTTTAGTTTCATGAGCATGGAGAAAAATACCTTTGAATATGGTGGTATGCGTGACCTCCTTGGGTCAAATACATGTTGAGATGCAATCGATGATATATCTCGAACCAGGAAGCAAAATAAGATTATGTGAAATACCCATTTGAGATATTGAATAGATCTTTCCAACCATATGTGGAAATTATTCTGTAGTTTCCTTATCAAGGAGAAAAATTCATTTGAATAGGGTGGTACACGTGGCCTCTTTGGGTCAAATACATGCTGAGATTCAATCGATGATATCTTGAAGAGATATTTCAAATGAGATATGATAGAACCTCTGAAAGGTTGTGTAGAGATCGCAACACCTATTTGAAGTTAGCTGAGTGTAGAGGGCCACAAAAGAATCCAAGGGTTTGTAGATCAACATGGGTTGTTGTAGAGGTTGTGGAACCTCCGTGGGTAGCATGGACACCCTGAAAATTTGTTGAAAATGTTGCAGACCAATGGATGTAATGGATCCATGTGTAGATGTAGTGAATCCATGTATGGATGTAGTGAATCCATGTATGTTTCTCCTTGTAATGGTGAAGGAATATTTGAGGGTAAAAAGAAATCCATGTAGTGCATGTGGACCAACTGTGATGCTTACAATGTATGGCCCGACAAATGGATTCAGATAGTACCAAAAGGAGGTTGGTGATTGCTGCAAATGTTTGAACCCGTAACATGCTTCAAACCCTTATTCCTATGGAAAGTGAACCTGGATCCGAGGTCCGAGGATTGAAACCTCGCTCTGATACCATTGATCTGGGTTCCATGCTTCTTTACATGTTTTACTGATTTGGATCTCGGGGGCTGAGATCTAGATGGCTTGAATGTCAAGAGAGGGGGAGCTTAGACATGCCAATCTTGCATGAAAATAAGCATAGATAAAAACATATAAATGAAGTACTCAGGAGGTGAGGCTCAAAGAGGAGCCTCACCTCTAAGACTAATTACTAGTAAATCACTCAGAGTTAATTAATCTCACAATGAACAATGGAAAATATGAGAGAAGCCAAAATGAGTAACTTGATATTATGAGAAGGTTTGTTAGGCATTTATATAGCCTTACAAAATGGTCCATTTGACAAAGTCAAAAGGAGCTCATTAAATGAGTCTCTATTATTAGTATACTAGATCTAACTACCCAACTAACTAAGTAGTGGAAAATAAAACCCAATACAATAATGGAAAGAGTTCATTAAATGAGTCTTTATTATTATAATAATAGATCTAACTACCCAACTAACTAAGTAGTGGAAAATAAAACCCAATATAATAATGGAGAGGTGGGATTCTCTTTGACCTATATGGGAAACCTGTTAGCCCAATTAATTAATGAGGAGGTGGGCATCTCCTTGTTCCTCATGGAAAATCTATTAGCGTTATAGCTTTATGACTTTTGCATCCAAATTTATAACATATACCCCCTAAAATTTGGATCAAATAAACTCAATAATTAAATATGATCACAAGTAAGGCAAGTGGGAGTTACATATCTCAACCCCCCCTTAATGACTACTTGTCTTTACAATCATCAGGTCAAGTCTCCATTATCACCAAGTCCTTTAAATCAAAGCACCTCCTGATTAGCAAATTCTATGTCTAGTCCAACCTAATACATTTTCTTCATACCTCGATCATGCATCACCAAACTGCCAAAGTCCATATAAAGATACAACCATCCATCAGAATGCATGGGTCATCGGTCATTGCAACCACCGGTTTAGTAGGATGTCCTTCAAGTACATGGTTCATTCAATGTCTTGAAGAAATCCCCCAGAATGTAAAACACATGGTTTCTAGGCACCTCCCATAGTGCACCCATAGAGCATGCAATCGATCCGTGATATGGCTCACTTGAAGTATTAAAGAACTCCAAAATAGAGGTTTTTGCACTACAAATCAATAAGGATACACGACAAAGGGGTATGCATGCCTAGTCGGGTATTACCGTGATATGCCCTTTACATGTTACATAATTATAGGTACATACATTACATACTCCATCCCAGGTACATAATCAAACATTTCAAGGATTAATACATCATAATAAACATTACATTATAGACTTGCTAAAACAATGGGTGACTCATATTAACAAATCATCACGAGTCTATTGTATTCAACTCAATTCACACAATTTACCTTGTTTTTCCACAATCATATTGTTGCTTCCGCACCTCTATTGCTTCCACACAACTTCCACTGCGACCGACTTCCCTTGGACTAATCTCTTTTCTCTTCTAGAACAACATATTTGTTCTTACTGCTTATCATTCCAACAACTCCCCTTTACAAAACAAACCAAGGAATGATTTTACATCAAAACAATTGTCAAGCAGGACTTCAACTCATCAACAGGAGATCACAACATCTTCTCCCTTTGCAGTTGTTCACAAATTTGGAGTCTTCATCTGCGTCTTTGACCTTTGAACCTTCAATGTTAGAGTCATATTGTCTTCTTGGATTTTTCACATCCATCTATGATTTGTCAGAGTATCTAGCTCTAACAAAACCACTACACTTCCTATTGAGTTGGCTAGGCTCAATAAAAGATGCATCTGATTCCAAAAACATTTACTTGCACTTCTATGGATTTTTCAAACAAGCAATTGTTAGACTAGTCAATTCTAACAAAGCATCCACATACTGAGTTGACTAGTCTTAACATGTTTCTCAACACAAACTCTAAATAAATTTAAAAGACATTTAATTTAACCTTGGTCAAATATTTCTCACTATCACATTTATAGGTTTCTTTATTAGCCTCTAAATTTCCTTTCCATCTCCAAACATTCTATCAACTTTGTTTAACAAAAAAATAATTCAAACTGCTAAACTACAATCAAAATTGTGTAACCTAATTGTAGGCAAATTTCCCTTCACTTCCTTGGCTCCTTGCCAATCACGATGATGGTCCCAATGACCTTTTCCATCGCTCCTCTTCTCAATACCATGACCCACTCATGGTTCAAATCTATGTCCAAGGCATCATAATCTGGTGTGCCTTCTTTAACCCATCGACATGATTAAAGTGTTCACTTTCTTTGTTTGAATGTCATACATCTTGTTCACTGCATCCTTCACCTTCTTCATTGCAGAAATAAACGAATGTTTTCCAATATGGACCACAGATACTTATCTAGTGCTTCACATGATACCATGAATTATCCTTGGCATACATTGCACGCATGTCTCTGCAATGAAGAACATTTCCCGACAAATGAAGAATAATATAATTGCCCAGGTTGTGCTCGATCTACATACAGTGGATTATGATTCTCTTTGCAGTTTTTATAGGCTTTAGTTCTTCCATCTCTTTTATTTACATATACTCACAATGCCTTTACCAAATCTAACGAGCAATAGATAATTCATTGTCTTTTTTACAGTCACGTAGAGACATAATATCCCATGTACAGTTGGGGTGCAAGAGCATCACCATAAGCTATGTCCATTAAAATGGAATCAACCCCATAGCGTATACTATTTATCGCAAGCCATTCTAGAGATCTATCAATCAAAATTCCATCCCGTAATTATATTCTCCAACAGATTCACCATACGAATAACAATGGTGTCATGTGCAATGTCCAATATGAAAGTTGGCACCAAATACACAAAATTGATAGCAACATATTGAGGAAAAAAACCGTGGACCAATTACCTAGGAAAGTCCAGTGGAACTTGCCAAGGATCATTTTTCTAGATTTATGCTCAGATCAAGCTTACAAAGATCCATACACCAACATCATGTATCTTCTAAAAGAAAACCTCATGGAGGAATTAAAAAACATGTGCTCTAGTTTCGTCCTTTGAAATCACTCTACAAGACTCCTTTGAATAGCATGGGCTCAATCATATAGGCAATCTTGTGGTTGTAGAGTTATAAATTTGTTGGCCAATCTCCCAAGAAACCTTGATCCTTTATGTCAACTTCACCCTGACTAGTTCTCATTGGCTGCTCAAATTCAATCTCTGACACTGCCATAGGAAGTATCAATCATCAGGCCACTACAAGTTGTATGCAGATTCACATATGCATCAGACTACAAGCAGATGGACAAACAATCTAATTCACACACTCATATTATCAGATTATCTAGTTTGCTCTCTTTCATTAACCTCTTCTAAATTTCCATTTCCCTAGGCCCTCCTGTTAGGTAGTCAAGCCCAGTTCCACTTTGATACTATATTGGGAAATGGGAGAGGGAGAGTAGACATAATTGCACTCACCAAAATTGTGCCTGAGCTCTCTATTAAACAATCAAATATAGTACATATAAATAAAAGAAAATTGTCTCAAGATAGACAACTACCTTGATCCACCAGTTGAGGAAATATCTCAACCTCACACCAAACTAGAAGCATCTAGTTGGATAGAATCTCTTATACCAACTAGCCCTCAACAACCTCCTAAAATCTAGGAACAAACTCTTCTTGTAAAGACTAGAACTCTACCTAATAATGACCAACAAACTTAATAATTAAATATGATCACAACTAAGACAAGTGGGAGTTACATATCCCACCACTCACTGCCTAGATGTTTGTCTGTTTGTTAATTGGGCTAGTTTCTTCTTAGGGATTTTTTTATGCTAATTTTTTAAAGTGGGACATCTTTTTGGGTGATCTTTCCATAGTCTCCATTAAATGACACAATGAAAAATTTTAAATATGGTTTCTTGATCATGTTTTGCAGCAGTTGAAGTTTGGGAGGTTTTTACTCTTAATAATATGAACTGACCCAGGTTGGCTACTTGATCATCTCAAGGCAATAGCTCTGTAAAAATGTTATAGCACTGGTTATAGAATGAGTGAAATTTCGTTAATGTCTTGGAGACCTTTTAGGTTCTTCGAGACTAGCATATCAATTCAAAAAAAAACTTATGAAATGCAAACTTCATTACATTCTTATGCCTTTGGTCCCAATAGTATAATATTCTTTGTTAAATCAAAATAAATTTTGTTTTGTCTAGTAATTCTGCAAAGTTTCCTCAAGTTGGATGCCTCCATAAAATTCAACACAATGTATGTCTTATTAGACATGGATATATGCATATTTCATGGATTGTGGGCACTTATGATGTACACATATTGATTTACAATAGTTCGCTTTCAATTGGATTGTTGTGCATAACATCATGTAGGCTTCCTTTCCAATAATAGATGTTTCATATGACATTTAGCTTAAGCCAATTCACTTATGAATTTATCATGAAATATACATTGCACCTTCAAATCTGGAAAGGCCAAAACAAACATTCGATCCAATGGCTTGAGTGAACAACATGTGTCTATTGAAGATTACACTGTTAAATGGAAACCACTTTTCACTAGTTAATTAATCATTCAAAGCTTTCCTTTTCACATGTTTGGTGAATTTTCAACGACTCTCGAGAATATACGCTTGGAGAAACTTCACTCATGGAAGACTAGGGCCACATTTTCCTAGTGTTTGGCCATAATGCGATGAAAATGAATTTTCTATTTCACTAAATGTATGACTATTGTAATGTTTTTTCTAGAGGTTTGGCTAAGGCAAATAGAAGCACTTGAGAAACATAGCATGGTTTAAGGTTTACAATCATTGGATGGTTCATCTCAACAAAAAAAATCAAATATGTTCTAAACAGTGAAATATTTGTCCACCAAGGTCTAAACAACACAGGTGAAAATTAGGTAACATGCCAATTTGTAGCCAAGTTATGAAGACTTTGTTATGTGATATCAGAGTATGTTTTAGCTATTCTATTTTAATTTCCTTCCCATACAATTGCACATTATGCAACGACAGAATATGAAGGCTAATGGTTGGTAATTCAAAGCATTTAATATCTCCTTAGCATGACTATTTAATATGTTCATTTCATCATTCCATTTTATTATGGTTCTATGTCATCTTATTTATAAATCTTTTTATGAGTAGTTTATAAACAACTAACAAAATGGATGTTTAGTGATGCCCAAATTTGTTGCAACATTGTTTAAAGATTTCATTTGGTACATTACAAAATTGTAAGTGAGTTTATCCATTGTTAAACTAAGTGTGCATAGTATGTGTGTGTGTGTGTGTGTGTGAGAGAGAGAGAGAGAGAGAGAGATAATTGCATTCTTTATTTTTATGGGGGTATTACAGAAAACATACATGTAAAGATAATCTCCTTGGCCTAGATACTGATACAAAGTACTAATGTATATGTTATCATTAGTTGCTTATGGTTGATCATAATGATGTTGTGATCCGGATTTATGAGCGGAACGAAATGGAAACACAGATCTATAATATTAACACATAGATACAGTGAATAATAAAAGAGATATAGTAAAACTTGAATTCTATTAAATAAGAAATATGTTGAAACTGTAAAAATGCAGATTGAAACAAGCTTTCTAGAATGGTGGCAGCTTATCTTTGAGAATAGATGTGACGACTACGTTCATTTGCAAGAAGATGAGTACAACGAGGATCCAAAGAATTTTTTACATCAAACATGAATGCCAAAATCCTAGACATCCAAAAACCTAACCCTAGGAGATGAAGCACAAAAATTCACGTGGGCCCCGTTGGGGTAATTTGGCACATCAACTTCTTGGGGTCGTAACTTTTGCATACGATCTCTGTTTTAGGCACACAATAGCCCGTTGGAAAGGTCTATCTTAGGAATACATAGTATGTCATCATACTCTAAATAAATTTACAATGGGATTGTGGCAGGCTTAAAAAACGTCGTTTAGGGCCCCAAAACAGCCCCAAAAGTTTAGGACCCGAAAAACTAGAAAAAAACTGCCAAAATGAACGTTGTGTGTGAGCCAACTAGAAGAGGTGGGTGGCCACCGATATCGACCTGTATCAATCCTCCCTCCTTAGGAAGCAATGGTATCCATTGCGTTGAGTTCCCCCATAATATGAGGAAACGTTTGTTGAATTTGGCAATGGGTGAGCCACTTTCCTTGGTGTTGGAGTTGCCCCGCTTTAACAAATCGATAAAGCTGAAGCTTCTATTGGCGATTTCCCTTGACCTGTGTGTCCATGATCTGATCAATGGATGCTTGTTCCATGCAATCAAGGTTGATGTTTGTCGGTGTCAATTGTTTTTCTATCTCTGAGATGTCCAATAAAGGTGGAACGTATGGCCAAAGGAGGTCCACATTCAACACTCAGTGCAAGCCAAGGAATGGGGGATGTTGAGCTCAAAATCATTGTCACCCACAACCTTGGTGATGGTGTAATGTCCATAGCGGAGTGGACAAAGCTTCCGATGGGGTCCTGTAAGGCGTTGTTTCTGCAAGTGCAACCAAACTTTATTTCCCACCTGAAACTTGTGTGGCACCCGATGTTGATCATGGCGTTTCTTGTACTTTGCATTGGACTTCTACAAAATATCTTGAACCTGTTGGCGGATGTGTTGGATTCGTTCAATGAACTGGGTGGATTTTTCGTCTTTGGTTTATGCATGGGATGATTCGGCCTGTGTGGACGCAAGGGGTAGTGCAACATCCATGGGGCCCAATGGTTGAAATCCCATCCCCACATAAAAGGGGTTGTAGCCGATGGAGCTATATATGGCTCTGTTGTATGGAAGAGATGGCCCAGATGGCACAACAACCCGTCCTACAGATGAAAATCAATGATATCTATGTTTGTGCCCAACATTTGGTAGGTAGTGGCGAAGTCAGGATCTCACTCGTAAAGTTGGGGCCATCCAAAGATCTCATCTCTATAGGAGTGTACCACTATGGTTAGTGTGGCAACTGGAGGTCGAATGAGGTAGTCAACAACGCAGTTGGTGCTCCATGTCTTATAATTGATGTTGAGATGGAACTGTTGAAAGTATGTGGACCACTTCTGATGAGGATCATTCTGTAATTTGCCTTGTGTCTGCGTGAATTGTAAAGGCTCATGATCAATGTGGATAATTGTCTCCTTCCCGAGAATGTAATGCCTCCACTAGTGGAAGGCTTGTAAAATGGATTACATTTCTTTGTCGTAATTGGGGTACTTACGAACAATATCTGATAGTGTCTCACTATGATAGGCTACGGGATGTCCATGTTGAGTGAGAATTGCGCCCACAACATAGTATGAAGCATCTGTCTCAATCTCAAAAGGTTGTTGCAGGTTGGGTAATGAGAGCATCGGGGCTGAGCACAAGCATTGCTTCAAATCATTGAACACTTTTTGTTGTGACTGGCCCCACACAAAATTTTCCTTTCCACAACCCCTAGTCACTTGGATAAGGGCCTATGTAATGTGGGAGAATCCCAACACAAACCTACGATAGAAATTGGCAAGGCCTAAGAAGCTCTGAAGCTCAGTGAGTGTGGTCGGGGCTAGCTAGTCATAGATGACCTAGATCGTGGTTGGATCGACATGCACCCCATGCTCATCAACAATGTACTCTAGGTACTGGACCATGTTCATGTCGAAGGAGCATTTTTTCAAATTTGCATATAGCTTGTGTTGTCTCAGAGTGTGCAAAACCTATTGAATGTGTTGCAAGTGTTCCACCCAATTCTTGTTGAAGATGAGGATGTCATCCAAATACACCACCACAAAATAATTTTTGAAAGGCCACAAGATATCGTCCATCATCCTCGTGAAATTTGTTGGAGCATTTGTCAAGCCAAAGGGCATGACCAACCATTCAAAAATACCTTTGTACTTGAAGGCAGTCTTCCATACATCGGTCTACTCTATTGGGACTTGGTGGTAGCCAGACTTCAGATCAATCTTACTGAAGTATTTGGGCCCCTTGAGCTGGTCAAGGAGATTGTCAATTTGGGGAATTGGGTACCGGTTCTTGACTGTGATTTTATTTTGGGCCCAGTAATCAATGCAGAGTCCCCAGGACCCGTCTTTCTTCTGCACAAGCATGATTGGGATTCCACAGGGTGATGAGCTTGGGTGAATGTGCCCCTTTTTTAGCACCTTTTGGATTCAACGCTTGATTTCCTCATTTTTTGATAGAGAACGACACCATTCTGGCCCATTGGGTAGTGGTGCGTCGGGGGTTAGATCGATTGAGTGCTTGACATGACAGTGCAGAGGTACCCCATTGGGCGAGGATATTATATCTTTTTATTCCTCCATGACCTTATCCACTTGCTTCTGTTGCATGGAGACACCTGTTGCGGAGGCCATGGATGTGGTTGCAACCTTCTGCTCACTTTGAGCGTGAATCACGAAGAAGACAAACTTCTCGGTCTGAGAGATGACCTTCTTGCATTGCTTGGTAGAGATCAAGGAAATGGCGGTAGATGGGACTATCTCTAGTATCTTGTATAATTTCCTATCCAAAGTAATAATACCACTATGAGGCCTAGACTCATATACAACTTGGTGTTTCCATAAATAAGGTTGGACCAAAATAACATCACAAACTTCAAGGGGGGCGACATCACACAATACCTCATCTTTGAAGGGATTGATGTCATAGGTTAGGTGACATTGTTGGCTGATGCGGAGATCGCTCCCTTGGCGGAGCCATCCGATGATGTACGATTGTGCATGTGGTGACGTCGACATGGCCAACCACTTGACAACCTCTGCTGAGATGAGGTTCTTTTGGCTACCACTATCAATGGTGAAGTGCAGCGGAGTACCCTTCACCCACATTTGTGAATGAAAGAGGCACTCACCTTCCTCTGGTTCGTCAGGTTCATCAGGTTGTACCTTGGTGGTGGTAGCAATGGTGATATTAGGTCTCCCTTTTTCTAGTTTTGACTCAGAGTCGAAGCCTACATCTGATCCAGAGGCTTTCACCTCGGCCACCAATGACTGCTTTGAGTGAAATTCAACAGTGTTATGTCAGGGGCTCTTATGGAACTCACACCATTTCTCAATGTATTTCTTTGTCTTCCCATTTTCCTTCTTTGTTTTCGGTTTGGGCTGGTTGTCCTGAGTTTGTCCATCCTTTCACTACCCTTTGTTCTGCGATTTGGGGCCACATTTTCCCTATTTCCACTGTGAGGGGTTTACAGACCCAAACTGTCATGTCTTTTGTTTAAGCTTCTGCTTGATTTTGACAACATATCGATAGGTCGCACCCAAGGAAGAAATGTCCATAAACTCCATTTCTATCTGGATGTATCTATGTAGACCGCCATAGTACTTGAACACCAAATTTCACTTAGAGTCTTTGATACCCATCTTGATGCACAAGGTATGGAAGACATTAGTGAACTCTAGCACTGTTTGGTCCCTTTTCTGCCATAGTGTGGTCCATCTTATATATAGGTGATCATCACTTCCAAAAGGGTAGTACTGTTCCTTAATAACATCCATGAAGGAACCCCAAGTGGGTGCAACTACAAATAATGTAGATCCATAGGTTTCATTTTGCTCACAGAAAGTCTCCCACCAATCTTTGACATGGGGGACGGCCTTGAGGAGCACAAATGTAATCTTTTCTCTATCGAAAAAGTTGTGGACAGAAAAATACCCTTCTAGAAGGTTTAACCATTTGTCTACAACATCCGCATCTATTTGACCTTCAAAAATAGAAATATCAAAGTTGATATGTACCTTGAAGGGGGTGGTGCCTCCGCTTGAGGTAGATGTGTTGCTTGTTGGTAGTCATTGAAGGATTTGCACAAATTTATCCATCATCTCATTCCATTTTCGCAAGAGGGATTCCTCAAGCAATAGTTTAAAGGGATCTCATGCCCCATCGTCTCTCTTTTATTCCTCCATGGGTGGCCATCGGGTTCGGCGAGGCCAATCTTGCAAGGGCTCAACTAGTTTGAGTCCCAAATACTTATACCCTGACCTCATTGGGAACATGCACATAGAAACAAACGAAGAGCAGACTGCTCTGATACCATTGATCCATATTCATGAGTAAAACGAAATGGAAACACAGATCTATAATATTAACACAGAGATACAGTGAATAATAACAAAGATACAGTAAAACTTGAGTCCTAGGGATGATTTTAGGGGCTAAATTTTGCTCATGGGCTAATTTTCCATGGTTTTTCCAAAAATGAGATTCGCTATTTTTTAAATGATTCGCCCAAATTCTATAGAATAAAATTATTTTACCTTAAAAATAGCCAAAATTTTATAATTTTTTTATAAAATACTTAGAAATTTGAATATTTTTAAAAAATATCGCCAAACATTTATAGTTGACATATGAAGGATTAGTAATATTCGCCAAGGTTTCTACATTTTAAAATAAATTTCCATCCTTAAAATCATCCCTGAGTTACTTGACTTCTATTAATAAGAAATATGTTGAGACTATAAAAATGCAGACTTAAACAAGCTTGTTAGAATGGTGGGAACTTATCTCTGAGAAGATATGTGACAACTATGCTCATTTGCAAGAACATGAGTACAATGAGGCTCCAAAGGACTTTTTACATCAAACATGAATGCCAAAACTCCAGACATCCAAAAACCTAACCCTAGGAGATGAAGTGCCAAAAGTCATGTGGGCCCTGTTGGGGTAAGTTGGTACATCAACTTCCCGGGGTCATAACGTTTGCATATGATCTCTGCTTTAGGTGCACGATAGCCCGTTGGATAGGTCTATACGAGGAATACACATTATTCCATCACACTCTAACTTTATTTACATTGTGACTGTGACGAGCCCAAAAAACGTTGTTTAGGGCCTCAAAATGACCTCAAAATTTTAGGACCCAAAAAGATAGAAAAAAACTACCAAGATAAAAAAAAATAACTACCAAGACGAAAGTTGTATGTGAGCCAGTTGGAAGAGGTGGGTGGCTAATGATATCCATCTGGATCATGTTGTGTCTTTGTTTTCTCTAAAACAATTATAAGATATAACAACTATTTATTCAAGGATAGCACAAGCACTACCATTAGCAAGGGAGAAGGAGAATTGGAAGAAACAAGACCAATTTTCTACATAGAAATGGTTATATAAAACAAACTTATCTTCCATTATAGAACTAACATAAATGATATGGACATAGAATCTGTATTGATCCACTAAGTTATACTTTTAAAATACAGATAAGCTATTGTTTAAAATTCTTACCAAGGTTGTCTAGACTATTACTTATCACTAATAAAGAAAACCAATATATTAGAAGAGAGAACCAACATTCAAGTTGATGGTTTTTAATGTGCACTAAAAAGGGTACATGAATAGAAATCATGTCAACCAACCAAGCACATAAGTAGGGTCCATCCCAATTAGAGAGCCATTAGCATAGGAAATAGTGGTTATTATCTATGAATCAATTGGTCCAGTAGTTGCATATTATGATCTAGCACCATAATAAGTAGAGGAGATAACATGAGAGGAAATAACATAGGAAGTTGATTATGTTGGTTTAGAATTTGACCCTATAGCATAGTGGTTGAAGGAGCACCAATAGGTGTACAGGGAGCAAGGGCAACATTAGATTCAATAGATTTTGTTGTTTATGTCGTTAGTTCAATTTCATTGGCACTAACACTATTAACACTGAGTAAATTGTTGGGTTGAAGAAACAATCTACAAAGGTAACCTACAAACCAAATTTAAGACTGGAAGCTAGCCCTTCCAATCTAGAGAGGGCTCTCTCTGGGACTTGATCTCTGATAGATAGAATTATTTTTAACTGATGGCTAGGTTTAAATGATTGAGGTAGTTTTTTCAAGGTTTGTTGGCAAGGAGGTATAGTATTTCTAGGGCTATAGAGTCAACCCCTGAAAACAAAATAAAACAATGACTGGTAGGTAGAACTCCTCAGAGGAACAAAGGCTAAATAAGGTGATGAAATTCAATTTTGAGTTTGGTTATGTAGGGTGAAAAAAGAACATAAACACACAACAGAATCATAACATCATAAAGGATGAATTCTGACCTTATTTAGCCTTTCTTCCTCTAAGGATTTCTACCTACTAATCATTGTTTTCTTTTGTTTTCAGGGGTTGACTCCATAGCCATAGAAATACTATACTTCCTTGCCAGCAAACCTTGAAAAAACTACCTCAATCATTTAAACCTAGCCATCAGTTCAAAAGAATTCTATCTATCAGAGATGAAGTCCCAGAGAGAGCCCTCTCTAGATTGGAAGGGCTAGCTTCTGGTCTTAAAGTTGGTTTATAGGTTACCTTTGTAGATTGTTTCTTTATCCCAACAATTTACTCAGTGCTAACATTTTGGCGTCCTTGCCGAGGAATGAAATTGAATTTTTTCCCTAGGAAAGAATGACTAAAAAGCTTTAGATTTGATTCCCGAGGGTAGCAATGAATCATACACCTTTATTGGCTAAACTATTTTTACCTTGGCGACTTCATTTAATAAGATCAATAACATAAAGTTTTCTTTACAGAAAATAAGAAATCCTGGCTCCCAAGAGAATTTACACTAGAAGGAACCCTGATCCAGAACCTATAGCATCCATGTATGATCCTAAGAATCTCTTACACAAAAGAAAATAAAAGACAATAAACTCATTTGCTTTCCTGGACAAAAATCTATATTTTCCCAAAGATGGGGTAAAAAGAATTGATGACCTTGACTTTGATTTAAAATTTGAACAAACCTTGCTCAGATCTAGATCAAAATCTAATTTGAATGAAATCATCTTTGATGAGAAAAAAATCCAAACTTTGATCTCAACTACCCCCATTCATACTGCTGCAATTTCCACTAAGACCATTAAGCCAGTTCAAACTCCTCCTAGAGCTATGGCAGCCAGATTTTCTCCTCTTGCCTTGCCTGCCCAATTACATGATTTGCCTCAGAATTATGCCTAAAGGATTAAATCATATAATGTTGAGGAAAATGCTTCAGCTCGAAAACATTTAGATTGGTTTAATGATTTTGTTGACCTAGAGGAGGTAGATCATGAGGATGCAAAAGTAATACTGCTTGCACAAAGTCTTTTAGGAGAAGTTAAAAAATGGTTCAAAGCTCTTCCTGCAGCAAGCATCCCTAGTTTTGCAACCTTTGAAACACTTTTCCCTGCAAGGTGGGGTGATAAAAATAATCCTCTTCAGTTGCTAACTCAGTACAATAACATAAAGAGATCACCTAATGAAACAGTACAAGAGTTTACAACCAGATTTATGAAAGTTTACAATTCAATTCCTACTGAAGTAAAACCCCCTCCTGGAGATGCCCAACTTCGATATGTTGACTCTTTTGATAGTGAATTTTCCTTACTGTTGAGAGAAAGGATATCCAATACACTAGATGACATGATTAGTGATGCAATTGAAGTGGAGATAAATCTGATGGCCGCAGGGAAGATCAAACATAATCCTGACATAGATATGAAAAATTTCCAAGGAGAAGCACAACCCTCAACTTCCCAGTCATCAAATGAGAAATTTGATTTGATGATGAAAACTATGGAAAGGTTTATGGAAAGAATGTTCTTGGATAATAAGCCTTCCACCAGAGATCAAACTAATTTTCATCCCATAAATCAAAATTTTAGAAGAGCTCTAGTTCCATAGATCGGGAAAAGAGATCAGAGAAATGAAGGTGATCAGCAAATAAAACCTCCTTTCCAAAACAACTATGAAAATGAAGATTTTGATCAAACAATTGAAGACAATATGCATTGTTGTGTTGATATTGAAACAAATGTGTTCTTAACTAAAGAAGAACATGATCAGTTTATGGATGAAAATGATAAGTTTATGCAAGATAATGATGATATGTTGTCAATGGAAACAAAGGAGTTTAAGAAAGGATATAAAAATGCTATTATGCAGCTTCAGAAATAGTACAACCTTAGAAGAAAAAAGGTGCATGCAAACCCCCCAAATGGAAATCCTACAAGGGAACTTCAGATTAATACACCTTCTTCAATTCAACCTAAGAAATACAGTTCATCAAAGGATGCAATGGAGAAAGGAAAATTCAAAGAAGAACCACCAAAGAAGATACTTGGGGCAAGAAAGGAAGTAGTCATCAAAGAGGTAGAAAAAGCCCCATATCCTTTTAATTTTGAAAGTGAAATGGCTAAAATCAAAATTTATGTTCCATTCAATGAGGTGATTAAAAATGGTGAATATAGAAATTAGATCATTAAGATGCTCAAAATGGAAGAAGCTTTTGACACCTTGAATGTGCAAGATGGTCACCTTGCTATTTTGTTTGGCCCACGTGTGGAGGGGAGTGGCGATGTTGATGATGTCCCCCCTTTCTATGTTAGTCTTAAAATTCATGACATGACCTTACATAATGCCATGATTGATTCAGGAGAATCCCATAATATGATGCCCAAGGTAGTCATGGATGAGTTGGGTCTATATATTACAAGGCATTACAATGATCTTTTCTCCTTTGACTCAAGGAACGTGAAATTCTTGGGTTTAATTAAATATCTGGTTGTATCATTGTCCCAAATTCCACAAAAAATCTGATCATGGATGTGGTTGTTGTTGACATCCTTCCTAAATTTGGCATGTTGTTATCTAGATCTTGGGATGCAAAGTTGAAAGGGATTTTGCAAATGGATATGTCATATGCTAGTATCCCTGTTTTTTGCCAAGAAAGGAGGTTGTACAAAGAAGTATTGCTCAAGTACATGGTGAGTAGCAAAACCCAAACAAATAACCATCCTATTTACTTGGTAGATATTGAGGTTGGTTCTTATATTTTCTATAATGACTTGAGTTTTGAAGAAGAGGAGCCAAAGACTGTTATGACCATCAAAGATAAATCTGATCCTCAAATAGAGGAAATTATAGAACAACAAAACAATGAAGAGGATGAGATGTGTAACATGAACTTTGATGGAGTTGCTAGTAGAGAAGGAGAAGGAGCTAGTGTGTGGATTATCCCTCCCAAGAAAGGTACAAAACTTTGTTCTTACAAATTTTCTTTTGATTGCACCAATAACATGGTTGAATATGAGGCATTGATTTTGGGATTGAAGACTTTGAAAGAATTGGGTGCTAGGAGGATAGTTGTACATGGGGATTCTAAACTTGTCATAAATCAGGTAAAGGGTATATATCAGTCAAAGCATCCAAGATTGAGGGCATATAGGAATATAGTACTTGATCTTCTTGAGGAGTTTTGGGTGGAATCAAGAAGGTGGGTTACACTTTCGTGACAATCCACTTTCTAAAATTTCGACAAACCTTTTTTTGGCCGAACTAAAACTAATTTTCGGCCGAAATATTTCTCAGCCGAAAAAATAAACGTCAAATCAAACAGAGAAATAACAATACCCTCGATTTGCGTGTTGAAATTTGGCTGGCCGAGTATTTTTTTCCCGGCAACAAGTTTTCGGCCGAAAGATTGTTCGGCCGAAATATTTTTCGGCCGAACTATCTTTCGGCTGAACTATTTTTCGGCCGAAAGTGTGTTTATATATTTGCCACACATGGGCTCTAGAACGTTTTTCGTTTGCGTATTTGCTGACTCGCGAGAGGAGTGTGTAGCTGGTGTTGGAAGCCGAGGAAGAGGTCGCCGAGATCGCCGGGAGAGGTCGCCGAGGTCGCCGGGGTCGCCAAGATCGCAGGGAATGCAGGTAATTTTCGAAAATCATGGCTTTGTTTATATTAACGCTCTGTATGTGCATATAATTGCTCTTTCTGTCTATATATAAACGCTCTGTCTATGCATATATTAACGCTCTGTCTGTGCATATATAATCGCTCTCTCTGTGCATATATAATCGCTCTGTCTGTGCATATAATCGCTCTTTCTGTGCAGATATAATCGCTCTGTCTGTGCACATATAATCGCTCTGTCTGTGCATATATAATCGCTCTGTTTGTGCATATATTAATGCTCTGTCTGTGCATATATAATCGCTCTGTCTGTGCATATATAATCACTCTGTCTGTGCATATAATCGCTCTTTCTGTGCATATATAATCGCTCAGTCTGTGCACATATAATCGCTCTGTCTGTGCATATATAATCGCTCTGTCTGTGCATATATTAACATGCTATCTATGCATATATAATCGCTCTGTCTGTGCATATATAATCGCTCTGTCTGTGCATATATTAACGCTCTGTCTGTGCATATATAATCGCTCTGTCTGTGTATATATTAACGCTCTGTCTGTGCATATAATCGCTCTGTCTGTGTATATAATCGCTCTATTATCGCTCTGATAGTTTATATTATCACTCTGTTATCGCTCTGATAGTTTATATTATCACTCTGCTATCGCTCTGATAGTTTATATAATCGCTCTGTTATCGCTCTGTCTGTCTATATTATCACTCTGTTATCGCTCTGTTATGGCTCTGTTTATATTAACGCTGTCTGTGCATATAATCGCTTTGTCTGTCTGTGTATATAATCGCTCTATTAACACTCTGATAGTTTATATTATCACTTTGTTATCCCTCTGATAGTTTATATTATCACTCTGTTATTGCTCTGATAGTTTATATAATCGCTCTGTTATCGCTCTGTCTGTCTATATTATCACTCTGTTATCGCTCTGTTATCATTATATTATCACTCTGTTATCGCTCTGTTATCGCTCTGTCTGTCTATATTATCACTCTGTTATCGCTCTAATAGTTTATATAATCGCTCTGTTATCGCTCTGTATGTCTGTTATAGTTTATATTATTGCTCTATCTTTGTATATAATCGCTCTGTCTGTCTGTGTATATAATCACTCTATCTGTGTATATAATCGCTCTGTATATAATCGCTCTGTCTGTGTATATAATCGCTCTGTCTGTGTGTTTATTTTTCGAAAATTATAATCGAAAATTATGGCTCTGTTTATATTATCGAAAATTATGGCTCTGTTTATATTATCGCTCTGTGTATATAATCGAAAATTATGGCTCTGTTTATATTATCGCTCTGTGTATATTATCGGCCTGTGTATATTATCGCTCTGTCTGTGTATATAATTGCTCTGTCTGTC
>ML791811.1:221801-253237 GCA_009831015.1 Picea engelmannii
AAGAAGAAGATGAATGGTACATAGACAGTGGATGTTCTTCACACATGACCGGGGATCAAGACAAATTCATCAACTTGAAGAGAAAGGATGGAAATGTTGCATTTGGAGATGACTCATCTGCCAAAATACTTGGAGAAGGTGTAATAGAGCTTGGAAGAAAAAATGTAAAAGCAAAGAATGTTCTATTGGTTGAAGAATTGAATCATAATCTACTTAGTGTTAGTAAAATGTGTGATCAAGGATACACTCTTACATTTTACTCCCGTAAATGTAAAATCAGAGAAAATAACTCAGGAAGATTGGTTGCAACTGCAACAAGAAGACCGAACAATATATACATCCTAGACATGAAGAAGAGAGAGAAGACAAAATCCACACAAAAGGATTCCAAGGAAGAAAAAGTCCCAAAGACCAAAAATAAGGATGAAGTATTATTGAGTGCCACATGTTTAGGGGGACCAACCCCAAAGAAGAAGGTTACCTTTTTCCATTAAACTCAAGGGGAGAAGCCATACCCTTTTCCATTGATGTCAAAGGGGGAGAGAAATTGGGATCATGATGATAAGGGGAGCATGAGTGTTTCCATTAATGACAAAGGGGGAGATTGTTGGAAGATTGGTTGTTGTCATTGATGTCAACCCTAGTCATGGGTTTTGGACCGCAAGATTGATGAAGGTATTTGGACATGAAAAAAAATGTACATGCAGATACAACACCCATGGATGGATAGTATACATCATGTTGTTTCCAGTGGTATGTGGCATGTCACATGGATCCTCATGGTTGAGGAGAAATGAATTTTTGAAGATGATAAACTGAATTGTACATGTAGGCCCTGAAGATAATTAAAGAAAAGAATTACAAAATAAGAAAGTGTCAGGTTGGCCCTAATGTTAAAATGAAGTGACATAAATGGTATAAATAAATATTATTATACATTCATTTGACACAAGTCAAATTTAATAGGGAATAAGAAGTAAAAGAAGGCCGGATTTCAAGGGAGGATGAAGTCTTTTGGTGATGTGTTCTAAGGTATGTTATTTCCAGGTCATCTTACAATTTTTACTATAACTTTCTTTATAGAAACATTCAGATGGTGAAATATCTATGGTGTTGAGAAGACATATCAAGGTAACTCTAGTACAAATTTCATCTCTTTATTCTCTATAATTATGGAGATACACTCTGTGGAAGATAGGGTTTGTGACCAGTCCTGAAGCTAGTCAATAAACAGGTGTTTCGGGTAAAACAATCATAACTCCTTCATACATAATCCAAATGAAGTGGGACCACTTCCATTGGAAAAAGTATGGACATTGGTTTCTTTTGTGTGAGTTTCGGAATTGGATGTTAAATATTGAGCACGGGGCATGTTGTACAAGTTGGGTCTTCTGAACATACCGGAATTGAATAAAGTCTACCATTCTTTCTATAACCTCTTTTTGGGGAGGATTCAAGGAGTGAAAATTGGAGGATTTTCAGAGAATACATTGAGTAATATTATCTATAAGATCATTAATATTATATATAGGATCATAGTACTCCAAGAATTGAAGAATTGCAGAAATTGAAGAAGTCTCACGAAGCAATATCAGGTTCTATGTGATGATTGGTTGATGGTGATGATTTAATGTAAAGTTTTATTATCACTCATATATTCTTGGGTGGAAGGAAGGGGCAAGGATGGAGAGTTCAAATATCTCTTGATATTGGAGGATTGTATCTTCCTCTTGGAGGTTTATCCCTCCCTTTACATTTGGAAGCTGTAGCTACCTTTGGAATTCATTACTTCCTTTGAACAAAAACTATTGATTATTTCTCATATATTGTGCATGGTGTATTGTGGTGTATTGGTGTAACTCTTATACTATTGTTCATTACTCATTGGATATAATTGAATGGTTTAAGTATAAGTTGAAAAAGGTTTTTAAATTGTACTTGATACTGATTCACCCCCCCTCTCAGTATCAACACTCCTAAATCTAGGAAGTCTTTTGAAGATATTAAAGTGGCACTGACCAATGCTCCAGTGTTGGCCAGTCCAAATTTTACAAAGGACTTTATTTTGTTTTCATTTGCTTCAAAACACATCATTGTTGGTGTTTTGTTTCAAAAAGATGAACAGAACTTTGAAAGGCCCATAGCCTATTATAGCAGGACTTTGAGAGACTCCCCACTGTGGTATGATATCATGGAAACACATGTATATGCTTTGGTGAAGGCCCTCAAAGAATTCAGAAGTTATATCTTTCATTCCCATATCATTGCTTATGTGCCTAGCAATTATGTTAAAGACATTTTGACTCAACCTGATCCTGAAGGTAGAAGGGGCAAATGGATAGTTGTGTTGTTGGAGTATGACCTCAAGATCAAACCTATGAAGTTGATTAAAGGCCAGGGGATTTCAAAGTTGATGGCACGGTCCAATTTTGATGTCTTGGGAATCAATTTCATTGCTCACCTATCAGCAAATTCAGAAAAAGAGACAATCCCATAGGTATCTCAAAAATGTCTTGATTTTCCATGGTATGCTAATATTATTTACATATTAAGAAATTTACAAGATCCTCCAAAATTAAGCAAAACCAAAGCCAGATTTTTGAAGTTGAAAGAAGCAAAGTTTTGCATTATAGACCATTCTCTGTATTAGAAAGATTTAGGTGGGATCTTGTTGAATTTTTTGATGGAGGAAGAAGTGAAAAAAGTTATCAAAGAGTTTCACAAAGGTGACTGTGGAGGGCACCATTATTGGAAGACCATTGTGCATAAAATATTGAGGACATGGTTCTATTGGCCTAGTATTTTTTTTTATATGTAGAAGGAAGTTTCAAGATGTCATGAATGCCAAAATTTTTATGGAGAAATAAAGCTGCAGCCCTTACCTTTGAAACCTATCTCCGTTGAAGCACCATTCAGGAAATGGGGCCTTGATTTTATAGGAAAGATCCATCCACCATCCTCATCTCAGAATAGGTGGATACTGATAGCCACAAACTACTTCACCAAATGGATTGAAGTAGTTCCCAAAATGCAAGCCATTGATATTGTTATCGTTCAATTTTTAGAAGCAATATTTTGTCTAGATTTGGTTGTCCAGTGATCCAGAATTGGATCACGAGACCAAAATGGGTCCAAGAAGGCCTAAAAATCAAAGGATTCAAAATGGACGTGTGTAGGCCTTGTCGATAAGAACCCAATGTAATTTGAATAGGCTCAAACGAACGTCGTATGCTCAAGATATCACGGTCTGCTCATTTCCTCAAACAGGAAAAAACAAATGCTAACTGTACAGTCCGTACAGTGATGACATGGCAGCTGACTGTACAGGTCGTACAAGTGACATGGTAGGGTACGTTGGCACTGATGTGGAAGGTACGGGTGGACAAGTCAGAGTGTGACATGTGGCATCACTACAAGGGTGACATGTGGCACAGGCTGATGTGGCAAGGTGCAGTGTGCTAACGTGGCAAGTGTGTTGACTAGGCAGTGTTTGCTGACATGGTCGAATTACCGTTGGACATGTGGCATACAGGTGGGTGAATAGTATGGTGCCACGTGGCCCAGTCATGGGATGCCAAGTGGAACCCCATCATTGGTTGATTGATCGTTGGGCAAAATTTGTTATGGAGTGCACCGGAGTCGAACCCGCGACCTCTGGGCATGAGGGCAATGACTTGGCAGGGCCTAGCTAGCCAGCCCGCCCTCACTTTGTTTCTTAACCCTGAACGTCGCAACGAATATTTAATTTTGATTTGTTTATAAGTATATATGGATAAAGGGTTAGGGATGAGCCCCAGCCCGCGGTTCTGATATATGCATACAACCATACCCTTGGCGGTCCACTGCTCTCACAACAAGCAACCCATAGTTTCGGCGACACCACACACCACATAACCATAGACCTATGCAGTTAGCATGAGAGATATGGGATTAGCCCCGGTCGATCAAGATAGCCTGCCGACCAGGGGGTGTAACCATGGGCAACACCATTGGGGGCCAGGTATATAATAGTTAGCATGTGGAGCTCTGAACCATGGGCACATGGCAACCAAAGCAACCGAGGGCTAGGAATCCAGGGGCCAACGCGCCAGGCCATAGTGCTTGGGCACATGGCCACCCTCCATATGAACAGGAGCCCTAGGATCGAGGGTTGCACTTGTATATTGCCAAATGTGGGTTTTTAAACATTGAATATCATTTTTAATGATTTATTCAATAGTTTTTAGAGATTTTTTGCCAATATTGGGGGATATTGGGCCCTTTTTTAGGCCAGATCTTGGGGAGAAGTTGGGAGGTTGTTACCCACTTCTAGCCTATATAAACCAGAGGTTCTTGGAGCCATGGGAGTGTTGACGATTAAAATCGCAACGAAGTTTTGCCCGCAAAGTAAAGCCTATTATTATAAGACTAAATAATACTAGTAGGTGGGACCCCCTTGTAGATTGGAGATCAAGTTTGGTTCTTATTTGATGTTATGCTACTATTCGACACTGCTTACATGGTTAACGATTTCTTGTTTTGTTGGATAATGGATAAGGCATATTATACATGGTTCTTTTGGTGCTCCAAGATCAAGTTTTATGTACAACAACCGATGTTATTCATGGTTATCATTGTTGTCTATTCTTGGATCTATTACTTGTGACACCTGCAACAGATATATGGTAGTAACAACAAATGAAAGGAAATTAAAAGGAGATTAAGCAATGTGAACCAAAATGCAAAAGGGAGAAACTATCCTATACTAAAATGCTACACTATATGCATTAAAAAGATTGTGGCAAATCCTAGCTAACATATGATAGCCATGCGATTTATTGAGGTTATATAGAACATAGTTGACATGCATTTCTGTATAGTGGAAATAATAATATGTGATGTGGGTGGAACTCTTGGCAATTAAGGGTTGTTGGTTTCGATGCATGGTTTAAATTGGATGATTTATTTGTGGCTAGTGCGTACTAAGAATTGAATGAACTTGAGTGTGGAGGTGACGTTCATTTACTGCACGTTGTTAGAAAAACAGGACCACGGAGCAATAAAATAAAACAAATGCAGAAACAAAAACACAGAAGACACACAATACAAGAGAGACACAGATTTATGTGGTTCACCCAGTGTGGGCTACGTCCACCAGAGATATTTCCAGGTCCTTCCTTTATTATTATCCAGCAAAATGAAGGGATAAAACCTATAGCAAAACCCGTTGTAACTTCCTCTTCTTTCTCTCACAGTATCCTCTCTCAGAAATACAATATTCACCCTCGTCCATAGCCGCAATAAATTTCCCTCATAAAAGAGGGTTGCCTTCTAGGGCAAAAAACCCTAACATAATCTCTACCGTTAGATATGCGACCTTATAATGAACGGTCCAAATTTACAATGAAATTACAATATAATTTTATAAGGCAATTTTTGCTTCAGGGGCTTCGCCCCCGAACCCCCGCTTGCCCCCAGACCCCCCAGCCCGGGGGATGGACCCCACAGAGGGGGTAACCCCCCTCTGCACTCCCCCGCGTGGAAGATTGTACATACTTATGGGGTGTAAATACTTCATGGGGTATAAACACGGTTGAAAGCAAGGACCTCTGAATCAGGAAGATAATCAGGCTCCACAACCAACACACGTTACCCCAATTCCTTCCATTGGTCGCCACCCTAGTCGGGCTATTCTTCAACGAAGTTTTACTGAGGTTAGGCTCTGAATTTTGAGCAGAGGGGAACCGTTCGACCAACTTGCGTTTTAAGGTGTGTTTATTACAGGTATGTCTTTTTTTTCCATTCATGAGTCTGCTCTGGTTATGAAATGGATATTGGCTCGTATGTACTGGTTTGTGCTTTCCTTGAGTATGGCAACTATGTGTAAATGTGTTTTTTTTTGGAATAAGGCGTTGATGGTTTTCTCTGCAATAATTTTGAAGTCGCAGTGATATTGGTCATCCTGGGTGTTAGCAGCCATAAGGGCTCTCTGTTATCCTTGTTGGGTTAATTGGAGGGTATTCGTATGGTCTTGGGTGGCTAGTTGTCTTCACGCATTCGCATCGTTGTATCCAGTATTTTGGATTTTATGGGGTTTAATGCTTGGAAGCTCTTGTGTCACCACGCATTGTCCACTTGGGCATTGGTTTGTTTTCACCACTAAAGCTCACGTAGTGGGTTATTTTGTTCTTTCTCGACCCTGTATTCACCTCAACGTTGTGGTTGTTTGACTCAAGAGACACGAGGGTTATACCCTGTGTGTGTTAAGTATCATTACCAGGCTGAATTAGAGCCTCACTCCTCTGTTATAGCCTCTCATTTCATAGGTTTTCGTCACCATGTCCACAAAGTAAGTTGTGGTGTTCTTTGTGTATGCGTCGTTGGTCTCGGAGGTTTCACCATTGAAAGGAGTCGGATCCAACTTTCCCTGTGATGGCCAGAGAGCAAACCCTTAACCCCTAAGGTCCGAGGGTTGTTAGAGGACACCCTTGTGGAAAAACTGAGTACATGCTCGCCCAATTGGTTATGTGACATTCGTGTTGGTTTTGGTATCTAGTCATTGCCTGTGTTATTTCAATGGATAAACCCAACATGGTTAATTGGATAGATAAAATGCACAGTCGCTCTCTTGTGTTTTATAACCCAGTATTGTCTTAATTGAGAAAGTTACAACCCCACTTCATGTCGATGAGTGGGTATGTGTGGTTTCCACAACATGTTAGGTCAGTTGTTGACTATTACAACAGTCCAGGTGTTTGGATCAACATTGAATTGGTTGATTGGTTGATGCACAATTACTGTCTTTTTGCACTAAAGATTGTTTGGATGCTAAAACTAGGCATTGGTTACAATTGTTTAATGATGCTCGCGCATAATGCATTTGTATGTGTGGTGTTCCTACACCATGAATAAATGGTCATTGTAACTATGCGTTTTTGGGGCCAAACGGTTATTTCAACCGAGATGACTGTAGCAATTCCATCCACTGTATGTGTTATGGTTATTTGATTGCATCGTTAAGAATGGGCACAAGTTTTACACAGTATGGTTTGGTTGTAGTTTGGTTAGTTGAGAAATACTGTCGCTGCCACTTTGTAGTGGATTGATAACTCGACATGATAAGATGAGTTAATGATACCATGACTGTGTGTTTAAAATTTTCAGAAGAGAATGTTGCATCGTGGTGTTTATGGTATGGCTGCCCACTGTGTATGCTATGGATATTTTTTTGGGGTTGCGCACTGAGAGATAATCACAAGAGTTTTTAAATATGGCTTTGTTGCAATTAGATTATTGTATTATGAGGTTGGGTATGCTGTTGTTGCCTCGTGTTAGATGGATAGCCCCAAATTTTGAATGTTTAGAGTCAAAGAAAATTTGGGCTTGTACAGCCACAAAAATGCAATTGTGTTTTGTCGAATGGTTGTTTATTTCACAACAGACTATGGGTTGGAGTGATGATTGTTATCAACGTGTTTAATTGGCAAGCCATGATCTTTGCAAGATGAATATGGATCCTTGTGTTGACTGTCCATTATGTATGCAATTTAATTATTTAATGAATTAAGAGACAAAATCAAGCACGATTTTTATGTCTACATTTGATGATTGAAATGGTTGGCAGTAGTTGATGAGCATAGTGGAAGAAATTGACTGTGTATTCATTTGGGAAATTGCTCAAATGTTAAATGAATAAAAACAGAGTTCCCTTACATTTTGTTGTAGAATGCATACTGTCATGTTTTAATGACACTCTGTTAAATATTTGATTATGCACATTGGACTAGTTAATGAACAGAGTTGTTTGACTATGCACAGTGGTTGTTAGTTGGGTCACAATGGTCATTCGGTTTGGTGTATTTCCTTGTACATAATGAATATATGGATTACTTAATTGATTTTATGAACAATATCCGTTTTTCCCCCCCCACCATTATTTCACTTTTCGCTAATTACAACCCCTTCACCTTCCCATATTCATTTTTCACTCCTTGTTCTAAAATTGATCACAATCAAGAGAATTTATGTGTTGAAGCAGTTGGAAGTGGCAGTGTCTTGGTTGAATAACAGTGATGTTTTCTTTGGTTTGCATTACAATTGATTATTGTTGTCGTTGAGCAGTAACCGTGTTCTTTTCCCCCTCATTATATCATGTTTCGCTCAATACAAACCCCTCGCATATCCCAGAACCCTTTGTTCACCCCCTGCTCATTGAGAAACAGTTTAACAATTGGTATGGATTGGATTGCATGAGTCTGATATGTTGCTAAGCCAGAATCTATTTCATATTTTTAAAGAGTTGTCATGTATGGTTATTTAAAAGATTATTTTCTAATCAATCACGCATGCATGGATGAGCTATTCAAATAAAAGGCTGAAAATAGAGGCTTATTATGCCTCTGTCAAAGAGAAGGCCTCTACTGCCCCTTCCGCATCTTCAGATAATTCTGGTAAATTTGTTTCCTCCCACTTGCATTGGAAGGACGATTGTTATCATATGATCAACAAGATGAGGCTTAAGGATCCCACACAGCCTAAGGCAAGTGCAGAAGGACTAAAAGATGATAGCATCATCAAGGAAAAGATGGCCTCACAAATCGAAAAATATGGCTTTTAAGTTTTATTTTATCTATTATTGGTGACAGTTGACTTCAGGAATTTTTGGAGAACATGTTTTATTTTTGGACATATGAGTAATATTTTTTGAAAATAATTTCAAATATCATGAGCTAAATTGTCAAAAGTGAATATGTTGATGGGAGTCACAAGGAGGTGTGTTTTTCTTAACTAACTAGTTATGTTATGATTGTTATGAGCTAAAGGGAGTCACAAGGGGTCCCACCTACTAGTTATTATTATTTATAACCCTTATCATGATTATTACTTTTTCCCATAACTAAAAGTTGGTTGATTCTTTTAATTAACTTAACTAATGAGTTGGTTCAACTACTTCAACCAATTCTAATTTGTTTAAAAGTGAAAGGAAAGGGAGGATCAAGGAAGGATAGAAGGATAAGCATACTAAGGTTTTATCTTTGAGTTTATGTTGATATAGTTCAGTTTTCATTCATTCCTTAATTTATCACAAGCCTAATTATTTTTATGATAGCAGGGTCTTATTGTAGACAACGATATTCGGGGCTGAATTACATCATTCAGACACTTGTTTTTCAGAGGTGTTGATCTATCTTTGATAGTCACTGTAGACTTGTCTGTTTGTGAATTAGTTTTCATGACTGACAAAGGCTATTGTGCAGAGTTGAGTGGGAAACAATCTGTGGCAAGTTGATCCAACTATTAAAGTTCAGTTTTTTATTTTCTGTTAGAGGTCATTTTGTATGTTCCATCAGGGATGTTTAAGTTTGACTTTGGTCCTAAATTTCTGTGTGAAATATTGTAAAATAACGACTCTTTGGTGAATTGGAATGAAATAAAGGATTTCTTTATGTCGCATCTATCTTGATTATTATCTTGGTGTCTTTATTTCTGTCTTTACACTTATTTCAACAACTGTTATATTCAGAAAATTGCATAAAAAGTAAATTTCAAGCAAGCTTTTTATTGATAAAAGACTAGCCTAAGCACTAATAATTAATCTTTGTGAGTTAGGATGTTATTTTTGTTGGCTATAAAGCTAGGGTGACATTCCCGTCTATTTTTCTTTAGCCAATCATAATCTGAAAATGCTTGAGTAAGATCATTTCATATATTTTCTTCAACATTTATTTGGCAACCATATGGGGGAGATCTTAGATATCTCTCTGGTTAAATTTTATACTCGATTTTCATCAATACATCTTTCTTTTTCTATTATTGTTTCTTTGACTATTTTTTTCTTAATGACTATGCTTGTTGCAAGGCAACCCAATATCGGGCCCGGTCTTCAAGACCAGAACAACATTGCTTTGAATTTGTTTAACACAATTCTAGACACTATCAATACCTGTGTTGAACTTAACCATTTTCGGGAAGCAATTGAACGAGATATTAGTGCTCAAGAACAATTGGACGCTAGACATAGACAGCCTAGAAATCAACAGTAACCCTTTGTTTATTCAAAGTTTTGGACTTTCTTTCATTTCCTTAAACTCTCGTGCTTCTAGAAGAAGAAGAGGCTTGTCACCCGAAATCAATCCTATTGCTGAAATAGGAAGAACGAACGTTGTGTTATCTGCCCAACAAAGTGCTCTAAGGAGAACTTTATTTGATTCATCCAGCTCGTCTTTCTTTCCCTCATCTATCATCCCCAAGATGGCATCTAGTGGTGGCTCTAGTGGCACTAGATGTGCTCCATCTTCTCAATAGTCATTATCATCAGTGATTGATATATTATATAGCCACCATATTCCTGTCCAATCTACCACAAACCCCACCAAAGTATGGGATTTTTTAGGTCAAAGAAGATGCCAAAACCACACCGTGGCATGTGTCATCTCCTCTTAACCTAGGACCTGTTACTCGTCCACTTCTGAAGTTTAAAGAGCACTTGCCTAAGTTTTCAGGAAATAACACTGTCAGTACAAACAAACACCTGGTGGCATTTTCTAATGCTTGTCATAACATAGGGGCCAACGACAATGATACTTGCATGCGCTTATTTGTCAATTCCTTGGAATGAAAGGTTGTGGCCGACTTCTTTGACCTCCCTCCTAAGATTTTTTCTACTTGGGAGAATCTGTTAAACAGACAGACATGTCCGCCCTCTTACAACTAGTATAAGATATGAACAATCACATGATAACATTCGAGCGAAAGGGAACTATCTCCCCTCTCACCCCCAGAGCTTCATCCTCTTCTGCWCCCCACTTTAGAAATCCGGTTGAAAACAATTTTCAKCCTAAAGCTATCCTGCCTCGGAGTTGGTGTAAATTTTTTGAGGAACACCACGAGGAAACCACGTGTGAGGTAAAGAAGAGTACCAGAGATAAGATATTTAGTAAAAGACCAGAAGCTACTACCGTTGTCCTAGATTTTGCAAAKCTAGAAGATGTCATGGTCATCAACACTAGGAACAAAGCCTACGCTCCCAAGGGAAAATTTTATTCTCCCCACAGTTCTTCTATCYCGAGCTCATTCTCACCCGCTACTACTCCCYAGGTTCGTAAAGTTCCTGAGAGTCAAGGGATCATTCCCCCTCTCCCCTCTTCCAAATACAATATCTTGAATTAGTTGGCCAACATCAAAGTAGATGCAACCCTCCTAGACATGGTTGTCGTCCCTGAACAACAGAYCCATCTGAAACAATTCATGGAAGGAAAAGCTTCTGTTGTAGCCAATATTTCCGAAGAGGTAAACAAAGAGGATTCTTMTGTAAATAAAGTAGGTGTACATAACTTTAGATACCTGTAAAAAATCCCCCTTTTTATATTTCTATGAAAATTATGGATAAGGTTGCCCATTGTTGCCTCATTGATGGCGGTTCGGGCCCAAGTGTGATGTCAAAGATTATTATGGAAGAGATAGGCTTGTCTTGTACAAATGAAAATGCCAGAAGTATGCTCTCTTATAATAGTCTACAACAAAAGACCATAGGTGAGATTAAGGATGTGACCTTAGTTTTGTGCACTCATCCTGAAATAAGGACAACCCTCAACATTCAGGTAATTGATATGCCAATAAGAAATTACTCAATCATCTTAGGAAGAGATTGGCAAGGCTCAACAGGTGGATACCTCTCACTTGATGAAACACATTTATCCGTTCCTCGGAACAAAAAAAACAGTATAGTCCTTAGAGAAGGAAGGATATCACCATACATAGAAAGTGTCCCACAGTCTAACGTAAACTATATCGAAGAGGACCTAGGAGTGTATTCCATATTTGTTGAGGAGGATAACATTCCCAGGGACCAATCGATTTAGATGATAGCATGTGGCACATGCACTTTGATGGTTCATGCTATAATGAAGGTAACAAAGTTGGCATTATCTTGATTTCTCCTGTAGGAAAAATCCATAACTTTTCTTACCATTTGGAGTTTGCTTGCACTAACAATGTCACTAAATTCGAATCTTTATTATTTGGCATTGAAAACACTTATAATCTCGGTTGTGGTCACCTTTCAGTTTTTGGGGATTCCGAGCTTGTTATGAATCTTGTGCGTAAAATTTACTTTCGTAGCAACAAGTTGATGAAATGATACACCCAAACTGATTGAGTGCTTATCTCGAACCTTTTATCCCTCAACATTACTCATGTTAAGAGGGAGTTAAACTCAATGGCTAATCGGTTAACAGTTCTTGCAGCCTCCCCTAATCGACAACTTCTTCCACACCGACCTGATTGTACCTTTCAATCCCTATATCGTCCTCACATCCCCGACAATATAGAATCTTGGCAGGTCTTCCCTAATGATGAGAGAATTTGTTCTTTTATTCAAAATGAACCTTTTAATCCTAAGGAGATTATATCCATAGAAGATAACAAAATTCCTAAAGGCTTGACTCCTCTAGAGAGTTCATTTTCTTCGAGTGATGTAGGTAACAAGGAGAAACATAAAGAATAAGAGTCAAGAAGGAAGGTGGGTGAAACCATCTCCTTGAACATTGGAACACCCGAGACTCTGATGAATATTAAAATAGGTGCCAAATTTTCAGATGAAGAGAAAGTGAAGTTTTTCAATTTTCTTGGTGAATTTCAAGATGTTTTTGCTTGGTTTTATGAGTATCTTTGTGGTTTTTATCCTGGTCTTATACAACATGCCATCACCATTCAGGAAGGCGTAAAACCAGTTAGACAAAAACAAAGACCTATCAACCCTGTGCTATAAGAAACTATTCGAAAGGAGTTGGAAAAACTCTTGAAGGATGGAATCATCTTTCCGGTAAAGTATTTTGAATGGGTTTCAAATCTAGTTCTTGTTCAGAAAACAACTGGTCAGATGAGATTGTGCATTGATTTTCAAATCAAGATAGTATAAAAGACCACTTCCCTCTCCCTAACATGGGAATGATTTTGCAGCAAGTTGCAGGGTCACAATTGATGTCCTTACTTGACGGGTTTTCTGATTACAATCAAATCAAGGTAAAAAGGGCAGATAAATATAAAACCACCTTTATTACTCGTTGGGGTACCTTTTCTTATGAATGTATGCCTTTTGTCTTATCTAATGCAGGTGCCACCTTTCAAAGATCTATGCAACTAGATTTTGACGATTTGATCGATACGATCATTCAGATCTACCTTGATGACTTAACAGTTTACTCTAAAATCCGATCAGATCATTTTGGTCATCTAAGAAAATTTCTCATGTGATGTAGGAAATTTGGCATTTCTATAAATCCTTCCAAGTCCATTTTGGGTGTTACCGAGGGAAAGCACCTTGGACACATCATCTCCGATTCAGGAATAAACATTGATCCTGAAAGGATTGTTTCTATCCTTAATCTTCCTGCTCCCACTTCCAAGAAAGAAGTTCAAGCCTTTATAGGGTTTATTAACTTCATCTGAAGGTTTGTTCCATATTTTGCAGTGATGGTCAAGCCAATTCATAGTCTGCTTAAGCAAGATCATTCTTTTTCTTCGACATATGATGTCGAAAATGTTTTTGAAGGGATTAAGAAAGTAATCAGTTCCGCACCGGTTCTGGCGAAGCCGAATTTTGAGAAAGAATTCAAGATATATACTAATGCCACCAAGGAGGCAGTTTCTTCTATCCTTATGCAAAATGATGACCAAGGAAATGGAAAACCAGTGGCTTACATGAGTCAAAGTTTGTCTGATGATGAATTTAAATACTCTTTTATTGAGAAACATGCTTTTGCTATGGTTAAGACCGTTGAAAATTTTCGCCACTACATCTTAGGTAAGAATACGTTGGTAAAGGTCCCTTTACCTATTGTCAAGTTCTTTCTCTCACAGACTTATCTTTCAGGGAAGCTTTCACATTGGCTTTCCAATATCTAGGAGCATGATTTAAATATCGTGACTTCTAACACTATCAAGGGACTTGACCTATCCTTTTACTTGGCTCAGCATGTTGAGAATGGTGAAGAAATTGATGAAGAAGATGGCTCCCTTTCAACCCCCTTTTACATTGACGATCAAATACTCCTTGTGTCTAAACATCCTTGGTACAAGAATTTGGTTTATTATTTACAGAACCAAATATGTCCAGACAACTTAGACACTCATCAAAGGAGAAGACTTCGTCTTGAATCTGCAAGATATGTCATTATAGGAGACTTCTTATTTCGAAGATCTGCTAATGGTGTGCTACTTCGCTATGTAAACAATGAAGACACACAAACTGTTGCAAGAAGCTCATGGTTCTTCAAGCTCTGTCATTCATGTAGGAGGTCATTTTTATGAAAAAACCACTACTTTAAAGATTATTAGAAAAGGATACTACTGGCCTTCGATCTTTCGTGACTCTTATGTTTTTTCAAGGTCTTGTGACAAGTGCCACAAAATTGCTGGAAAAGAACGCCTTTCAACCATGCCATTACAACCTGTCCTGCCAGAGTTTCCCTTTTAAAAGTGGGGATTGGATTTTATTGGTCCTATTAATCCTCCTTCTTCAGCTGGACAAGTTTTTATTCTGACAACCACACACTATTTTACAAAATGGGCTGAAGCTATCCCACTTAAGCATTCCACAGACGATCAGGTAATTTCTTTCCTTGAAAATAATATTTTTTCTAGATTTGGTCTTCCATTAGAAATTATTACAGACAATGGCCCCGCTTTCATTTATGCTAAGCTGACTCAATTTCTAGCTAAGTTGGGGGTTAAACATTTCACCTCATCAACTTATTACCCCCAAGGAAACAGGCAGACCGAGTCTACCAACAAAAATTTGGTAAGAATCATCAAAAGGCTCATTGAAGATAAGCCTCGTCAGTGGCACATTCTCCTCACTTATGCCCTCTGGGAAGATCGAACTACCGCCAAGGTAAGCACTAGTTGTACTAATTTTCAGCAAGTTTATGGTCAAGAATCCCTCTTGCCAACTAAGCTAAAAAAAAATTCCTTAAGGTTGATGCTATAGATCGAAGAATTAAATTCTTCAAACATTTCACAAAGGATAAATTCCCTACTAGCTTTGGAAGAACAAAGGATGTTTGATTTGGATAATATTAAAAGGAGACAACAAACTGTTAAGAAGTATTTCAACAAGAGTGTCAATTTTAAGGTCAATGAAAAAGTTTTTCTATGGGATTTAGCTCACGCTGATAGGGGAAGACATTCAAAATTTCAGAAATTATGGCTGGGTCCTTTTAAGATCGCTTTTGTCTTAGGTACACATTCTTACATTCTAAAGGATTTACAGGAGCGATTGTTTTCCTACATCACTAACGGTTCTCACTTAAAGCATTACATGGAACTAACTTGAAAATCTCTAACGTTGTCTGGATTGTTTGGATTTTACAGTAGCTGTTTTATGTTTTCTGTTTTAAGCATTTCCTACTGCTTCTACTTTTCTGTCACTTTATTTCTTCTATTTTAATTTTCTGCATTTTATTATGTTAGATTTTTGTTTTGACATATTTTTAGTTTTGGTTGAAAATAAGATGTTGGGTCAATTTTGCCACAGTGACACTCCTGCGAAGCATTGTTAGTCAATAACAATCAAGATTACACAACTGCTACGATGTTTCCTCCGAAGGCACCCTTGAAATTGTTATATATTTCCACTGTTGTCATATAAAGAATTGGTTATCTCCCATTTCTTCTTGCGATTTCTTCATCCATTGAGATTTTAAGAGCAAGTTTAAAAGTTTTCTCCTTGAAGTTAAGAGCATATTCTAGTTGAATGACTATGCATACAGTGGTAAAACCCCTCATACTTAACACTTTTCATGGATTATTCCCAAATTCCCGGTCATCTTTCCATTAAATCCACTCACTTCCCCCAGTTGCATAATTATTTTGGTTCTATCTTCTTGACCCGTTGTTCTTGGTCTGCGAAACCATGAGTTTTGAGTTCTAAATCTATTGAAAACAAATTTCCCTGCGAAGTCGCTAGTTTGTTGACGATTAAAATCACAACAACATTTTGCCCGCTAAGTGTTGCTAAAGCATATTATTATAAGACTAAATAAAACTAGTAGGTGGGACCCCCTTGTAGATTGGAGATCAAGTCTGGTTCTTATTTGATGTTATGCTACTATTCGACACTGCTTACATGGTTGAGGATATCTTGTTTTATTGGATAATGGATCAGGCATATTATACATGGTTCTTTTGGTGCTCCAGGCTCAAGTTTTTTGTACAACGACCGATGTTATTCATGGTTATCATTGATGTCTATTCCTGGATCTATTACTTGTGACACCTGCAACAAATATATGTTAGTAACAACAAATGAAAGGAAATTAAAGGGATACTAAGCAATGTGAACCAAAATGCAAAAGGGAGAAACTATCCTATACTAACATGCTACACTATATGCATTAAAAAGATTGTGGCAAATCCTAGCTAACATATGATAGCGATGCAATTTATTGAGGTTATATACAACATAGTTGACATGCATTTCTGTATAGTGGAAATGGTAATATGTGATGTGGGTGGCGCTCTTGGCAATTAAGGGTTGTTGGTTTCGATGCATGGTTCAAATTGGATGATTTATTTGATTAGTGGCTAGTGCGTACTAAGAATTGAATGAACTTGAGTGTGGAGGTGACGTGCATTTACTGCACGTTACCCCTATTCCTTTCGTTGGCCTCCACCCTAATCGGGCTATTCTTCAATGGAGTTTTGTTGAGGTTAGGCTCTGACTTTTGAGCATAGGGGAACCGCTCGGCCAACTCACGTTTTAAGGTGTGTTGATTACAGGTATGTATTTTTTTTTCCATTCATGAGTCTGCTCTAGTTATGAAATCGATTTTGGCTCGGATGTATTGGTTTGTCCTTTCCTTCAATATGGCAACTATGTGGAAATGTGTTTTTTTTTGGAATAAGGCGTTGATGGTTTTCTCTGCAATAATTTTGAATTTGCAGTGATATTAGTCATCTTGGGTGTTAGCAACCATAAGTGCTCTTTTTTATCCTTGCTGAGTCAATTGGATGGTTTTTGTTTGGTATTGGGTGGCTGGATGTCTTCACGCATTCACATCATTGTATCCAATCTTTTGACTTTTATGGGGTTTAATGCTTGGAAGCGCTTGTGTCACCGTGCATTGTCCACTTGGGCATTGGTTTGTTTTCACCGCTAAAGATCGCACAGTGGGTTAATTTGTTCTTTCTCGGCCCTGCCTTCACCTCAACGTTGTGGTTGTTTGACTGAAGAGACACGAGGGTTATACCTTGCGTGTGTTAAGTATCATTACTAGAATGAATTAGAGCCTCACTCCTCTGTTATAGCCTCTCCTGTCATAGGTTTTCGTCACCATGTCCACAAATTAAGTTGTGGTGTTCTATGTGTATGCATCGTTGGTCTCGAAGGTTTCACCATTGAAAGGAGTCAACTCCATCTTTCCTTGTGTTGGACAGAGAGAAAACCCTTAACCCCTTAGGTCTGAGGGTTGTTACAGGAGACCCTTGTGGCAAAATTGACTACATGCTCGCCCAATTGGTGATGTGACATTTGTGTTGGTTTTGGTATCTAGTCACTGCTTGTGTTATTTCAATGGATAAACCCTGCACGGTTAATTGGATAGATCAAATACATAGTCGCTCTCTAATGTTTGATAACCCAATATTGTCTTAATTGAGAAAGTTACAACCTCACTTCATGTCGATGCATTGGTATGTGTGGTTTACACAGCATGTTAGGTCGATTGTTTTCTATTACAACAGTCCAAGTGTTTGGATCAACATTGAATTGGTTGATTGGTTGATACACAGTTACTGTATTTTTGCACTAAAGATTGTTTGGATGCTAAAACTCGTCATTGGTTACAATTGTTTAATGATGCTCGCGCATAATGCATTTGTATGTGTGGTGTTCCTACATCACGAATAAATGGTCATGTTAACTATGAGTTTTTTGGGGCCAAATGGTTATTGCAACTGGGATGACTGTAGCATATCCATCCACTATATGCGTTATGGTTATTTGATTGCATTGTTAAGAATGGGCACAAGTTTTACATAGTATGGTTTGGTTGCAATTTGGTTAGTTGAGCAATACTGTCACTGCCTCTTTGTAGTGGATTGATAACTCAACACGATAGGATGAGTTAATGATACCGTGACTGTGTGTTTAAAATTTTCAAAAGAGAATGTTGCATCGTGGTGTTTATGGTATGGCTTCCCATTGTGTATGTTATAGATATTTTTTTGGGGTTGTGCACTCAGAGATGATCACAAGAGTTTTTAAATATGGCTTTGTTGCAATTCGATTATTGTATTATGAGGTCAGGTATGTTGTTGTTGCCTCGTGTTATATGGATAGCCCAACATTTTGAATGTTTAGAATCAAAGAAGATTTGGGCCTGTACAGCCACAAAAATGCAATTGTGTTTTGTCGAATGGTTGTTTATTTCACAACAGACTATAAGTTGGAGTGATTATTGTTATTAGCATGTTTAATTAGCAAGCCAGGATCTTTGCAAGATGAATATGGATCCTTGTGTTGACTGTCCATTATGTATGCAATTTAATTATTTAATGAATTAAGAGACAAAATCAAGCAYGATTTTTATGTCTACATTTGATGATTGAAATGGTTGGCAGTAGTTGATGAGTAGAGTGGAAGAAATTGACTGTGTATTCATTTGGGAAATCGCTCAAATGTTAAATGCATAAAAACAAAGTTCCCTTAGAGTTTGTTGTAGAATGCATACTGTCCTGTTTTAATGACATTGTTCTAAATATTTGATTATGCACAATGGACTAGTTAATGAACAGAGTTGTTTGACTATGCACAGTGGTTGTTAGTTGGGTCACAATGGTCATTCGGTTGGTGTATTTCCTTGTACAGAATGATTATATGGATTACTTAATTGATTTTATGAACAATATCCAGGTTTTTTTTCCCCCACCATTATTTCGCTTTCCGCTAATTACAACCCCCTCGCCTTCCCATATTCATTTTTCACTCCATGTTCTAAAATTGATTATAGTTAAGAGAATTTATGTGTTGAAGCAGTTGGAAGTGGCAGTGTCTTGGTTGAATAACATTGGTGTTTTATTTGGTTTGCATTACAGTAGATTGTTGTTGTAGTTGAGCAATAACTGTGTTCTTTCCCCCCTCATTATATCATGTTTCTCTCAATACAAACCCCTCACGTATCCCATAACCCTTTGTTCACCCCCTGCTCATCGACAAACAATTTAACAATTGTAATGGATTGGATTGCATGAGTCTAATATGTTGCTGAGCCAAAATCTATTTCATATTTTTAAAGAGTTGTCATGTATTGTTATTTAAAAGATTATTTGTAATCAATCACGCATGAAAGGATGAGATATTCAAATAAAAGGATAAAAACAAAGGCCTATTACGCCTCTGTCAAAGAGAAGGTCGCTACTGCCCCTTCTGCATCTTCAGATAATTCTGGTAAATCCATGTCCTCCCACTTGCATTGGAAGGAAGATTGTTCTCATATGATCAACAAGATGAGGCTTAATGATCCCACATAGCCTAAGGCAGGTGTAGAAGGACTAAAAGATGATAGCATCATCAAGGAAAAGATGGTCTCACAAACCGGAAAATATCGCTTTTAAGTTTTATTTTATCTATTGTTGGGGACAGTTGACTCCAGGAATTGTTGGACGGCATGTTTTATTTTTGGACATATGAGTAATATTTTTTGAAAATAATTTCAAATATCATGAGCTAAATTATCAAAAGTGAATATGTTGATGGGAGTCACAAGGAGGTGTGTTTTTCTTAACTAACTAGTTATGTTATGATTGTTATGAGCTAAAGGGAGTCATAAGGGGTCCCTCCTACAAGTTATTATTATTTATAACCCTTATTATGATTATTACTTTTCCCCCTAACTAAAAGTTGGATGAGTCTTTTAATTAACTTAACTAATGAGTTGGTTCAACTACTTCAACCAATTCTAATTTGTTTAAAATAAAAAGGACAGGGAGGAACAAGGAAGGATAGAAGGAGAAGCATACTAAGGTTTTCTCTTTGAGTTTATGTTGAGATAGTTCAGTTTTCATTCATTCCTTAATTTATCACAAGCCTAATTATTTTTATGATAGCAAGGTTTGATTGTAGACAACAAGATCCGGGGCTGAATTACATCATTCAGACACTTGTTTTTCAGAGGTGTTGATCTATCTTTGATTGTCTGTGTAGACTTGTCTGTTTGTGAATTAGTTTTCATGACTAACAAAGGCTATTGTGTAGAGTCGAGTGGGCAAGAATCTGTGGCAAGATGATCCAGCTTTTAAAGTTCAGTTTTTTATTTTCTGTCAGAGGTCCTTTTGTATGTTCCATTGGGGATGTCTAAGTTTGACTTTGGTCCTAAATTTCTGTGTGAAATATTGTAAAAGAACAACTCTTTGGTGAATTGGAATGAAATAAAGGATTGATTTATGTCTCATCTATCTTGATTATCATCTTGGTGTCTTTATTTCTGTCTTTACACTTATTTCAACAACTGTTATATTCAGAGATTTGCATAAAAAGTAAATTTTCAGCAAGCTTTTTATTGATAAAAGACTAGCCTAAGCACTAGTAATTAATACTTGTGAGTTAGGATGTTAATTTTGTTGGCTATAAACCTAGGGTGACATTCCCATCTATTTTCCTTTAGCCAAGAAGAATCTGAAAATGATTGAGTAAGATCATTTCATATCTTTTCCTCAACAAGGAGGAGGTTCAGAATAGGTTTATGCTGAAGGATTGTTGAGCCAAAGCCATTTTTATGCAGAGAATCCATTGAGGAGAGCACCTTTGTGGGCCATTTCTGGGAGCTCCGTTCATCCGATTTCAGTGTCGCCAGTTTTGTTAGTTTATTGAGATCTAGTAGAATAAGAACAGATTAGTTTGTAACCTTTTCTCCACTGTTATGATGTACTTTTAAATCGTCAAACAGAAATAATAAAGCCTCACCCACTGATACAAAGGCCCAGAGACGTAGGCAAGATTGTCGACCTCCGTTATCAACTTCTCTCATTATGGTTTGTTGTTCTTCATGCTTATGTTCAGATCTGTATATGTTTATATGGATTCCATGATTCTTCATTAATTCTTCCCCTTTCATTCAGTTCCTAAATGGTTTAATAACTCATGCTTAAAACTCAAGCATTGTCATTTAAAAGATCTTTTCAGATCAAATGGTATCAGAGCTAGTTGACGACTGGTTTTTGAGTTTTTCATAATAACCAGGGAAAGGATGAATCGTGGTGAAGGCGATCTTGTTGAAGAGAATCCATTAATTGGATTTAGAAAGAGAACTTCTCAAAGTGAGAAGATGGCATCAGAAGAGGGACTTTCTAATGAGGAGAAAGAGTTTCGAAATACTTTCTTTGCCATGTTGGAGATAATGAAGGTTTTGTATGAGGATTACTTGGAATGGAAGAAACCGGTTCTAGGTGAATCTTCAAAGGTCAAAAGTGAAGAAGGAGAGGATCCTTCTCAAATTGCTCCTTCACCTCCTTAGTCTCCACCGGCTTCTTCTTCTTCAAGTTGAAGTTCCAAAAGCACCACAAGAAAACATGTTCATAAACATAAACAAGAAATGCCTTTATTAAAACTTGATGTGAAATTTGAATTACCTATGTATGATGTAGAATTCAATGCAGAGAGACATGATAATTGGATCAGGCAGATGAAGATTTATTGCAGTGTGTAACAAATCAAGGATGAGGCAACTCATGCCAAGTTGGCATCGCTTAGACTTGCAGGCACAACACTCATCTGGCGGCAAATCAAGTTGCAAAATGGCACACAAGAAGTGGGTAATGTAATTCCATCATGACAAGTTTTTGTTTATGCACTTATAAAGCAATTTTATCATTTGGGTTATAAAGAGAAAGCTTTTATTGAATGGCAAGCTCTTAAACTAAGAAAGGGAGACACAATGCAAGAATACACAGATGGTTTTCATAAAATGGCATTGATGTTAGATATTCCTTTACAAACCCAAGAAACTCTTATGAAGTATATAGGAGGTTTACCTACACATATTCGAAACATTGTATTCATTTTGGACGTACTAATATTGATGAGGTTTTTCTTCAAGCAACATACATAAAAGCAGGGAAAACATGGGTTGGTGTATCATGAGAATCGTCTTCAAGGAAAGAGGACAAAAGGAAGTGGAATGACAAGAAGGCAAATTCAACAGCAAGAAAGGAAGAGAATTCCTCTTGCAAGCATTGCAAGAAAGAAGAGAATGATGAGGACCATTGCTGAAAATTGCATCCCGAGAAGAGACTGAAGTGGTTCAAAGAAAGGAAAGGGAGGCAAACAGTTGCAGCAACAACACGACCAACAGACTTGGGATCAGATTCAAGTGATGAATCTAAAGTATCATTGGTTGGTTTGACAGGTAAAATTGATGATGGATTTGATTCTAGAAGTAAATTGTTTCACATAAGGGTCATAATGAGGCATATTAAGGTTGACACATTGATAGATAGTGGATCTCAATATAACTTAATTTCAGAAGAATTGGTTAAAAAATTGGGATTAAACACTCAAAAGCGCCATAAGCCTTACACACTTAAATGGATAAGCAACAATCATTAATTGCACATAACAAAGCAATGCACATTAAAGTTTGCAAATTCATCTAAGTTTGTGGACGAGGTAACATGTGATGTGGTGCCACTCAATGGATGTGGAATGGTCTTAGGCAGTCCTTACTTGTATGATCGTAAAGCAATCTTCTACGAGAAAAAGAATCAATATCACTTAACCAAAGTAGGTCAAGAATATGTGGTTCATGCTCATCATTTAAAGGAAAATAAATTTCTTCAAACAATGGAACAATTAAGAAAGGCATCTCATGCAAGCAACACACCTATAATTGTTTCAAATCAAATAATTGATCTTAAGCAAGAACATGAGATGATTGTAGAATGGAAAATCAATCACACTTGGCTTCATGATAAGCTAATGTCGTGCAAGTATTACAAACATATTAGCTCTTTTGCAGTCATATTTCTGATGTTATCATTAGTAATGTTATCAACATGGATGATAGTGGCTTCAGTAAGATGTGACATAGTACAAGTGGCTAACAATATGATGCCAATTATCATGGTTTTTTTACAATTTATCTTGATGAGACAGGTGCACGGGACAGAGTTTAAAGACACAGAACAAGTCGGGTGGCCTATCCCACACTTGATGACTGGTCAATAACCTTTTGGGGGACTAAAATGTTTTTAGTGGGGAGCTGTGATCCAGAATTGGATATTAGGACCAAAATGGGTCTAGGAAGGCCTAAAAATCAAAGTGCTCGGAATGGCTTCAAAACTGACGTGTGCGTAGGCCTCATCGATACGAACCCAATGCAACTTGAATGGGCTCAAACATACATCATATTCTCAAGATATAGTAGTCTGTTCATTTCGTCAAATAGGCAAAAAAAAAATGTTTACTATACAGTCCGTACAGAGTTGACATGGCAGCTGACTGTATAGGCCGTACAACTGACGTGGCAGGGTACGTTGGAGTTGATGTGGTAGGTAAGGGTGGACGATTCAGAGTTTGACATGTGACATCACTGCAAGGGTGACACGTGGCACAGACTGACGTGGCAAGGTACAATGGCAGGTACAGTGTGCTGACGTGGCAAGTGTGTTGAATGGGAAGTGTTTTCTGAGGTGGTCGAATTACCGTTGGACACATGGCATACAAGTGGGTGAATAGTATGGTGCCACATGGCACCTCGTCATTGGTTGATTGATCGTTGGGGAAAATTTGTTATGGAGGGCATCGGAGTCGAACCCGCGACCTCCAGGTGTGGGGGGAATAACTTGGCAAGGCCTAGTTAGCCAACCTGCCCTCGTTTGTTTCTTAACCCTAAACGTCGCAATGACTATTTAATTTTGATTTGGTTGTAAGTTTGGGCAGATAAAGGGCTGGGGATGAGCCCCAACCTGCGGTTCTGATATATGCATACAACCATACCCTTGGTGGTCCACTCCTCTCGCAACAGCCAACCCACAGTTCTGGCACCACCACACACCACATAACCACGAACCTATACACTTGGTGCAGGAGATATGGAATTATCCATGGTTGGTCAGGCTAGCCTGCTGACTAGGGGGTGTAACCATTTTCTACACCGTCGGGATCCAGCCATATAACAGTTAACGCGTGGAGCTTCGAACCATGGGCACATGGAAACCAAAGCGATAGAGGGCTAGGAATCCAGGGGCCAACGTGCTAGGCCATAGTGCTTGGGCACATGGCCACCCTCAATATGGTAAGGAGCCCTAGGATTGGGGGTTGTGCCTATATATTTCCAAATGCGGGTTTTTAAACATTGTAATATGATTTTTAATGATTTATTCAACAGTGTTTAGAGATTTTTGGCAACACAACCAACATACTTGGGATCAGATTTGGGTGATGAATCTAAAGTCTCATTGGTTGGTTTGACAGGTAAAATTGATGATGGATTTGATTCTAGAAGTAAATTGTTTCACATAAGGGTCATAATGAGGGATACTAAGGTCGACACATTGATATATAGTGGATCTCAATCTAACTTAATTTCAGAAGATTTGGTTAAACAATTGGGATTAAACACTCAGAAGCGTCATAAGTCGTACACACTTAAATGGATAAGAAACAATCATCAATTGCACATAACAAAGCAATGCACATTAAAGTTTTAAATTTCATCTAAGTTTGTGGATGAGGTAACATGTGATGTGGTGCCACTCAATGAATGTGGAATGGTCTTAGGCAGTCCTTACTTGTATGATCATAAAGAAATCTTCTACAGGGAAAATAATCAATATCACTTAACCAAAGCAGGTCAAGAATATGTGGTTCATGCTCATCATTTAAAGGAAAATAAATCTCTTCAAACAATGGAAAAATTAAGAAAGGTGTCTCATGCAAGCAACACACCTATAATTGTTTCAAATCAAGTAATTGATCTTAAGCAAGAACATGAGATGATTGTAGAATGGAAAATCAATCACACTTTGCTTCAAGATAAGCTAATGCCGTGCAAGTATTACAAACATATTAGCTCTTTTGCAGTCATATTTATGTTGTTATCATTAGTAATGTTGTCAACATGGATGATAGTGGCTTCAATAAGATGTGATAGAGTACAAGTGGCTAACAATATGTTGTCAATTATCATGGTTGTTTTACAGTTGATCTTGATGAGATAGGTGCACATGACATAGTTTAAAGACAGAGAAAAAGTTGGGTGCCCTATCCCACACTTGATGACTGGTCAGTAACCTTTTGGAGGACCAAAAGGTCTTTAGTGGGGACGTGTGATCCAAAATTGGATCTCGGACCAAAATGGGTCCAGGAAAACCTAAAAATCAAAGTTCTCACAATGGCTTCAAAAAAGATGTGTGTGTAGGTCTCGTCGATATGAACCCAACGCAACTTGAACGGGCTCAAATGGACGTCGTATGCTCAAGATATCATGGTCTATTCATTTTATCAATAAGCAAAAAACAAATGTTGACTGTATAGTCCGTACAATTTGTACAGTGCTGACATGGCAACTGACGTGGCAGGGTATGTTGTCACTGATGTGGTAGGTACAAGTGGAGAGTTAGAGTGTGACAGATGGCATCACTGCAAGGGTGACACGTGGCAAAGGATGACATGGCAGGTACATTTTGTTGACGTGGCAAGTGTGTTGAATGGGTAGTGTTTGCTGACGTGGTCGAATTACCGTTGGAAACGTGGCGTACAGATGGGCGAATAATATGGTGCCAGGTGGCCCAGTCATGGGCTGCCACATGACACCTTGTCATTGGTTGATTAATCGTTGGGAAAAATTTGTTATGGAGCACATCGGAGTCGAACCTGTGACCTCCGGGCATGGGGGGAACAACTTGGGAAGGCCTAGCTAGACAGCCCACCCTCGCTTTGTTTCTTAACCCTAAATTTTGCAACGACTATTTAAGTTTGATTTGGTTGTAAGTTCGGGTAGATAAAGGGCTGGGGATGAGCCCCAACCCGCAATTTTGATATATTCATACAACCATACCCTTGGCGGTCCACTCCTCTCACAACAGCCAACCCACAATTTCGGCGCTACCACACACCACATAACCACAGACCTATGCACTTGGCACATGAGATATGGGATTAGCTCGCCGACCAGAGGGCGTAACCATGGGATACACCGTCGGGGGCCATCTATATAAGAGTTAGCACATGGAGCTCTGAACCATGGGGAGATGGCAACCAAAGAAACCGAGGGCCAGGAATCCAGGGGGTTAGCACGCCAGGAAATAAAGCTTGGGCACATGGCCACCCTCCATATGAAAAGGAACCCCAGGATCGGGGCCTGCGCCTGTATATTTCCAAATGTGGGTTTTTAAACATTGTAATATGATTTTTAATGATTTATTCAACAATGTTTAGAGATTTTTGGCCAATATTGGGGGATATTGGCCCCTTTTTGAGGCCAGATCTTATGGAGAAGTTGGGAGGTTGTTACCCACTTCTAGCCTATATAAACTAGAGGTTCTTGGAACCATGGGAGGAGGTTCAGAACATGTTTATGCTGAAGGATTGTTGAGCCAAACCCATTTTTATGCAGGGAACCATTGAGGAAAGAACCTTTGTGGGCCATTTCTGAGAGCTCCATTCATCCGATTTCAGTGCCGTAAGTTTTTTTGGGTTCTTGATATATGGTAGAACAAGACCAGATCCATTTGTAACATTTTTTGAACTACTATGATGTACTTTTAAATCTTCGAACAGAAATAAGAAAGCCTCACCCACTGAGACAAAGGCCCGAAGAAATAGGCGAGATTGTCGAAATCCGTTATCAACTTCTCTTGTTATGGTTTGTTGTTCTTCATGCTTATGTTTAGATCTGTATATGTTTATATGGCTACCATGATTCTTATTTAATTCTTCCTCTTTCATTCAGTTCCTAAATGGTTTAATAACTCATGCTTAAAACTCAACCATTGTCGTTTAAAAGATCTTTTCGGATCAAATGGTATCAGAGCTAGTTGACGTTTGGTTTTTGAGTTTTGCATGATTACCAGGGAAAGGATGAATCATGGTGAAGGAAAGATTGTTGAAGACAATCCATTGATTGGATTGACAAAGAGAACTTCTCAATGTGAGAAGATGGCATCGGAAGAGGTATTGTTTAATGAGGAGAAAGAGTTTCGAAAGACTACCATGTCGGAGATGATGAAGGTTTTGTATGAGGATTACTTGGAACGAAAGAAACTTTTTCTAGGTGAATCTTCAAAGGTAAAAAGTGAATAAGGAGAGGATCCTCCTCAAATTCCTCCTTCATTTCCTTCTTCTCCATCAACTTCTTCTTCTTCAAGTTTAAGTTCTAAAAGCACCGCAAGAAAACATGTTCATAAACATAAACAAGAAATGCATTTACTAAAACATGATGTGAAATTTGAATTACCTATGTATGATGGTGAAGTCAATGCAGAGAGACTTGATAATTGGATCAGAAAGATGAAGGTTTATTGCAGTGTGCAATAAATCAAGGTTGAGGCAACTCAGATCAAGTTGGCATCGCTTAGAATTGCAAGCACAACACTCATCTGGTGGTGGTGGCAAAGCAAGTTGCAAAATGGCACGCAACAAGTGTGTAATGTATTTCCATCATGGCAAGTTTTTGTTTTTCCACTTAGAAATCAATTATATCCTTTGGGTTATAAAGAGAAAGATTTAATTGAATGGCAAGCTCTTAAACTAAGAAAGGGACAAACAGTGCAAGAATACACAGATGGTTTTCATAAAATGGCATTGATGTTAGATATTCCTTTACATACCCAAGAAGCTCTTATGAAGTATATAGGAGGTTTACCTACACATATTCGAAACATTGTATTCATGTTTGGACCTACTAATATTGATGAGGTTTTTGTTCCAACAACATACACTAAAGCAGGGAAAACAAGGGTTGGTGTATCAGGAGAATCGTCTTCAAGGAAAGAGGACAAAAGGAAGTGGAATGACAAGAAGGTAAATTCAGTGGCAAGAAAGGAAGATAAGTCTTCTTGCAAGCATTGCAAGAAATAAGGGCACGATAAGGACCATTGTTGGAAATTGCATCCCAAAAAGAGACCGAAGTGGTTCAAAGAAAGGAAAGGGAGGCAAACAGTTGCAGCAACAACACAACTAACAAACTTGGGATCGGATTTGGGTGATGAATCTAAAGTCTCATTGGTTGGTTTGACAAGTAAAATTGATGATGGATTTGATTCTAGAATTTAATTTTTTCACATAAGGGTCATAATGAGGCATACTAAGGTCGACACATTGATAGATAGTGGATGTGAATCTAACTTAGTTTCAGAAGAATTGGTTAAACAATTGGGATTAAACACTTAGAAGCGTCATAAGCCTTACACACTTAAATGGATAAGCAACAATCATCAATTGCACATAACAAAGCAATGCACGTTAAAGTTTGCAATTTCATCTAAGTTTTTGGATGAGGTAACATGTGATGTGGTGCCACTCAATGAATGTGGAATGGTCTTAGGCAGTCCTTACTTGTATGATCGTAAAACAATCTTCTACAAGGAAAAGAATCAATATCACTTAACCAAAGCATGTCAAGAATATTTGGTTCATGCTCATCATTTAAAGGAAAATAAATCTCTTCAAACAATGGAACAATTAAGAAAGGCGGCTCATGCAAGAAACACACCTATAATTGTTTCAAATAAAGTAATTGATCTTAAGCAAGAACATGAGATGATTGTAGAATGGAAAATCAATCACACTTTGCTTCAAGATAAGCTAATTTCGTGCAAGTATTACAAACATATTAGCTCTTTTGCAGTCATATTTATGATGTTATCATTAGTAATGTTGTCAACATGGATGATAGTGGCTTTAGTAAGATGTAACAGAGTACAAGTGGCTAACAATATGAAGTCAGTTATCATGGTTGTTTTACAGTTGATCTTGATGAGACAGGTGCATAGGATAGAGTTTAAAGACAGAGAACAAGTCGGGTTGCCTATCCCACACTTGATGACTGGTCAGTAACCTTTTGGAGGACCAGAAGGTATTTAGTGGAGAGGTGTGATCCAGAATTGGATCTCGGGACGAAAATGGGTCTAGGAAGGCCTAAACATCAAAGTGCTCAGAATGGCTTCAAAATTGACATGTGTGTAGGCCTCGTCGATACGAACCCAAAACAACTTGAATAGGCTCAAACGGGTGTCGTATGCTCAAGATATTGCGGTATGTTCATTTTGTCAAACATGCAAAAAATAAATGTTGACTGTACAATCAGTATAGTGTCGACATGGCAGCTGACTATACAGGTCATACGACCGTACAACTGACATGCAGGGTACGTTGGTGCTGATGTGGCAGGTACGGGTGGACGAGTTAGAGTGTGACACATGGCATCACTGCAAGGGTGACACGTGGCACAGGTTGACGTGGCAAGTACAGTGTGTTGATGTGGCAAGTGTGTTGATCGAGTAGTGTTTGCTGACGTGGCGTACAGGTGTGCAAATAGTATGGTGCCACGTGGCCCAATCATGGGCTGCCATTTGGCACCCCGTCATTGGTTGATTGATCGTTGAGAAAAATTTGTTATGGAGCGCACCGCAGTCGAACCCGCATCCTCCGGGCTTGGGGGGAACGACTTGGCAGGGCCTAGCTAGCCAACCCGCCGTCAGTTTGTTTCTTAACCCTAAATGTCGCAACGACTATTTAATTTTGATTTGGTTGTAAGTTCGGGCAGATAAAGGGCTAGGGATGAGCCCCAGCCCACAGTTTTGATATATGCATACGACCATACCCTTGGCGGTCCACTCCTATTGCAACAGCTCGATGCCACCACACACCACATAACCACGGATCCATGGAGCTCCGAACCATGGGCACATGGCAACCAAAGCAACCGAGGGACAGGAATCTAAGGGGCCAGCTGTTGGGTATGTGTTATATTATTTTCATGTGTGTGTGTGTGGGCGCGTTAGGTTTTGGGCGGTTTTTGCTATTTTTAGTGGATTTTGCTATTTTTAGCTGATTTGTAAATTAATCCTGGATTAAGAGATTGAGGTTTTGGTATCTACGGAATACCTAAAAACATTGTATATATTGTATAGTGAATGGTGAAATTCGATATAATGAATATAAGAAAGGTTTTCTCGATTGAGGGTTTCCGGTATAAAATCTATGTGTACTCTGTGTATGAGCCATTGATTAATTTTTGTCTTTCTTAAGAATCTATATGCATTGTTTTACTTTGCAAGTTTAAAAATTACATGTGGTATCAAAGCTCATTTTTGGCTTCAGAGGGACGCCTTTGTTGTTGAGGGTTTGGCTTGGTCTTGATAGATCAAGTTTATCTTGGGTCTGTGACAAACCTGGGTTTAGTGGGAGCTTTTGCAGTGGAGATTCGAGTAAAGAAAGAGGAATGGCAAGCTCATCTAGAATCGAGATAGAGAAGTTCAATGGTAAAAACTTTGAGCTATGGAAGCTCACGATGGAGAAACTTCTTGTAGACAAAGAACAATGGATCGTTGTGGATCCTGGTACACATCTTACTGGTACACCATCTACTAGCACACAGGCTACTGGTACACAACCTACTAGTACACAAACTACTAGTACACCAACTACTGGTATGTCGAAGGAAGATTGGGACAAGTTGGACAAAAGAGCAAGGAGTACTATTTGACTCTGCCTGGCAGATTCGGTGTTGTTGAATGTCTCAGGAGAATCTATAGCCAAGGAACTATGGGATAAGTTAGGGAATTTGTATCAATCAAAGTCCTTGGTAAACAAGTTGTTTCTTCGAAATAAGTTGTATCATCTTAGGATGGAAGATGGAGATTCCGTGACAGAACATCCAAATGCCTTTAATACTCTGGTAAGTCAACTTGGATCTGTTAATATTATGATTGCAGAAGAAGATAAGTGTATTACTTTGTTATGTTCTTTGCCAGACTCTTGGGATAATCTAATTGTAGCAATAGGTAGTACCACTCAATCTACATTGAAGTATGAGGATGTAGTTGCATCCTTGTTATCTGAAGAGATGAAGCAAAAAAGCATGGATGGTCACAACACAGATGCTTTATTTGTAAGAGGGCGTACCCAAGACAGGAACCCTGGTAAGCCTTCGGGATGGAGATCTAAATCTATAGGTATATCTAAGTCTCTAGGAAAATCTTTGAGGAAATGTTGGAAGTGTGGTAAAACAGGGCATTATAAGAAAGATTGCATGTCTAAGAAGGTTGAAAAACCAAAGGGATATGATAGTACCTCTTCCACAGAGGCGAAAACATCCACTGAAGAAGGAGGTGATGTTTACCTAGAATCTACAAGTACACATGCAGACCATGATGTATGGTTGATCGACTTAGGTGCGTCATACCATATTACTCCTCATAGGGAGTGGTTCTCTGAATATGAAAAATATGATGGTGGT
>ML791811.1:253337-283104 GCA_009831015.1 Picea engelmannii
ATTACATAATTCCTTGATCATATGTATAGACTAGTCATTGAATATCTTAACTTGTCTTTACTTCGATTGGTTCGTTTTGTTGTGATCTGGACGGGACGAGAGCATTGAAGCAGAGCTTGGAACAATAGAGATTTAAGGAAAGCGTTCATAAGGTATGTCTATAGCCCTTATCTCTTAGTTCATTCAATAGGCTAGATCTAGGGAAAGTGTATTATTTTGTCCTGTTTTGTTCTAGATACCAGGTGGATCTAGGGAGGTCGGTTAGTGTCCGCACCTACGGACTTATCCTATAACACATACATTGCACATGCAGTGGGAGTTTTGAGCAAGTATATGTCAAAACCAGGGAAGGATCATTGGACAGTAGTAAAGAGGGTCTTCAAGTATCTTCGTGGCACCACCAGTTATGGATTGTGCTACCACGGAAGACCGAGATTGGACAGAGTGGTGGACATACATGGATTTTTTAATGCAGACTGGGCTGGAGATTTGGATCGCAAAAGATATACAAGTGGGTATGTGTTTAACCTATTTGGAGGAGCAATCAGTTGGATGAGAAAAAGACAGGCTATAGTGGCACTCTCAACTAAAGAAGCTGAATACATGGTAGCCACTCATGCAAGCAAGGAAGCAATATGGTTACAAAGATTGTGTTCAGGTATTGGGTTGGTACAACAAGCAATGAGATTGGATTGTGACAGTCAGAGTGCAATATTCCTAGCAAATAACCCAGCTTATCATTCGAAGATAAAGCATATTGATGTTTAGTATCACTTTGTGAGACACATGGTTGAGGAAAAGAAGGTGTTGCTGGAAAAGGTTGACACTTTGAAGAATGTTGCAGATTCATTGACAAAGTCCATGAGCACAGAAAAGTTCTTCTGGTGTAGAGTAACAATGGGCATTATTGCCCTAGATTGTTGACTATATAATCCCCTGGACCCCTGGACCCCTAGATGCAAAGAAAACAACAAGTGGGAGAATGTTGGGTATGTGTTATATTCTTTGCATGTGTGTGTGTGGGCGCATCAGGTTTTGGGCGGTTTTTGCTATTTTTAGCGAATTTGTAAATTATTCCCGGATTAAGGGATTAGGGTTTTGGTATCTACAGAATACTTAAAAACATTGTATATATTGTATAGTGAATGGTGAAATTCGATATAATGAATATAATAAAGGTTTTCCTGGTTGAGGGTTTCCGGTATAAAATCTTTGTGTACTCTGTGTATGAGCCATTGATTACTTTTTGTGTTGCTTAAGAATCTATATGCATTGCTTTACTTCGCAGGTTTAAAACTTACACCAGCGCACCAAGCCATAGCGCTAGGGCACATGGCCACCCTCCATATGACCAGGAGCCCTAGGATGGGGGTTGCAACTGTATATTGCAAAATGTGGGTTTTCAAACATTGTAATATGAGTTTTAATGATTTATTCAACACTTTTTAGAGATTTTTGGCCAATATTGGGGGATATTGGGTCGTTGTTTAGGCCATGTCTTGGGGAGAAGTTGGGAGTTTGTTACCCACTTATAGCCTATATAAACCATAGGTTCTTGGAGCCATGAGAGGAGGTCCAGAACAATTTTATTCTGAAGGATTGTTGAGCCAAAGCCATTTTTATGCAGAGAATCCATTGAGGAGAGCACCTTTGTGGGCCATTTCTGAGAACTTCGTTCATCCAATTTCAGTGCCGTCAGTTTTGTTGGGTTCTTGAGATCTAGTAGAATAAGACCAGATCAGTTTGTAACCTTTTTGGCACTATTATGATGTACTTTTAATGCTTTGAATAGAAATAAGAAAGCATCACCCACTAAGACAAAGGCTCGGAGACGTAGGCGAGATTGTTGAACTCCGTTATCAACTTCTCTTATTATGGTTTGTTGTTCTTCATGCTTATGTTCAGATATGTATATGTTTATATGGTTGGCATGATTCTTCTTTAATTCTTCCTCTTTCATTCAGTTCCTAAATGGTTTAATAACTCGTGCTTAAAACTCAACCATTGTCGTTTAAAAGATCTTTTCGGATCAAATGGTATCAGAGCTAGTTGACGTTTGGTTTTTGAGTTTTGCATGATTACTAGGGAAAGGTTGAATCGTGGTGAAGGCGAGCTTGATGAAGAGAATCCATTGATTGGATTGAGAAAGAGAACTTCTCAAAGTGAGAAGATGGCATCATAAGGACTTTCTAATGAGGAGAAAGAGTTTCAAAATACTTTCTTCGCCATGTCAGAGATGATGGAGGTTTTGTATGAGGATTACTTTGAATGGAAGAAACTGTTTCTAGGTGAATCTTGAAAGGTCAAAAGTGAAGAAGGAGAGGATTCTCCTCAAATTCCTCCTTCACCTCCTTATTCTCCATCAACTTCTTCTTCTTCAAGTTCAAGTTCTAAAAGCACTGCAAGAAAACATGTTCATAAACATAAACAGGAAATGCCTTTACAAAAACTTGATGTGAAATTTGAATTACCTATGTATGATGGTGAAGTCAATGCAGAGAGACTTGATAATTGGATAAGATAGATGGAGGTTTATTGCAGTGTGCAACTAATCAAGGATGAGGCAACTCAGATCAAGTTGGCATCGCTTAGACTTGTAGGCACAACACTCATCTGGTGGCAAATCAAGTTGCAAATTGGCACTCAACAAGTGTGTAATGTATTTCCATCATGGAAAGTTTTTGTTTCTGCACTTAGAAAGAAATTCTATCCTTTGGGTTATAAAGAGAAAGATTTAATTGAATGGCAAGCTCTTAACTAAGAAAGGGATAAACAGTGCAAGAATACACAGATGGTTTTCGTAAAATGGCATTGATGTTAGATATTCCTTTACATACCTAAGAAACTCTTATGAAGTATATAGGAGGTTTACCTGCACATATTCGAAACATTGTATTCATGTTTGGACCTACTAATATTGATGAAGGTTTTGTTCAAGCAACATACATTGAAGCAGGGAAAACATGGGTTGGTGTATCAAGAGAATTGTCTTCAAGGAAAGAGGACAAAAGGAAGTGGAATGGCAAGAAGGCAAATTCAGTGGCAAGAAAGGAAGATAAGTCCTCTTGCAAGCATTGCAAGAAAGAAGGGCATGATGAGGACCATTGTTGGAAATTGCATCCCGAGAAGAGACCTAAGTGGTTCAAAGAAAGGAAAGGGAGGAAAATAGTTGCAACAACAAAATGACCAACAAACTTGGGATCAGATTCGGGTGATGAATCTAAAGTCTCATTGCTTGGTTTGACAAGTAAAATTGATGATGGATTTGATTCTAGAAGTAAATTTTTTCACATAAGGGTCATAATGGGGCATAATAATGTCGACACATTGATAGATAGTGGATCTCAATCTAACTTAATTTCAGAATAATTGGTTAAACAATTGGGATTAAACACTCAGAAGTGTCATAAGCCTTACACACTTAAATGGATAAGAAACAATCATCAATTGCACATAACAAAGAAATGCACATTAAAGTTTGCAATTTCATAAAAGTTTGTGGACGAGGTAACATGTGATGTGGTGCCACTCAATGAATGTGGAATGGTCTTAGACAGTCCTTACTTGTATGATCGTAAAGCAATATTCTATAGGGAAAATAATCAATATCACTTAACCAAAGCAAGTCAAGAATATGTGGTTCATGCTCATCATTTAAAGGAAAATAAATCTCTTCAAACAATGGAACAATTAATAAAGGTGACTCATGCAATAAACACACCTATAATTGTTTCAAATCAAGTAATTGATCTTAAGCAAGAACAAGAGATGATTGTAGAATGTAAAATCAATCACACTTTGCTTCAAGATAAGCTAATGTCGTGCAAGTATTACAAACATATTAGCTCTTTTGCAGTCATATTTATGATGTTATCATTAGTAATGTTGGCAACATGGATGATAGTGGCTTTAGTAAGATGTGACATAGTACAAGTGGCTAACAATATGTTGTGAGTTATCATGGTTGTTTTACAATTGATCTTGATGAGAGAGGTGCACAAGACATAGTTTAAAGACATAAAACAAGTCGGGTGGATTATCCCGCACTTGATGACTAGTCAGTAACCTTTTGGAGGAACAAAAGGTCTTTAATGGGGAGGTGTGATCCAGAATTGGATCTCGGGACGAAAATGGGTCCAGGAAGGCCTAAAAATCAAAGTTCTTAGAATGGCTTCAAAACGGATGTGTGCGTAGGCCTCGTCGATATGAACCCAATGTAGCTTGAACAGGCTCAAACAAACGTCATATGCTCAATATATCGTAGTCTATTCATTTTTTCAAATAGGTAAAAAAACAATGTTGACTTTATAGTCTGTACAGTGCTGACATGGCAGCTGACTGTACAGGTCATACGACTGTACAACTGATGTGGCAGGGTACGTTGGCGCTGACATGGCTGGTATGGGTGGACGAGTCAGAGTGTGACATGTGGCATCAATGAAATGGTGACATGTGGCACATGATGCTGACATGGCAAGGTACAATGGCAGGTATAGTGTGTTGATGTGGCAAGTGTGTTGACTGGGCAGTGTTTGTTGACGTCATCAAATTATTGTTGGATACATGGCATATAGGTGGGCGAATAGTATGGTGTTGCGTGGCCCAGTCATGGGCTCCCACATGACACCCCGTCATTGGTTGATTGATTGTTGGGAAAAATTTGTTATGGAGCGCACCGAAGTCGAAACCGCGACCTTTGTGCATGGGGTAATGAGTTGGAAGGGCGTAGCAAGCCAGCCTGCCCTCGATTTTTTTCTTAACCCTAAACGTTGCAACGACTAGTTAATTTTGATTTGGTTGTAAGTCTGTGTGGATAAAGGGCTGGGGTTGAGCCCTAGCCCACGGTTCTGATATATGCATACGACCACACCCTTGGCGGTCCACTCCTTTCACAACAGCCAGCCCACAGTTTTGGCGCCACCACACACCACATAACCATGGACCTATGCACTTGGCATGAGAGATATGGGATTATCGACGGTCGGTCGGGCTAGCCCGCCGACCAGGGGGCGTAACCATGGGTTACACTGTCGGAGGCCATATATATAACAATTAGTGCATGGAGCTCCAAACCATGGGCACATGGCAACCAAAGCGACCGAGGGCCAGGAATTCAGTGGGCCAGCACGCCAGGCCATAGCACTTGGGCACATGGGCACCCTCCATATGACCAGGAGCCCTAGGATTGGGGGTTGCACCTATATATTGCCAAATGTGGGTTTTTAAACATTGAAATATGATTTTTAATGATTTATTTAGCAGGTTTTAGAGATTTTTGGCCAATATTGGGGGATATTGGGCCCTTTTTGAGGCCAGATCTTGGGGATAAGTTGGGAGGTTGTTACCCACTTATATCCTATATAAACCAGAGGTTCTTGGAGCCATGGGAGGAGTTTCAGAACAATTTTATTCAGAATTATTGTTGAGCCAAAGCCATTTTTATGCAGGGAAACCATTAAGGAGAGCACCTTTGCGGGCCATTTTTGGGAACTCCATTCATCCGATTTCAGTGCCGTCAGTTTTGTTGGGTTCTTGAGATCTGGTAGAACAAGACCAGATCAGTTTGTGACCTTTTTGGCACTATTATAATGTAATTTTAAATCTTTGAACTAAAATAAGAAATCCTCACCCACTGAGACAAAGGCCCGAAGACATAGGCGATATTGTCGAACTTCGTTATCAACTTCTCTTGTTATGGTTTTTTGTTCTTCATGCTTATGTTCAGATCTGTATATTTTTATATGGATTCCATGATTCTTCTTTAGTTCTTCCTCTTTCATTCAGTTCCTAAATGGTTTAATAACTCATGCTTAAAACTCAACCATTGTCGTTTAAAAGATCTTTTCGGATCAATCAAGATCATTATTGACAATGAAACAACATTCAAGTCCAAGAGAATGGAGAAATTTTGGAGTGACTATAATATAACTCTTGGCCATTCCACAACTTATTATCCATAGGGTAATGGGTTGGTTGAGTCATCCAACAAAATCTTGACCAGAATTATTAAGAAGCTTCTGCAGGAAAACAAGAAAGCTTGGCACAAAAAGCTTATCTATGAAATATGGGCTAATAGGATCACCACCAAAAGGTCTATTGGTACATCACCTTTTCATATTGTATATGGTATAGAGGTAGTTTTTCCTACCTCATTAGGACTGCCAATGATGAGATTGCTGCAAGAACAAGAAGTTAAACCAAATGATGCTCAAAGGAGGATAAACCAATTAATCCATGTGCATCAAATGAGAGAACAGGTCTTCAACAAATCACAACTGCACCAAGAAAAAAATTAAAAAAGCCTTTGAAAATCATACTAAGGAAGATGATCTCAAGGTGGATGATTTGGTACTGAAGTGGGATGCAAGGAATGAAGACAGAGGGAAGAATGGGAAGTTTGATCATCTTTAGCTGGTACCATTCATGATTTTTGCATACCATGGGAACAATGTCTATTTTCTGTAGGAGCTCAATGGAGATCTCATTGGTGGAGGACCTATGAATGGTAGGTTTCTCAAACACTATTTTTCTTAAAAAAAATCCAGTCTTTCCATTTCAATGTAAATAGCCATTTTTTTTTCTTCAGATGAAGCATTTGAAGTCAATAATCAACAAAAAAATTGAAGCCCGAAGTGAAGGCCCTAAGTTTATGTTGAGTTTAGTCAAAGTTGTGTCAAGAAAGTCCTGTAAATAAGTTTGTTTGTCAGTTTAGAGTCTTTTGAGTCGAATAAAGCCCAGTGGTCGGGCACTTGGTCTATTTTTCTTTGCTACCTCACTGACAGGATAACATCCCCATTTGAGCCAGTTGTTAGCACCATGATTTTCATAGATAGATTTAGAGGTTTGTCCAAAATTTTCAAAGTCATGCCATGATCTTGGGAAGATCAAGGAATTCCTAAATGAGTCATAATTATTGTGTCAAGGTTTATGAGGTCAGTAGTTAAATAAAGAGTGACTTGAATGTTAGTAAGGGGTCTAGCCATAAGTTAGGTTAAAGGGTGTATTGTCTTTTTCATAAAACACCATCATAAAACGAAGAGAGTCAAGAGTGTAAATTCCATCATGTTCAATTTGTAATGGTCCACTTTTTCCTAAGTCTTGAATCATATTAAAAAGTGGGAAATTATGTGTTAAGGTCGAGTCATAGGTTAGGGTGAATGTCATGTCAAAAGGTATTATGGTTCATCATCACCTTTCATGAGGTCAGAGAAGGGACAATCATGACACTCCATGTCATGTGTACCATTGCAAGCTTCAAAAGTGTACCCGTTGCGCAAATTCCTAATTTTCCTTGAAATGTCTTGTGACCTTTGATAAGCACTTCCCATTTCAAATTTAGTTCCTTATCCATTTAAGAATGTATACTCGCCACCTTTTTGTCTTTATTCAGTGCCTCCAAGACCTGTGCATAATCCATAGACTCTTGAACAATCTCCAAAGCCATCTTTTGCGCAAATTATCACCCCAATTGTGTGCTTCCAGTCGCTACGCAAACCCTGTGTTGCCATTCGCTACACAATCCTGCCACTTTGGTTTTTGCTGTGCACTCTTCATTCATTTCAATCATTGTTTAAGAGCCTTTCTTGGAGCCCATTGCAAGTTTATCCTCTAAAGGAATTCACCTTTCAACCAGGTTTGCTTCATTCGAGTCAAGCCCTAGCCATCCTAGTTTCTTGCGCAAGCTTGCATGCTAAGTGTGAAGGTTTTTATGATTTGAGCAGTTACTTTTGTAAGGATGACATCGCAGAACCATGAATTCACATGGAAAGAAGAAATACAAGGGAGGAAACGTTTTCAGATATGAACCCCAAGGGTTGACTTTTGTGAACTCAAACCGTGCATATAAGGTGTCCTTTGAGCAAGATGGATGTATGAGATTCTGTGAAAAACTTCAGGGGTATAATGTGTAGCTAACCAAACAGTTTGCTCTGAATTTTAATGGTGTCAACACAACCATTGCAGGGATCACTTTTCCAGTGTCAGAAAGAACCATATCAGCTGCTACAGATATTCCTATATAGGGAGAGAAGTGGTTTAAAGGTATGCCTTTAGATCCTTCGTTTGATATTGATTTTCTCAAAACTAAATACATAAATCAAAATATTGGTGCCACCATCCCTAGGGAATATGTTATGGAACCTTATGAGAAACTTCTGAGGGTAATCCATAAATACTTTACTTGTGAGGGTAAGTTTGACAAGGTATATCAATACTACATAAGGCTCCTTATGCATTTACAAGGAAAATCTCCCTAAACTTACCTTCTACCTATATAGAAGCCTGGGGAAAATGGCAGCACAGTCCAACACAGGGCTGACCAGCTAAAGAGTAGCATGTTCCACTTTTCCTTGGTGAATTTGTTGGTGGTTGAAGAGCTTAGAAAGTTAAAAAGGGATTGGGATTCCTTCTTGACCTCAACAAACATTTCCCTGAATCCTAAAGGAGATACCCCCTTTGTCTGCTGAGAAATCAAAATCTAATAGTTCAGGGGTGAAAGGAGGAGGTGATGTTGAAAATGGAAAAGGAAAAGAGATTGAGAATCCATCACCCAGTCAACCAGTCTTGAAGAAAAGAATAAAACTACAATTCACTAATGAACCCAATGAGACACAGGCTCCCAATAAACCACTCACCAAGTCATCTGCTAGGAGGTTTCACATACCCATAGTTCAGACAAAGTTTGTTGAATTTGCAGCCTAGGATATTGATGAGGAGCAAGTGAAACTAGGGGAGAAATATCTAGATGTCAAAGATATGCAACAACAACTCAAGAAAGCTCAACATTTTATAGCCCAATTCCACCAGGAGAACAAGGAATTAAAAAGGAAACTAACAAAAAAGACTACTGAAGCAAAAACACCACAGAGAAAAGCAGGTCCTATGAAAGAAATGTCAAAGGGAAGTAATATTAGGAAATAGCTCGAGACTACAATTACAGCCAAACCCACATCACATCTGACAAGGTACTCAGCCAGGAAGAGTAGTCCAGACATACAGGGCAAGCAAGCAACAAGTCAAAAGTCTCCTACTTCACCCACAAAAGGAGAAAATAACATAAAATGGATGAACAAGAAGCTAAGAGAAGATCAAGACCAAATCATCAAGCTCAGGGAAGAAAAGAGAATATCAGAGGAAGGGATCATGAATCATTAGAAGGAATGCAGACCAACTATAGACAATGCATGTGCAGTCGTTTCTAATTCTCAGTCAAAGTTGAAGAGGAATGTAGTTTCATTCAGGTAGGTGGGAAATTTAAAGAGACAGAATGTGACATTGAGAAAATTAAACAAGGCTTTAAGGTTACGAGGGAAATTGGATGAAGAAGCTAAGGAAAAGGTAAATCCCCTTGCTGAAGTTGTAGAAATATGAGTGAGGAAAGCCTTATTTTTGTCTTTTTTGGGTATGGAACCATGTCAAAGTTTTGTTCACATCTTTAAAGTTGTGGAGAACATACATTTTGATGTTGATGAAGGGTCATTTAATCAAGGCGATGACATGAAATATTTGTTGTGCACAGTTTGTTGTCTTAACTAAGAAATAGTCATACACAACACTTGCATAACAAATATTCGCTACGCAAATGTTGTAAGATAACCTGATCAGAAAGGAGGATATGTGATGAAAGGAATACAAGTTTTGAGGAAGATGCATGGTTCCCAGCCTTTACCGCCACTTGGATTCGCACGAGCAACCACAACATGGACATTCGCTATGCAAATTGGCTACGCAAATGTTGTAGCCAACACTTGCGCAATAGTAACCAGAATTCGCTATGCAAGGGTGACAAAGTTGTACAACAATGCACATGATGACTCGAGGTGCCCCTAGATGGAAATGATGACTCATCACAACCATATGGTCGAATTTTGCTCAAAGATATATGATTATAAAGGATATTTTGGTTATGTTATGATTGACAAAATCATATTTTCTATTTTTAGTAAATCTTGTTGGAGTTGTTGTTCTCTTTGAAAGAAACCAAATCCATGATTCTAGGATGTAGTAGTTCGACCCTAGCAGCCAAGTGTAGCATTAGTTTTCTATACATGTTGATTATTTTGATGTAAAGAGGGGGAGTTGGAAAAAGTATAGGCATTTTGATCTTCAATGTAATTTTCTGAATCTAATAGAAATACAAATGCAGAAGTCATGAACTCCTTATGAAAAAAATTCTAATGGTGGTGATCTGAAGATTCTACTCTTTCTTTGTATGTATTCCTTGTGTACTTACTTTCATCTTCACTGTTCTTTTGTTTAAATTGGATAATTAAGGGTCTAGAATTCATCTAATGGTGCTCTAGACTTAACTAATTTAAATTCTGTTTATTTTCTTAACTAAGGTCAAAATTCATCATTTATGATGCTCTGATTATGTTATGTGTTTTTGTTCTTCTTTCACCCTACATAATAAAACTCCTTTCACCCTAAATAATCAAAATCAAAACCGAAGTTCATCACCTTATTTATCCTTTGTTCCTCTGAGGAGTTCTACCTACCAGTCATTGTTTTCTTTTGTTTTCAGGGGTTGAATCCATAGCCCCAAAATGTCTCTAGAATATTTTAGATGGTCTTTGGACCCAAATTTCCAAATTTGGACCAGTCACTAAAATGGATCTACAAGTTGATTCCTCCAAAATTTTCATCCCTAAAGCATCGATATAGATGAAAAATAATATAATGATCCAATATGGATCATACCTCCCCATTTAGGGAGGATTTTGGTCCCCAAAATATTTACTAAATGAGGTGAATAAATTTTTCCTCTACCTTCTTCCTGTAGATTTTAACCTTGTACAATATTTTATTGCATAGCATATTTTCAATAAAAGAACATAAAAGATACAATGGAAAATACACACATTACAAAAATATTTCCCCCATGGAAACCCAAACCGGGAAAACCAACATATTCTATTTTCATTCATATTGATACATTCTTTACAATACAATATACATATAGGAGCCAATGTCATCCAAAACCCCAACCCAATGACTTGGATTAGTCAACAAACCTAATTCCTTAACCGAAAATAGAAACCATCGGCAAAAACCATTTGTAGAAAAATCGCCCAACAATGGACACAAAAATCAAGGCGACATGAAAACCGAGGCAAAATGCAACACGTTTCCCAAGGAAAAAACAATTACTCAAACCCCCCTGCACGCCTGACGCAACATAGAAAACACTCAAGCTAATCGTGCAAAGAATATAACACATACCCAACACTCCCTAGAGTATCATTTTTATTTTGTTGGAAGTTGTCCTTTCAACCCAATTTTCCAAAGGTCACGTTGCCCTTGTCTTGTAGTTATGGACCTCTTCTACAAAATTGTGTCCTCTACCAACTTTTCCTAAGCATTTGGTGCTAAATCCTCTATGGAAGTTAGGACCCACTCCCCTTCCTGATCCAACATGGAGGGCTCACATAGTTTGTGATTCTCCACATACACTATTGAATAAATGCGCATGTAGGGGGGTAGACCGAGTCTATAGGAATTATCTCCCACCTTTTCCAATACCACAAAAGGACCATACTACAAAGACTTGATCTTCTTACCAGGACCTTGTATTCTTTCCTTGTTCAGTTGTAACCATATTATGTCTCCCACTCTAAGTGCTTTCTCTATTATATGTTGGTCATTTCTAGACTTGTAGTTTTCTTGTGACTTCTTCAACGTCTCTTGTACTTGCAAATGGATCTACCTAATCTTCTCAACATTTTTTTTTTATTTTAATGATTCTCTTGTGAGGTCCTCCCTCACTCCTCCTTGATGTCCATATACAACATCTAGGGGTGAAGGTGGAAAATATCCAAAACAAGTTTCAAAAGGTGACTTTCTTGTTGAAGTGTGGGTTGCTCTATTATAACAGTGTTGTATATAGATCATATTTTCATCCCAGGCCTTCATATTATTCTGATTGTAACCCCTCAAAAGATGCACCAAGGTCATTTTGACTACTTTTGTCTGCCCATCTACTTGTGGATGGAATGTTGTAGACCTCTAGATCTTAGTGTCCACCTTCTCCCACAATGTTTTCTGAAAGGCAATGAGAAATTTGGTGTCCCTATCTGATATTATGCTCCTTGGTATCTCAAAGTAAACCTAGACCTATTCAAAGAACAAGTTTGCTACTTCATGTCCCTTGATGGTCTTTTTACAAGGCACAAGCATGCATATTTTGTTGAACCTATCAACTACCACAAACAAATAGTCATGTCCCTTCCATGTGGTTGGTAAACCACCCACAAAATCCATGGAAATTCTTTCCCAAGGTCTAGTGGGTACCGGTAATGGATGGTATAGACATTGCTTCCTGTTACTGGGCTTGTTGGTACAACAAAGTATACATATTATAATATATTGTGTTGCATCTTCTTTCATTTTGGGTCAGTACACATACATATGTAAGTTGGCAATTGTCTTCCCAACACCAAAATGTCATGCAACCTTGGAGGTGTGAGCCTCTCTGATTAGTTGCAATCGTTCACCTTTAGGAACACAAAGCTTGTCGAGCTTGTAGAGTAAACCTTTATGGAAATGATATTCAACCTTGTTGTAGTCTTATTCTTTATGAATTTGTCCCTGTAGCTAGCGAAACAAGTCCTTGAAGTCCTCATCTTCTATCTATGCCTCCTTGTATGCATCATGGGTAAAAGGATTCATGTGCATAAGAGTTCCCAAAATGTAATATTGGATCTGGGTGGTCGTGAAAGCATGTCTTCCAACTTTTTTGTGCTACCTTTATTATACATTATGAAAAAATGAAATGGTTGTAAGAATCCCATCCATTTGTCGTGCTTGGTTTGTTATAACTTACTCTGGGCCTGCAAATACTAGAGAAAGTGGTGATCTGTGTGGATGATGGTATCCTTTTCCATTAGATATCACTTCCACTTTTTGGCAGCTTGTACCAATGCATAGATCTCTTTATCGTATGTAGGGTAGTCGAGGACCACCCCATGAAATACTTCAGAATGATAGCAGATGTTCCTTCCTCCCTGCATCAGGATTTCTCTCATGACATACCCACTTGCATATGTCTCCACTTAGAAGGGCTTCTACAAGTTTTGTAGTGCAAGTAATGGTGCTTGACTTATATTTCTTTTCATCTCATCAAAATCCTTCAGCTGATTCTCCCCCCATTGGAAACTCTTACCACTCATTGTTATGGCATGGAGTGGTGCAATTACTACTAAAAATGAAGCTATGAACTTCCGTAAGTATTGTATTGCCCCAACAAAACTCCTAACTTTAGTGGTAGTTGTAGGAATTGGCCATTTCATGAAGGCATCCATTTTGGTGGGATCTACCTTGAGTTCGCCTCCACCAATCACATACCCAAGATACAAAAAATATTATTGACAAAACTTGCATTTCTTGAGATTGGCTAGCAGTTGGTGCTTCTTCAGGGTCTCTAACTAATCCAAATTGGATCTAATCAAGAAACAATTGGCCAAGGCACGAGATTTTACAAGGAATGGCATGGGCAGGGTTTTAGGATTTGGATAAAGAATGGACCAGTATATATGCATTAAGGGCTCCATACCATCATGACCTATGTCCACATCTACACTCAATCAAAACCTAAAGCAAGTGATAGGAGATGATTTTGAAATAAAAAGAAAACAAAAATGCATTAAAGAAATACCTCTCTACACTCATAAAAGACAAAAGACAAAGAAATGAAGGTAGGAGAACTGAACTTGGGGAAACTAAAAAGTAGAGGACACCAGAAGAGTCGATGATACCTTTCCAATGAGCTATCGTGCGCCCCAAACGGAGATCGTATGCCAAAGTTACGCCCCCAGGAAGTTGATACACCAAACTACCCAAAACGGGGTCCACAAAACTGTTGACTTTTCATCTTCTGTGGTTAGGGTTTTGGATTTTCTTTATGATAAAAATGCCTTTGGAGCCTCATTGTAAAATCATCTTCTTGTGAATGCGAGTAGCAGATACATATCTTCTCTGAGATAAGCTGCCACCATTCTAGCGAGTCTTTCACTCTGTATTTTTACAGTCTTTGTACATTTTCGCTGATTAATAGAAAATTGTGTATTATTGTATCTCTGTGTTTATGGTTTCATATCTGATACATTTATGTTATATTATTGAATATCCAAGATATATCTATACATTGCTTTATTATATATCCACTCTCATTTCGTGTTGAAAATAATCCAGATCAGTGGTATCAGAGCAGGCTGCTCTTGATCGGTTTTTTTTAGTGCATGTCCTCGACGAGGTCCGAGTATAGAAAGTTGGGTATCGAGCTTGTTTCTATTGAAGACAATGTCTCTCGCACGCCCAAGAAACCCTCGATCGTGGAAGAAAAGAAAAACAACAGAGTAGACTATTCTATCAATCTGTTGCTTGAGCAAGCTCTCATGCAACAGAGGGACGAAATGATGGAGAATTTTTCCCACATCCTTCAATTCTTGTCGATAGAAACATGCACATCTTCATCAAACAACCACTTTGGAAGCACCTCTCCTTTCAAGGTACAGGTTAATTTGTATATTCTCGTATTTGACGGTCAGATAGATGTGGATGCCCTAGACAAATGGTTAAATTTGTTAGAAGGTTATTTCTCTGTTCATAATTTTTTTGACAGGGAAAAGATCACCTTCGCACTCCTTAAATATCTCTCCCATGTCAAACATTGGTGGGAAACTTACTGGGAGCAAAGTTCCACAGAGGAGTCTATAATATATAGGGCCGAGCCCACTTGGGATTTGTTTGTGGATGCGGTAAAGGAACAATATTACCCTGTTAGCAACTATGAGGACCAGTACATGAGATGGAGCACACTGCGGCAAGAGAGGGGCCAAGAAATTCCAGAGTTCACCAATACCTTCCATACCTTGTGCACCAATCTAGGTATCAAAGACTCTGAACAAAATTTGGTTCTGAAAAACCGTGGGGCTCTACACAGATACATCCAAACTGAAATGGATTTTTTGTACATCTCATCACTCGGTGCTTCTTATTGATATGTTGTTAAAATCGAGCAGAAATTTAAGCACCATAATAAACAGGAGTTTAGGTCTGCAAATATGCAACAACCAAAGTATGATAAAGACGACCCTAACAAAAAATCTTCCGAAAACCAGTCCAATCCATAGGAAAAGAAGGGTCACGGGAAGACAAAGAAGGACACCGGAAAATGGTGTGATTTCCACAAAATCCCCTAGCACAATAGCAAGGAATGTCGCTCAAAACAGTCATTGGTGGTTGAGATCAAAGACAAGGAGCTGAACCCTGATTCTGAATTTGATTATGAAAATACTGGTAAAATACAGATCATCGACGTAGACCCAACTGCTATTGTCACGACCGAAACAATTCAACTAGAAGAACCAACCAATCCTGAAAGGGGAGTGCCTTTTTCATTCACAAATGTGGGTTAAGGGGACCCTGCTACATTTTATTGTTGATAGCGGAAGCCAGAAGAGCCTCATCTCAGCAAAGGTCGTCAAATAGTTGGGATTGTCGACAACACCACACCTGCAACCATACAACATCGGGTGGCTTTGCCAGGGATGCGATCTCCGTGTCATCCAATAGTGTTGATTGTCATATGACATCCAGCCCTTCAAGGATGAGGTATTATGTGATGTTGTCCCACTGGATGTATGTGATGTTCTCTTGGGCCAACCATATATGTGGAAGTGCCATGTTGTTTATGAGTCTCAATCCTGCAGTGTCATTATTTCTTTGGGGGGTCATCTCTAAAGAATACCAGAGGTAGTTTCGACTATTGTTCCACCTAAACAATGCCGCAAGGTAGTATCTCACACTACAAAATTTAGTTTCTTCATAATCTGTTCAAAAGGTGAAAAGATGGATACTGCAACCACTACAGCCTCGGCCCAAGCACTTTATATCTGACAGAAGCAGGTCGACAAGATTGCAGCAAAGTGTAAAGATTCCTTTTGTACACAGGCATCTCATATAGCCAGACTAGTTAAAAAGGTCCAACCCTTCCAGCCACATGTTGGTGACAACCTTCAACAAGCTAAGCAACACAACTTCTCCAACAAGGCAAGCAACTCATCAAGACGCAGATTCAACAAACGATTTTCCCTCTCCTGCAGGCACTCAACGCAATGGAGACCATTGTTTCCTAAGGAATGAGGATTGATCCAAGTGGATATCAGTGGCCACCCACCTTTTCCAACTCGCTCAAAACAATTTTCTAGCAATTTTGGTAATTTACTATTTTTAGCAGTTTTTAACTTCTGGGGCCATTTTGAGGGCCTAAATGAAGGTTTTTTGGGATAGAGCTTCTTTAAGATAGCCAAAGGATATAATTGAACCCCATAAATTAATCTCCTCGACGATACCTTTCCAACGAGCTATTTTGCGCCCCAAACGGAGATCGTATGCCAAAGTTACGCCCTCGGGAAGTTGATACACCAAACTACCCAAAACGGAGTCCACAAAATTGTTGGCTTTTCATCTTCTGGGGTTAGGGTTTTGGATTTTATTTATGATAAAAAGGCCTTTGGAGCCTCATTGTAAAATCATCTTCTTGTGAATGCAAGTAGCGGACACATCTCTTCTCAGAGATAAGCTGCCACCATTCTAGTGAGTCTTTCACTCAGTATTTTTACAGTCTTTGTACATTTTCATTCATTAATAGAAAATTGTGTATTACTGTATCTCTGTGTTTATGGTTTCATATCTAATACATTTATGTTATATTATTGGATATTCGAGATATCTCTGTACATTGCTTTATTATATCTCCGCTCTCATTTCGGGCCAAAAATAATCTGGATCAAAGTATGTTATTCGTTAAAAAAAAGTGTTTTATCAAAATTTCACCAAAAACTTAGGCTTTATAAATAATAAAACCATGGAATTGTGAGAAAGTCAATAGAGAATACTACAAGTTGACTACTATAGTCCATGCAACCTGAAAGGCAAGGACTAATAAGCCATCTAGTGGCTAGTCTGTGTTTATATGAAAAGACCCAATGTTAATTTTGGTTAGTTAGATTCGAGTATTAACCTTTGGACAATGAGTGCACCATTTTCTGTAAAAGTAACTTTAACAATTCACTTCAGACTTGTTATGGGAATTGTAAGTGTTAATCATAAGCATCAAAATAACCTTCCAAATGGTTTTCTAGAGTTTACCTTCACACTGTCGATAGTAAATCTTATAATTCACTCAACATGTTATATTTCATCGTTATGAAAGGTCTTAATGAAGATAGTTTGGAATCTGAAAGTTTATCGAATTTGGTGTCAGTAAGTGTGTGTGTGTGTGTGTGTGAATCCTTAACAAAGGATAGATGGAGATTGAGCACTTGAGCATGGGTTTTTTTCATCCCCTTACGAAGCATTGAAGAGGGCAAGAATTAGAGAAAAATTGAAGAATCCATATATATGTTAAAGTGTAGAAACCTTCGCAAATATTACTAATTCTTAAAATGACAACTATAAAATGTTTAACGATAATGTTGTAAAATATTAGAATTTATGAGGATTTTATATAATTTCTAGAAAATTTTGTTGATTTTCTTGAACAAAATAATTTTATTCTGTAGAATTTAGGTGAATTTCTTTTAGAAAAAAATGGAAATTAGTGAATCATTTAATAAAAATAAAAATAGTCAAATGACGAAATTTAGCCCCTAAAATTTTCCCTAGCGAGATTGTATAGCAAGGAATCTATTTTAACTGAGCTATTTGCCCTATCATCCAATAATACTAGTTAATCTATATGCTAAAGCCTAAATATTCTTTTAACATCCAATATTTATGACTATGATACTTCTAAAGGGTATTCCTTGTAGATGAAGGTATCCTTTGAGATTTTTGTTTTAGTCTTTACTGTGATTTCAAAAATGTAGTATTGTATTGTACATTCGTTGGAATACCTTTATCTTTTTTTTTACTTGTATCATAGTTTATGTATTGCTAGTGTTTGTCCTCCATGGGAAGAAATTATATTTTGTTTTTACAAATCCATAATCATAATAAATAATACAATATCAAATAATGGACAATGCTAATTGGAAAAGGTTTTTCATCTTATTCAATATATTAATTACGGTTGCATTTAATTTTGCATCATATTTTCATATGCTAATTTTGCACCACATTTAATGAATCATCCAAGTAGACATGGCTCTTAGCATGCATCAAAGAAACTTTATAATCATAAGGTTATATCGAATTAAATAGTTGTATTAATGTATCATTCCCTATTATTTCACGATATGTTCTATATTTATATATGTGCAATATGTTGTAATCTCCATAGCTAGAACATTTCAAGAAAAAATGTGTTAATTTGTAGTTTTACATATTTTGTTAAGTTGACACATACAATATAGTGATAATGACATTTAGACCTTTATTATGGAAGCTTATGATATTGTGGCAATGACATTCAATGAAATTTTTTCCAAACTTCACGATTTTTATAATTTAGTGATAAATTCACCAAAAACATACAATAATTTACAAATCAATTTAAAATTCACCAAAAAATTATATATATAGAGATCGCCATGTATTCTAGTGCCAAACAACAACACTTTTTAAATTGTGAGCCTTTGCCACCAAGCTTTTTCCCTAAAAGTATTCATGATTTTGTGAAAGTTCATACTTAATAGTTGGGGGTTGAAACAAGGGACATGATATACTGTTGGAAAGGTATGGAATAGACCTACATCATCATAAATCCCAATTTTCTCTCTGTTTGTATTTCATAATAGAATCTAATCAATGAAGTCATGACAATGAAATTTACCCCCGAGGAGGCCCGCAACTTGTGCACTTTGTAGATTGGCATACAAACTTGGAATTAGTCAAAGAGGGTTCGTTGGAAAGAATTTTCCAAGAGGTATTGGGTAAAGCCACTAGATTTTATGAAAATACAACATATTGTTTTTATATTTTGTGTAAGACTCAACTCATGTGGAACCCACCTAGTGACCAGTGAAAGGGTCCAACGTTGGAATTTTTTCAAATTATGCTTATATTTGACAAAATATAACCTACCAAACATAAAAATGCACTTTATTGATATGGGAGGGTTTTAAAACTCAAAGATAAGCTAAGGATGCGCTCTCCCCCCCCCAAAGGCCAAAATATTGGGAGCCTAAAATAAGCCAAATAAGACCAAATTTCTCAACTATTATCCATGTGTGTGGGAGTCCTAAAACTCTTTGAGATCCTCTCAATTTTAGTGTGATTTTTTACACCAAAAATGTAATATACCATAGAATTACAAGAATGTGAGTAGTCTCTAGTGAAGTCTTTTATGAATTTGATATCTAGTTAAGATGAAAAAATAGTTATCCATTAGCCTAATCATAAATAAACTTAGATTCTTGCATCCATATATGGTTTTAATCTAGCAAAACTAAAGTATCCTTCATGTAGTTAGGAAAGTGTTGTAGCGTTTGTTGTTCAAAATCCACATGTCCTTGGTAGGAGATAAATCTTAGACAATTTTATACTAAAATCCCTACTTGGAGTTACAATTGCAACTAATGTCTAAAAAAAACTAGGGAATGCTTATATCAAGCCATCAAGTACTTCAATGAACTCAAAAATAGGATAGGATATAACTTAGGTAAGGCCACACTATTCTAGCTTCCATAATTGTCCCCAATATGATTTCTATTATGCAATATACAAACTACAAGAAAACAAAAACCTTTCTTGGCTTCCATATCCCATAGGTCCCTTCCTAGTTAACAAAAACAAATCTATATAACTCATTTTAATCCTTATATGTTTTCCTTTGTTTTCTCTTCTTTTGCAACTACATTATCTATCATTTTCTCTTCTTCTTCTTCCTAGTTTTTAGGCTGAACTACCTCCTTAACCTTATCTTTAGATAAACTAAAGTGATGAGTTTGAATAACAAAGATGGGCTTCTTTTGAGGTTCCTATTGGTGTTTTTGTTTTGATGCATTCTAGAAGTAACAACAGTGGTTCCAATCACCACATCCAACAAAAGGAATATCATAATGGAAGTGAACTAACTGAGGATATCAACCCACATTTGAGGAAGAGATTCCATAACCATCCCCAACATGATTTATACTCTAGAATATACAAATTTCAAGAAAAATAAAACATTTCTTAGATTTGCTTATAGGTCACACAACTTCCCTCCTACTCAACCAAAAATAAAATAAAAATAAAATAATTGCATGTCTCACTCTAATCTGTACATTCAATCCATTCGTTCATTAATTATAATAACAACTATGATCCATTATATCTTCACATAAATACCATAAATTATATGGATATCATCACACATAAGAAGGAAGGAGACAATTAGGAAGGGGATAAGAAGGATGGGGGCAATAAGAAAGGGGAAGAAGAAGGAAGGCAATGGTGGTGGGGATAAGAAGGGTGGGGAGAAGAAGGATGGTGGAGAAAACAAAAAGGGAGGAGGGGACGATGATAAGGGTAATGATGAATACAAAGGTAATGGTGAGGACAAGAAGGGTGAACACAAGAAAAATGAAATCCATATTCCTAGATATATAATTGAGTATGCCTTATCAAGGTCTTATCAAGCTCATTGAAATCAATTAATATTACATGGAAGAATTTTTTAGCATGAATCTAGGCTAGGTGGTATATGACAACGCTAGGTACTTAGTAGTAGCTTGAATGGTGGTTTTTCCCCTTCAAAAAAGTGTGTTAGCCTGGAATTTGAAGAGAAGAGATGGGTTTTAGGGAGTATGTATGCTTGCATAAATAAATAAATATATGTTTGCAACATATTGTTCAATATTTTTCCCTTCTCAATTACCTTATGATTCTTCACATCGATTTTTTTTGTTCCTTTCACAATGACCTTATGATTTCTCACATAAAGTTTTGTACATTGAACTATTATCAATTATCATAACTCCCTTGAATAATGGGATCAAAATTGTGCGCAAATATGACAACAATTTCATAACATGCAGGATTTTGTTGAATACAATATTATGACACTATCAATATGGTAATACGATGCTATATATTTATGGATAAGATGATAATTCAACACAACATGATGTGAACACAATACATATGATGCACACCAAACTATAGTAATACATGCATGATGCAAATATGACATAATTATGATGCACATAGACATAAACATGATGCAAATATGACATAATAAAAAATAATGAAAATTTTGAATTTTTTTAGCATCACACATACAATGCAAATAGAAATGCAATTGTGACACAAAATATTATCACAAAAACCCAATGTGCACTAGAAAAAATATTTTTTCCATGGGAAAATGGGATAAAATGATACAAATAAATGATGTTATGGAACTATATTATATTAGTGGAATAACCAAAGGAACATTGTAGCAACAAATTACAAATGGAAATTAGCACTAATGTTATACACCAACAATTCCAGTAACCATAGACAGATGATGTGCGTAATTGATTATGCGTGTTAATGAAATAATGTGTAGTGTTTCAACCAATTAACTAGACCATGAATAGAGCAAGGAAAATTCAATGTTTTAGATACTGATTTCAACAAACACTTTAGTGAATTAATGCACATGAGAACATTGTCTATGAATACAATTTCCACCAAGCAGGTTTCTAAGGAAAAATACCTTGATTAGAAGTTTTGGATGGGGCTAGAGATTAATGAAATCCAAACCAACACTACCATAGATTCATAAAAGTATTGTAGTTAATCACTCACATGATGCACAATCACAATTTCCATGCTAGCAAATAGATCAATAAGAAAACTAGCTCAATGCACAAGCATAATTTAACCAACAGTGCAATGGGAGTGATCTTAGTCACACAAGCATTTAAACACATTAGACATGGAGATTACCCTAGATACCCAAACATAGAAACACACATTTGGTGGATTCTATCCATTCTTAGGAATTGTTACAAATGCGGGCTATGTACTCTCAATCATAGATTTCATGTATTCTTATTCATTGGCAATATTTTGCATATTGTTTTGGTTCAAAGATAGTCTTTTTTCGCCATCAATGGGCTCAAAATTCATTGGAAATATTTTGCTTATTTCTTTGATTCAAAGATAGTATTTTTTCACCATCAATAGGCTCAAAATTCCCCTTGTCCTTTGATATTCAAACAAACTTGTTCTTTCCAATTCACTCATCCTTTTGCTACAAACCATTCTTCTTCCCAAGCTTCATTTTTGTCCATCTCTCTTCTAGTTATTTTTGCATTAATAAAGCATTATTTATTATAACATCATTGTGTAATTCTAACCATCAAGGGATTTGTTTAGTATTCTTAAGGCCTTTGGCCTTTGGACCATTGAATTCAAACTTTTCCAAGTTTTATATTTTTTATAGAGTTTGGAGGAGGGTTATTTCAGATCAAGTACTCAATAAAACTTAGTTGAAAAGCAACTACGAACTTTTACATTACTCTTAGGTGAATAGTGACTTTGGTATTTATGAGTGTTGACATCATCATTTATGTTAGATACTATGAATTCATCAAGAGAATCAAAATTGTAGAAATATTATAGAGTACAAACTGTTGGAATTGCAGGAAGAAGGGTCACACAAAAATCCATCCCAAGGAGAATCAAAACAACCTAAAAAGAAGGGACGAATCCATGAATAAACTTTCCATGAGACAAACAACACATTGGTAGATGGGATACTGATCATGAAATTGATCAAGACACATTTTACGGGTGATTCATCATTCATTGAGTAAGGATAATCTCTACATGACTCCAAGTAGGATGTGGTTCATTTCTCACAGAAAGGTTGATGAACAAAATGAGTATTTGGAGGACAATACCTCTGATTAGATCAATAGTAGAGGAGATGTCAAAGCCTAATGTCATGGAAGTAAAATTTAGATATTTATAACATATTATATGCTTTAGGTATGAAGAATATACACTTTCAATTTGTAGGATTATAAACAATCATTTCACTATTTAATTTCATAGTAATTAGTGCTTAATGGTCAAGGGATGAAAACTTCTGGGAAAAGGAATGTGTATTGGTGCGGTCTAATACTTGCTTTCCAATGTCATAAATAAATATTGTTGCATCAAACTTAGATTTTGAAGTGACAAACATCAAATTTGTGGTTATGTTGAGATCTAGGGTCAATGCCATTGAAAGAGTAAGAAGTTGTTGATGTAGTAGAAATAAACATTAATACCATTACCCTCTGGGATTGATAACTTGGACATTTGTTGTTTCAAGAACTATAGGAATATAACCAAAGAGAGATAAGTAAAGGAATGAACTTCCATTTAATCCTAACTCTAATTTGAGGTTTTATGAGAGTTTTGTGCTCTCTAGGTAACACATGAATGCCTTTGATTCAACCGATTGACAACCTAAATATTTTTTGTAATTAATGCATGCTATAAAGTTATTTAGATTGAAGAAGGTTGTCTTGAAAGTAGAAATAAATATTTTGTCACTTTCATTAATGATTTATCCATGAAAACATGGGCCTATTTACTAAAGAGAATATTAGAGCCTTTATTAAATTCAAAGAGTTCAAGTCTTGTGTCAAGAGTAAACAAATAAGTATTGAGATTCACAATAAAAGCATGGAATTGAATGGAACAAAAAACAAATATAAATTCTATAGTCACTCGATCAAAAGTGTGCTAGATAGAGATAACCCTAGTGTACTAGAGAGAGAGAGGTGCTAGATAAAGATAACACTAGTGTATGAGAGAGAGAGAGAGGCCCAAGTAAAAGTGCACTACACAAGAAATGCACAAATATACATAAAATAAAGAAATGAAAAACATGATAACACCAAAGATATAGGATCTTTGGTACAAAACACTTTATAATAGATATCAAGAAAATCACAAGATGAGATATAAATGAGAGTATCCTTGAGTGAGGTGTTCCTTCAATAAATGAGGAATCCATTTAAGAGGGGGTTATGGGCCCACAAAAAAAGGGCACACATTTTAATAGGGTCATTGAGACTATATATTAAATTTCACTTGGTTGTCCTTAACCATTGATCCAGGTGGATATCGTTGGCCACCCACCTTTTCCAACTGGCTCAAAACAGTTTTCTGGCAGTTTTGGTAATTTACTATTTTTAGCAGTTTTTAACTTCCAGGGCCATTTTGAGGGCCTAAATGAAGGTTTTTCGGGATCAAGGTTCTCAATGATAGTTGAAGGCATGATTGAGCCCCCAAAATGAATCTCCTCAACAATACCTTTCCAACGGGCTATCATGCGCCTAAAACGAAGATCGTATGCAAAAGTTACGACCCTGGGAAGTTGATGTGCTAACTTACCCAAACGGGGCCCACATGACTTTTGGCACTTCATCTCCTAGGGTTAGTTTTTTTGATGTCTAGGGTTTTTGGAATTCCAGTTTATTGTAAAAAGGCCTTCAAAGCCTCATTGCAATCATCTTCTTATGAATGAAAGTAGTCGTCACATCTCTTATCTGAGATAAGCTGCCACCATTCTAGTGAGTCTTTCACTCCGTATTTTTACAGTCTCTGTACATTTTTTTCATTAATATAAATCATGTATTATTGTATCTCTGTGTTTATGGTTGCATCTCTAATACATTTTTGTTGTATTATTGGATATTCACGATATCTCTGTGCATTTCTTTATTATATCTCCTCTCTCATTTTGTGTCGAAAATAATCTGGATCAGTGGTATCAGAGCAAACTGCTCTTGATTTTTTTTCAGTGCATGTCCTCGACGAGGTCTGAGTATAGCAAGTTGGGTCTCGATCTTGTCTCTCTTGAATACAATCGCTCTCGCACACCCAAGAAACCCTCAATGGAGGAAGAAAAGAAAAACGACGGAGTAAGCAATCCTATCAATTTGTTGCTTGAGCAAGCTCTCACGCGACAGAGGGACGAAATGATGGAGAATTTTTCCCACATCCTTCAATGCTTTCCGATAGCAACAGGCGCATCTTCATAAAGCGACCACTTTGGAAGCATATCGCCTTTCAAGGTACAAGTTAATTTTGATATTCCTGTATTTGAAGGACAGATATGTGCAGAAGCCCTAGACAAATGGCTAAATCTGCTAGAAAGTTATTTCTCTGTTCACAATTTTTTCGACAGAGAAAAGATCACCTTCAGACTCTTTAAAGCTCTCCCTCATGTCAAACATTGGTGGGAAACTTGTTGGGAGCAAAGTTCCACATAGGAGTCTGGAATATATGGGGCTGAGACCACTTGGGATTCTTTTGTGGATGCGGTAAAGGAACAATATTACCCTGTTGGCAAATATGAGGACTAGTACATGAGATGGACCACAATGCGGCAAGAGATGGGCCAAGCAGTTCTGGAGTTCACCAATACCTTCCATACCTTGCGCACCAACCTGGGTATCAAAGACTCTGAATGACATTTGGTTCTAAAATACTATGGGGCTCTACACAGATACATCCAAACTGAAATGGATTTTCTGGACATCTCATCACTCAGTGTTGCTTATCGATATGTTGTTAAAATCGAGCAGAAATTTAAGCACTAGAAAAAATGGGAGTTTGGATCTGCAAATCCACAACAACCAAAGTATGATAAAGACGGCCCTAACAAACAACTTTCTGAAAACCAGTCTAAGCCATAGGAAAAGAAGGCTCACGGGAAGACGAAGAAGGACACCGAAAAATGGTGCGATTTCCACAAAAGCCCCTGGCACAACACTGATGAATGTCGCTCAAAACAATCATTGGTGGCCGAGATCAAAGACAAGGAGTTAAACCCTGATTCAGAATCTGATTTTGAAAATATTGGTAAAAGACAGATCATCGACACAGACCCCACTGTTATTGTCGCGACCGCAACAATTCAACCAGAAGAACCAATAGAGCCTGAAGAGGGGGAGTGCCTTTTTCATTCACAGATGTGGGTGAAGGGGACCACGCTGCATTTTATTGTTGATAGCGGAAGCTAGAAGAACCTCATCTCAGTAGAGGTTATCAAATAGTTGGGATTGTCGACAACACCACACCCAAATCCATACAACATCGAGTGTCTTCGCCAAGGAATAGATCTCTGTGTCAGCTAGCAATATTGATTTTCATACGACATCCAACTCTTCAAGGATGAGGTATTATGTGATGTTGCTCCACTGGATGGTTGTGATGTTCTCTTGGGCCAACCATATATGTGGAAGTGCCATGCTATTTATGAGTCTCGACCTCGTAGTGTCATTGTTTCTTTGGGGGGTCATCTCTACAGAATACCAGAGGTAGTTCCGACTATTTTTCCATCTAAACAATGCCGCAAGGTAGTATCTCATACTGCAAAATTCAACTTCTTCACAATCCGTTAAAAAGGGGAACAAAAGAACACTACAACCACTATAGCCTCGCCCCAAGCACCTTCTATCCAACAGAAGCAGGTCAACAAGGTTGCAACAAAGCACAAAGATTCCTTCTGCACACCATCCTCTCATGTATCTCAACTTGTTGAACAACCTCAGCCTCAACAGGTTCGTGACATACTTCCACAAACTCAGTAGCGCAATGTCTCCAACAAGGCAAGCAGCTCATCGGGATGCAGATTTAGCAAACGATTTTCCCTCTCCCCCGGGAACTCAACGCAATGGAGACCATTGCTTCCTAAGGAGGGAGGATTGATCCAGGTGTATATCGGTGGCCAACCACCTTTTCCAACTGGCTCAAAACAGTTTTCTGGCAGTTTTGGTAATTTACTATTTTTAGTAGTTTTTAACTTCCGGGGCCATTTTGAGGGCCTAAATGAAGGTTTTTCAGGATAGAGGTTCTCAATGATAGCCAAATGCATGATTGAGCTCCCAAAATGAATCTCCTCAACAACACCTTTCCAACGGGCTATCATGCGCCTAAAACGAAGATCATATGCAAAAGTTACTACCCTGGGAAGTTGATGTACTAACTTACCCAAACGGGGCCCACATGACTTTTGGCGCTTCATCTCCTAGGGTTAGGTTTTTGGATGTATAGGGTTTTTGGCATTCCGATTTATTGTAAAAAGGCCTTCAAAGCCTCATTGTAATCATCTTCTTTCGATTACGAGTAGTCGTCACATCTCTTCTAAGAGATAAGTTGCCACCATTCTAGCGAGTCTTTCACTCCGTATATTTACAGTCTCTGTACATTTCTTTCATTAATAGAAATCGTGTATTATTTTATCTTTGTCTTTATGGTTTCATATTTGATACATTTATGTTATATTATTGGATATTCACGATATCTCTATGCATTTCTTTATTATATCTCCACTCTCATTTCGTGCCAAAAATAATCCGGATCAGCCATACTTAATAATACAATTAAATAATAAAGAATATAGCCTTAGCCATATGTATAAGTACATAATGATACATATGAGTGGGTCATGGCCATAGGTACTAATTACACCAATAATTCCAACACCCGCATGATTTGAGTAGGGGGGGGGGCATAGAGAAAAGTCGTTATAATACAATAACACAAAAATTACTTCCCCCTTTAATGTTGAGAAGAGGTCAAAATTACCCCCCTTGAACTCCACATCACTCCATAAAACAATCAATATCATCAACAATTAACACTAAGATTCATAATTATTTAGGTGGGAGATGTTTTAGTTTGGTAAGGACATATGAAAACTGAGTAATGGATGGTGATGGATATGATTCCTTCCAATAGTGCTCAAATGGGCTAGCAAGAAACTCATCAACATTAGATTCATTATGAAAACAATCAACAATGTAAGCAAGAAGGGTTTGAGGAGGAGGATATTCCTCTTGATGGCATGTGAATGGGCCATCAAGAAACTTTGTTGCATCAAAAAGAGTGGAGATAGCCCACTTAGGTATATTCCTTGACCTATGCAAAGGAAGAGTGTTTGGTATTAGTGAAACATGCAAGGCGTTTCCATCTTCAATTAGGAAGCATCTATTGTTATAACCCAAAAATGCACCACATAGGTTTACCTGGCATCAGGCCAACTCATGCCTCTTCCTAGCCAAAGCCATTTTGAACAAATCCTCAAAAAACCACTTAAGTCAAGGGACCCGCGCGCTAACCTTTCACTGGGCGCGGGTGACCGCTTGCTGACCTCCTACTGCACGCGGGTATCCACGGGCTAACCCACTACAGCCCGCGGGTACCTAACAAAGCAAGAAATCAGGAAAGTTTCCGCCGGGACACGAGGCTTTTTGTCAGTTAACTGAAACTCTCCGCCATGCATGGCCGAGAGTTCGCCTAAAACCCTAGCTCCTTCTAACCTATAAAAGGAGGGGTAKGGGTACTATTCAAGGGAGGAAAAATAATAGCAAAGAAACTCTGCCAAATTGCCAAGTCCCTTATTGTCCCCACCCTTTAGCTTTGCCTCAAGCTTCAGGAGAACTTCATGTTGCAGCAGTTGGAGGACAAAAGAAGAGGAGGAGCCCAGGATCAGTATCGAGGAACGGTGGCCAGTCTCAGAACTCATTGTAAGTGATTCATTTTGAGAATAATGAAAAAAGATGCTTTTCCCGTCCCAAGTTCTTGAATCTCATCTATGTTGTTTGATTTACGTTTTATTTCTAACCCCCTATTAGATCAGTAGCATGCATGTGTAGTCTTACCTTGATTGCAGGAATCTTTGTGGAAGGGGCAGCAGCAGCAAGGAAATAGAAGGCTCAACGGAGGATCTACCTCAATCATCGTTAAAAAGGTGAGTCAATTCTTCCCATGTTTGCTTGAAAAAGGGGTTGAGATTCTGGGTAGAAGGTTAAAAGTTAAATCTTGAGGGTCATGATCTGCGTATAAGTTTAGAGCCCTAGCTTATTAGTCCGTAGGGTAGAATACCCCACAACAGAATTGGCGACTCCACTGGGATAATTTTACTCTTAGGGTTCCCGGGTTTGGTTAAAGATCTTTTGGTATTTCAAGGAATTTAGTTTCTATTTCTTTATTTTTTTTGTTTTCTGTTAAGCCGAAAGCTGGCAGGAGACCTGGTGATCAATACCAGTTTTCCTTGACTGACGCTCGACATTTCTTTTCGGGACACACAGAGGTACACGCAGCCTGCAGAAGCCCTGCCCGCGGGTGACCCGCGCCCTAACCTTCTACAGCACGCGGATATCCGCGTCCTGTAGTGGTTTCAGTAGCGTGTAGTGACCAGGAAGTTTAAGAGGCAGTCCCCTCTCCCCCTGTCATAATTTTATCTTCTTAGGGGGCTTTCTGGATCCTGTCTGGGTCTGAATTGGTTTATAGTCTTGTGTTTCAGTCTTTCTTGTTGTGTGTTTCTTCACATTGGTTTTTCCTTTTTGCAAATTTATTTTTTCTGTTAAAGTGATAGCATCTCATCCTGTCAGAGACTCTGGTTGTCAGTACCAGAAGCCTTTTTCAGGACTAGACTATCTGTGTGTGATTTTATCTTAGTTTTTAGACATACCCGCGGCCTGCTTAGGTTTAGCCTGCGGGTACCCGCGCTCTGTAGTGGAATAGCACGCGGGTACACGCGTGCTGTCTTGGTGACATTCGCGGGTCTGTTAGGTAGTTCTTCAACTTGGGTGGGGCAGTCATCCCCTCCTGTGGTGAGAAGAGCTCCTCTCAGAGGTTTAGAGTCTGAGGCTGCACAGTCAGTAGGTTAGGGCATTTCTTGCTTAGCTTGTGCTTGTTATTTGTTTTTTGATAGAAAACATAAAAGAAGAAAAACATTTATTTCATGGTTTTTAGGCAAGTGTTAGAATTGGTGTTGTTGAGATTGCTTTGTTGCATTTTCGTGCTCTGATTCTGTCTGCGATCTGCGCTTTAAGCCAGAGTTTTC
>ML791811.1:291450-306340 GCA_009831015.1 Picea engelmannii
AGCAGCCTTGCCAATACGATTCATCCATTCTCATTGCTAGGAATAGACCTACCTACCTTCTTTTGGATATGATTCATTCCATGCCGGAATCTTACTTTATTATTCTTGGGCAATTCATCCAACCCTTAGTTGTATCTTTGCTTCACACCTCGACTTTAGTTTCTATCTTGTCTTATCTTCATAGAAATTAATGTTTATCTTTATTATTTAATTTTGAGTTATATGTCTTATCTATAAATTAATATTTATCTTTATTATTTGATTTTGAGATGTTTAAGGTTTGATATTGGGTGTAATTTTCAATTTTTGGTTTTTTTCTTATTTTCATAACATATATATACTTATAATTAATATACAAAATGGAATCATAGATCTAAAACTCTTCACTGTAAAAAATAATTATAATAATGCTAACTAACTTAAACTTTGAAAATATATTTCTTTAAGATTGAGATTCTTACATGTCATTTATATATTCATTTTATAATTAATGGTTGAAATATTTTAATATCTTTTTGTTAAATCATGAGATTATCCTTACTTAATCCTCCCATTTTCCTATTACTCATTCTTTGTAACAAGTACTCTATTAGGATGATTGTCTTTCCTTTTTCCCTACCAACATTGATCGTCACTTCTTAGGTGTTTCCCTTTGGATTGTTGGGTGAAAGATTGAATCATCTTAAGAGTCATAATGATTCCCACTATGCGTTGACCACAATACATACTTTCTAGGATAACCTATAATAAGCTTGCTTGTTCTCCTATCGCTTGTGTATTAAGGTCAAAACCATATTGACAACTCCTTCTACCTCAAAATCCTATCACTTATGTATTAAGATCAAAACCATGTCGACAACCCCTTTTTCTACCTCCATGTCCCCTTCTCTTTTCTCCCATTTCTCGAATTTTCTTACCCATAAAGATTGTTTAGTGAAGACAAAGCACATGTTGAAAAAGCTTGCATTGATCGATTGATTTAATGGACACCAATACAACATTTGTTACGCTTATACCCAATGTTAAATAAATGAAAACAAAGATCCATTTCTCAAATTTTCTTACCAATAAAGATTGTTCAATGAATATAATTCACATGTTTAAGAAACTTGGATTGATTGATTGATTTAAAGGACACCAATACAACATTTGTATTTTTTTATTTTTTTTACGTAAACGGATAGTGGTATTGATTATAAAAATGTGGATTTGCCACTGGTGCGATTACAAAATGGGCTACGCTTCACTGAGCGTTTGCCTTCCTAGAGTAGCCTCCTGTTCCCAAACCCATTATGCTAGAACCCTTCACTAGAGGAACTATTCTAGCCTAAACTATTACAACATTATTTACAGTGTTGGCTTCTATACAAAACGCCAAACTTGTTGAAACAGAGTTGGTCTCATTTTCCTTCCGAGTCACTGGTTTAGTTTTTTGGGTCTTGCTTCCATTCATTGTTGAGCTGAGACATTTTTATCTCCAGTTGATTGATTCTTTCTTCGAATTCCTCCTTGGGATTCTTGAGTTCCTTGTGTAGCTTGCCCAGCTCTTCAGTAAAACCGATTTTGGTGGTGGAGATGTCTGCTTCCAGCTGCTCAAGTCGTCGACCTGCTTTAGAGTCCAGATTTTCAAGGAAGTCCAGCTGAAACTGCAGCAACTGCTTTAGATTTTCCAGCGCCGTGTCCATCGCTTTAAGTCGTTCTTAGTGCTTGGCTCGTTGCCCGAGCTTGATGCCATCTCTGGATATCTTCTCACGTCGTTTGCGCCCTATTGCTTCGTTGGAGGATCCTCAAATGATCGTTGCGTAGGTATGGGGTGAGGTTGTGGAGTCGCCCCCGATTTATTCCCTCCTTCCCCTTTCATGATTTCATCTCGATTTTCCAAATCCATGAGGTATGAGCGAGTTGATTCACTGTCGCCTCCTTGTCCGGAATCTGTTGCTTCATGGTACTCTTCCTTGTCCCCTCTGCCCAATCGCTTTGCACTGACAAGACTTACTCTGATCGTGTTTCCCCTCTTTCCATGCTGCGTCTTCATCGTGCTTTTATCAGTGTGGAGGCCGGATCTCATGGGTCGCGGTATTTCCACACTGGATAGTCTTTCGTTTACCTTCATATTTCCTGGCGCTAAGAGGATGCCTTTGTTAGCCTCAACATCCGCTCTTTCATTAAGCTCTCTTAACACATGGTAAATTTTATAAGATCGAAAGTTCCCGAGAAGGAGGTGGATCTTCTCCAAGAGGTTGTTGAGCTTCGCGCTTTGGGTATTAGAATGGTGAATTATGGCTTTGATTACCATTCTGGAGTTGCCTATAATAACAAGGTCCTAGATCCTATGATTGCTTGCTTGATGGAGCCCTTGCCAGAGTGCCAGGGTTTCTGCTCTGTTGTTGGTTTCGGTTCCTAAACCCAGGGCGTAGTTTATTGTTGTTGCTTCGGTGGGAATTTCGATTATCCCTCCTCCTCCTGCTAGGCTCGGGTTCCCTTTCAAGGCCCCGTCGAAGGACAGGATATGGACATTCCTATTTGTTTTCCATTTTTTGAAATATTGTTTACCTTTCCTGATTTTCCATTCCTCTTGATTTGGGGTGCTAACATTTATCCCATTAGGATTTTGGATTTTAAACTGATCCAACCAAAGTTCCTCTGGTGCTTCTAGCGTTTGGTTATTTTTTGCCTGACATAAATAAGGTGCACTTTCCCCAAAGAGTGTGTGAATTTTGGTTACCACCAGGGTTGTACTCCTTTTGTTGCCTCTGAATATTCTGTTGTTCCTTTCCAGCCAAATATTCCAAAGAATGAATTTTGGGAGGACCTTCCACAGAGCATAGGCTTGGCTTTGTTTATGAATCTTGAACGGATAGTTGGTGTCCCAATGTTGGAGGAGACTTTTGGTGTTTGGAGGGAGGATGGTGGCACTTTGTGTTCTTATTGCCAGCTTCCAGACTTCTTTGGAGTAGTCGCAGTTAAGAAGGAGGTGATATGTAGTTTCTTCCGCCTGTAGACAAAGATGACACCTGTAGGGGCCTTCCCATCCTCGTCTCCTGAGGATTTCCCATGTTTGGATGATATTGTGGGCAAGGGTCCAGATGAACAAGTCAATTTTTGGGATGGATTTGGACTGCCAAATTGCTTTCTAGATGGCCGGGTTGGTTGGGACAGTGGGAACGCTTACTATGAGGCGATAGCCTTCTGCTGTGGTGTAGGACTTGGAGTTCCCTCCCCAACCTCTTTCATCCTTTCCTTTTTTTTGATGGGGGATTTCCCTTTTAGACAGAGCTTTAGGATGCTCCATTCCCTTTCTAAATCAGGGGGTTTGTTGAGCGTTCCCCACCCTTGCCAAGTCTTGTGCTTATCATTCCCCCAAATTGAGATGTCAAAAAGAGAGTTTATGTTTTGACTTTCCATCCAGGTCTTGAGACGTAACAGATCCTGTCTCAGCCCTAGGGGGGGTCTCCCATGATTGAATCTTGCAAAATTTTGATTTTCTTCTCGTTTCTTGGCACCCAGGTGAGATGAGGAGTGAAGTGGGGGCATGGCCTTTTTGCAGAGGGCAAAGATAGGGGAACCCTTTGATTCCCTACAGGGATAATCTAAGCATCGTTCCCTAGGTCCCCTAAAGTATTTTTTCCAAAGTGCCAATTTGCTCAAGTTGGTATCCCGGTGACAATCATCCAGAGCAGCTTTGCCCCCAGGGTCAGGTTTTGAACTTGGTTTTTTTTTAAGTTAAGGCCTGATCCAGATTATTTTCGACACGAAATGAGAGTGGAGATATAACATAGAAATATTTGGAGATATTGCAAGAGACAACAATATAACAGAGATATAGCGGAAATATAAAAAGAGTCACAAATATACAGTAAGACACGATTTCTGTTAATGCAATAAATGTACAGAGACTGTAAAAGTACAGAGTGAAAGACTCGCTAGAATGGTGGTAGCTTATCTCTGAGAAGAGATGTGACGGCTACTCGCATCCATGAGAAGATGATTACAATGAGGCTCTAGAGGCCTTTTTACAATAAATGGAAATGCCAAAAGTCCTAGACATCCAAAAACCTAACCCTAGTAGATGAAGCGCCAAAAGTCATGTGGGCCTCGTTTGGGTAAGTGAGTACATCAACTTCTCGGGGTCGTAACTTTTGCATACGAGCTCTGTTTTAGGCGTGTGATAGCTCGTTGGAAAGGCATTGTTGAGGAGATTAATTTTGGGGGCTCAATCATGCCTTCGACTATCATTGAGAACCTCGATCTCGAAAAACCTTCATTTGGACCCTCAAAATGGCCTCGGAAGTTAAAACCTGCTAAAAATAGTAACTTGCCAAAATGGTCAGAAAACTGTTTTGAGCCATTTGGAAATGCTGGGTGGCCACCAATATCCACCTGGATCAATCCTCCCTCCTTAGGAAGCAATGGTCTCCATTGCGTTGAGTTCCCAGGGGAGAGGGAAAAGCATTTGTTGAATCTGCATCTTGGTGAGCTATTTGTCTTGCTGGAGACGTCACGTTGCTTAGTTTGTGGAAATCTGTCACGAACCTGTTGCGGTTGAGGCTTCTCAACAAGTCGAGACACATGAGAGGACGATGTGTAGAAGGAATCTTTTCACTTTGCTGCAACCTTGTTGACTTGCTTATGTTGGATAGAAGGTGCTTGGGTCGAGGCTATAGTGGTTGTAGTATCATTTTGTTCCCCTTTTGAACAGATTGTGGAGAACATGAATTTTGTAGTATGAGATACTACCTTGCATCACTGTTTAGGTGGGGCAGTAGTTGGAACTACCTTTGGTATCTTGTAGAGATGACCCCTCAGAGTAATAATGATACTACGGGGTCGAGACTCATATATAGCATGGCGTTTCCACATATATGGCTGGCCCAAGAGAACATCACAGACATCCAGTTGGGAAACATCACATAATACCTCATCCTTGAAGTGTTGGATGTCGTATGACAATCGACACTGCTAGCTAACATGAAGATCTCGTCTTTGGCGAAGCCACCCGATGCTGTATGGTTGCGGGTGTGGTGTTGTCGACAATCCCAACTGTTTAATGACCTCTGCTGAGATGAGGTTCTTCTGGCTTCTGCTATCAACAATAAAATGCAGCGAGGTCCCCTTCATCCACATCTGTGAATGAAAAAGATGCTCCCCCTCTTCTGGATCTGTTGGTTCTTTTGGTTGAATTGTTGCGTTCGCGACAATAGCAGTGGGGTCTGCATCGATGATCTGTCTTTTACCAGTATTTTCAGAATCAGATTCTGAAAATATATATCAACGCATATTTAACCAATTAATGTATTTTAACCAATTAATGTATTTTAAATATATATCAACACATATTTACATCATAAAACATTATGACCACTATTTTCCTATGCTTTCAAGTTTTGAACTCCCATGTTTGAAACTATATTGAGATCTTCTCTTCAGATCAGGACTTATGTATGTGTTATATAACATATGTTATATATTATATAACATATGTATTAAAATTTGTAAGATTTGTAAGAGCTAATTTACACACACAAAATAATATATGTATTACACAAGTTATATGCAATATTACAAGTATATATAGTTGGAATTAGATCCAACTATCTCCAAACATAGAGATAGTTGTTGAGAGAATCTCTCAACAACTTCCAACAAATCTCAAACCAATCTCTAAACTCAACACAACACAGAATATTAATGGAAGCATTATCTCTAACACCTCCCTTTAATGCTTACATTACAAAACTAAATTACAAGTCATAATATTTTTCATTGTCTGATTCTTTGTCTGGCTGATCTTCATTAGCACTTACACCCACTCTGCAATCTCATGGTTTACGCTCTTTCTTCACCACTTCTTCGAGCTTCCCACTTGACTCATTTAAAGTACAAATGCTTCTGACCATCATTGACGTACTTGTAGAACTGATGCTTCTTGACCTCCCAAAGGACAATCTCGATATTGAATCATCCTATGGATACACTACCATCTGTGAAATCCCCCCGAAGAGAAAATTTCAACAGTTATATAGGAAAGTGATCTGAATACTGAATATATTCAATAGTCAATCATACAATTTGACCTCTAAATAACCTGTAACTGATGTTCATAGCTTCACACCACCCATCAACATATAACAGATATAGACATAACCAAACCAGTGACCAACTTGTGGCAAGGTTGGAACTTCTGCACACACTAGTTTGAAATATGTTACCATGTTCTTTGATTGGTTCTTTATCATATAAAATTTTAACAAACCAAAAATAAGATAATTTAAAAATATATATACTTTATTTATCACTAACTAATCACTACTTGTCTCTTTTTAAACTTAATATACATTAGCTTTTCACGGGCTGCACATTTTTTTCCACGCTTTGAATAGCACCTCTCTTGACGTTAGGTTTCTTTCAGTTGAGATGTGATTGCATTTATTGAATCTGATATGTGCGTTGTTGATTCAATAAAAGAACAACTGTGACTCTGTGACTCTTTGGTAATGACTGTAGCAACTATTTAATCTAACAGTGCCTCCACTTTGTTTCCCAGGTAACAAACTCGCAGATTCGCGGCTTCTCAACCTCCCACGCAGAATCGTGGCTTCCTTTCCATTGATACAACTATGCCCAGACTGCGTGATAATCACCCACAAAATTTCTATTGACAGTTCACACATCAATAGATCTACGCTACCCATGAATGATCAATCCATGTGAGTAAAGCAATCTTGGAGGCGCGTTAAGCAATCTTCTCCTTCAAGTGATGACGGCTCCTATCCACTAGCGCGCGATTCCTTTCTCGGTAGATCAATTAACTCACACAATAAACTAATCAAAAAATAAACAATCCACTCTCCTACACTACAAGTATCAACACTCACATCTCTTTCAGCCAGTCCAGGCTATGATACCATATTAAAATTTGTGAGAGCTAACTTATACATACAACATAATATATGTATTACACAAATTACATGCAATATTATATGTATATATAGTTGGAATCCGATCCAATTATCTCCAAACATAGAGATAGTTGTTGAGAAAATCTCTCAACAATTTCCAACAATTCTCAAACCAATATCTAAACTCAACACACACCATTAATGAAAGCATTATCTCTAACAATACAGACCTATGTATTTTAAAATTAAATGTTCTTATTGTGTGAATTAAAATTATATATATATTTTTAAAGTATTGTGTGCTTACCTATTTATCGCTCCGTGGATGTAGTATGTGGCATATATAATTTTTTTTATTGAATAGAATACAAAGCTTCTTTTAATTTTTTTTGTGGATTAGAATGCAAGCACAATAAATAGAACAAATAGCATATAGAACATTGGATGGTTAAGGTGGTAAAGTGTTTCAAAATTTTATGTCAACAACATTACATTAATTAGGATGGATACATAACAAGTAGAGCATTAGTATTTAGGGCATTGGAGGGTTAGGGGAGTAAAGTAAAGAGTGAATTTCGATTAGCATGTTCTATATTGATAAAAAGGATGTGTGTAAATGGATTCAAATGCCAATCAACTACATAGAAAGTTAGTTTTAAACATTTACATTGCAAAAGGATAAGTCTATTTTAAGAATTAAAAAAGAAGGTTTCATTGCATTATTCTTAGAATAAGATATTCAATATTTAATAATACAATATACAAGTTTAATATANAGAATTGAAGTTTTTCTCTAAGTCCAAGAATGTTTCTTTTGGTAGATAAAAATAAATTTTGTAATGATAATACTTATAAAATTCATAATTTCATAAGACAATTATATTTATAGATTAATGATAGATATAAATGGTACTAAAAATGGAATCTCAATTGCAAAGAGGGTATAAAGAGGGTATAGATAGTTAACATATGTACATAAAATTTATGTAAATCTTACAAGGTTTGAAGTCAAAAAATACTGTGAAGATGCAAGAGGAGATACCAGGAATTTTACACAAGTGCAAAAAATAAGCAAACAATGTGAGACCCAAAAGACTTAAAAAACAAAGTAAAGACAAATAATGTGAGACCTAAAGACAAAGTTTTAGTGCATTAAGAACATGTGGAGAATGTTATAAACCAAAGTAAAATGCAGCATCAAAATAAGTCTATAAGTCTATGTAAAATGACACAAAACAAATGCACTAAATACAATTATTTCATTTATTTGATGGTGCAATGCATTTAATATGTTAAATTATACATCAATACCAACATTAATTCATATAACAATTAATAATTTTTTCTATGTTTTGAGTAAGAAGTTGCATTTGAATGATAATTCTTTTGAAAGAAGAAAAATTTGACTTCAAAATTAAATTTTCCAATAAAAATCAAGTTCTATCATATTGAATTTATCTAAATACAACATAAAATATAAATTCATAATAAAATATTTTTTGTATGTGAAAATTCTTAGTGAATATTAATTTATACTTTATGAAAAACCTAAAAATTATCATATATATTAGAAGTTGTACATTGTTTTTAATAAATAAAAAAATATCGATCTATACATTTGACTTTATTATGAAACCAAAGTGTATCAACATGACAAGAATTGATTTTGGATGTAAATTTAAATTTTTACCATTTTCTTACTTTCTTATTCATACTTATACCTATTATGCATTGTGCAATATGGCGTTGTACTTTTTATTGGTAAATTAAATAATTTTGTTATCATAATATTTATAGTGTTATATGTTATGTTATCCCTTAGTCTAGGGATAACTAAGGAGATTATGTTTCGAGGCCGATAGATCCTAGACATGGAGTACCGAGAGCCATATTGACTTGAGCTTGGCCCTAGAGGGCCCATCCTTCTTCTTCAATGCCTCCATCTTGTAAGCAACAACAACATCCATCCCATCGGCCTGGTGCTTCAGCAACAATAAGTCTTTCTCCATGAGGTAATGAGTCCAGGTATCATGGTATGTGTCACTCTGATTCTCAAAACATTTGAATATATGCATTTAATTCTTTTTACTTCTGACCTGTGCTTGGACCTTATGCCTTTCCACTTGTCCACACTTGGGGGAAATAATAGGATGCTCTAGCAAGTTGGTTCCCTTGGGATTTGAGTTGCCATTGGGTGGGTTCATGAAAGGTCATCGTCCATTCCCATCATACTTATCAATTTTCATCTTTTTCCCTCTCATCCATCCCCTACATTGGTTCAGGCATTGGGTTTGCCAAGCTAGCAAAGGGTTGTACCTTACCTTATGGGAAGAAGGGGCTAAAGGCCTAGAGGGTAAAAACAACTGGCAAAAGATAAAAGCCAAAAGAACAAAACCTTCAGATGTTTTGCCTAGGGATCCTCGAGGAAGCAATAAAAGGATTCTCAGCAAGAAACAAAGGGACTCATAAAATAATAAAATCATGACCTAATTGGAGGATAGGGGGTCTCATCACGAGCCAACCTATTAGGTCCATGTGCATGTAGCAGTGTGACACTACCATTCAACTGGTCACCATGCCAGGGTAGTGGCTCTTGGTGGAATAGCCAAGAGAAAGGGGGTTTCATCATGAACCAACCTTCTCATCTTCATGAAATTCTTGTGGGTAACATTGTCACCATTGGTCACCGCACCAGGGCAGTGTCCCCTAACTAGTCTCTTAAAAGAAAAATCAATAAGATAAAAAAGATAAAAGGCATTGAATGGGCTTGGAAACATTTGCATCCATGACAAGGTGAAAATTACCCTCTTAAGAGGCACCCACAGGTAAGTCATACATTCCCTTGTCATCACTGCACCCATTGCTCAAACATCCCTCACCACCTCATCCACTTACATGGCCTAGATTTGTCTTCACTTGGAAACATCCCACGTCTAATGAGAATTATCCCAATAGGACCTCTTGACGTCCTCTCCAAACCTAGCTTTTAGAATAACATAACGTCTTTGAGCACTTATCTGGGAAAGGATGGTTTTATGCACATGCTTAGATAACTTGATTATTATATGTGACTGACATTGATATGATCCCTGTGACTTATGAGACCATGGAGGGCGTACTTGTTCTTGTTGCAGGGCCACACCCAACAGACAAGTACACATGGGGAGATGATTAGTTCAAACCTCCATAGGGATAAAATACCACCAGATGGATGCTAAGACCCCAGCCAGGGGCAAAGACAGGTCAGAGGCTTGCACAAGAGAGAGAGGAGGACGTTCCACCATAGACAACTCGACAGGCCTAGACCCAAGGGGGTCTTGCCCTCCCACTATGATGTTGGCCTTAGAAGGTCCATGACATCACCTCTGTGACCCTTGACGTCATCAAATGTTTGATGGACACTTTGGAGGTAGTTGTGTGCCAAGTGGCACATGTGGCTTGATTGAGAGTCCTTGGGAGGCCTAACGTTTTTCTCCTGGAGGCCAACATTTCACCAGAGAGGCCTAACGTTGCCCTAAAGGGGAATGACGTCACCTTTTTTGCTTGATTTAGGTTTTAATTTGTCATTTTTATGTAAAAACTGGATATTACATGTAAACTGACCATGTTGGCCTTTTTGACTTAATTCTGGTCACTGTAACTATATAAATAAGGGAAAAATCACTCTTATTTTTTATGATCTCTCACTCACACAAGTGTGAGGTCTGAAATTTGTTCCCTGATTAGGGTTACTTGGCTGAAATTTGTCTCACACTTCTTGAAGGAGGCTTATTTTGGACTATTTTGGCATTTTTCTTGGTGGAAGTGTTCAACTAGGTATTTGCTAGATGATTCTTGGTGAATGTAAGTAAATTTTCTACAATTATTCTTCATTGAATGGTTATATTTACATTTATCTTACATTTATACTAAGATTATGAAATTGCTAGCTTAAAACCCTAGGAGGCTAAAGCACATTTTATTGTCCTTGCCTTAATAACTTTCACCTACTAGATTATGCTAGAAAACCGATTTTTATTGAAGCTTTTGCTAAGGGCCTTGCCATTGCAACACCCTAGCACATTTTGCTTCATCTAAGCCGTCATCTACTTCATCTTTGAGCTAAAGAAGGATGACAACTACTAGGGCCTAGGGTTACGTACTTCCTAGTACTCATTTTCCCCATAGGGTTTGGTGATTGAAGCCTTGGGTTACCAACAATTCAATTATTGACCACTCTTGTCTCTATTTCTCTCATTATCATTTTTTCTTTCAAGATTTTCGGCTTCCTTAAAGGACTCCATTTACCCTAAAAAGCACTGATCTAAGCCTTACTATTGAGTGATTGACAAAAAAATACTATCAAAACCTCTACCTTGAGCTCTCTAGTAATTACTGCTAACCTTAGAATAGTCTAATCTAATAACGTATTTGTTGTTGTTATCAAAGTAAGCTACAACCATCTATTGCAGCACTAAAAGCACCTAAAAGCAATTGAAAAGTTGATTAATACACTGCCTTATTTGCTTCTAACAAATGTTAGTACTTTGGTATTGATGAGTAATTATTCTTGGTCATTTTGAAGCCATTTTAAAGCATTTATTGTGAAGCTATTGTCTTATAAACATTGCTGCTATAAATTTCTGTTTGCTTCACCATATATCAACTATTGTTTTTATTCACAAAGTCCGTGGTTTTATGAAGTACTAAGAACAAGTTGTACTTGCAAAATATATATTTTCTTGTTGCTTTGTTCTGGGCATGTACACCTTAATTCTTCATTACTTCATTGGTTAAAACCCTGGGACTTTCTGATCAGTGTGACTTGTGAGAACAAACATTTTCATAGAAACTTTAACCTTTTCTTTCTCAAACCCTCAGGTCACTGAGGACGTCTCCCCTGGGCTATCAACCCTAAATAAAAAGAGGTATCATGTTGAGGTGACAGTGATAGGATAACCTCCCGTAACACCAATTTTCCTTCCCTTAACCTTTACTTATTAAGTTCAAATTGTGCGATAACATGTTCAACATAGAATATAAAATAATAAAATAAAATAATTTTTTTAGTAATTTTTTTTTAGAGAATATTGATCTATATTTTTGAGAAGACTTAAAAATTAATGTTCCATCAAGTCTCCAGGAGGTAAGTATGTGGGTGTGGGGAGAAGCACGGGAGGACAGGATGTGTGGAAGTATCCCCAAATTTTAGGGATTTTAGGGAAATGGGGAGGGGACGCTACATATATAATAAATTATTATTTTTTAAATAAAATATAAAATTTTAAAAATAAAAATAATAATGATAAAATATCAACAATAACAATTCAATTTCAATGTTCATCCCATGCAAATTTATCAGTAAATACTAAAATACTAAGTTAGTAAATTGAAAATTCAAATTTGTAAATGATATAAACTATTAAACATGATTAGAAATTCAAATTCAAATTTATTAATCAAATACATTGATTCATAAATCATAAATGAAAGTTGAAACATAAATAGTAAAATACTAAATATTGATACAGTGATTTAAAAATTAAATTCATCATTCATCATTCTATAATCTAATTAATTAGTACTAAGCAAAATACTAAATAATAGATACTAAGATTTGAAATAGTAAACTGGAATTACTCAAACTCAAAAAATTAAAATAGTAAAGAGTGACCAGTCAAGGTCTAAGGTCATCATTGATCAATCAAAACTCAAAAGTTACAACTGAAAAAACAATTAACATAGAAAATAAATTTTAAAATGATCATCATGATGTCAATGTCATTGACTAGTCCACTAATCCTCTACATCCATCTCTCACATAAAATCAATTTATAAAATTTAATTATATTTTAATTATTTAGCTTTTAAAATTTAATAAATTAATTGTGTTTTAACTTTTATCCTTTTTGACATCCAATAATCTTTTTTTTTAAAGGGAAAAACTCATCTCCACCTTGGAGAGTTGTCTCCATGTGTTTCCCAAAAATGAGGATGTGGGAAAACTTCCCGAGAAATGGGAAACATGGAGAAGCTACCCACCCTCCAACGTGTCCCTCGTAGAACACTACTAAAAATTAGCATATATGACCAAAGTTGTGCATTATTTTTTAGTAAATAAGAGAATATTAATATATTCTATGATAGCAGAACTTTGACTTTATTAACACTTGAGACAAGAGTGTAACTACTATGCATTGTGCAATATGGCATTGTACTTATATGATTTGAGACTTGACACCTTTGACTTTTATGGTTACGTTGAACAAAAATGAGTTTTGACAAGGTTTGATAATGGGTGTGATTTTTAAATTTTGGCTGATTTACTACTTTTAAAACACATATATTTATTATTATTATATAATATAAAATTGTATTTATGAATATTTGTACTATCAACTACAAAAATTAATTATAATTATAATAACGGTACTTAGTATAAACTTTATAATTATGTTTTTAATAGGATTGAGATTCTTATCTTTTTGACTATATATTCATTCTAAAACCAATGATTAAAACACTTAAATCTCCTTCCGTTGAATTGTGAGATCATTATTACTCAATCCTCTCATTTTTTGTAACAAGTACTCTCCTAGGATGGTTTCCTTTCCTTTTTTCTTACCAACATTGACCTTCACTTCTAAGGTGTTTTCCTTTGACTGGTTAAGGAAAGATTGAATTTCCTTCCCGGAAGTCATAATGCTTCTCACTATGCATTGACCTTGGTACATACTTTCTAGGACAACCTACAAAGAGTTTGATTTTTCTCCTATTGCTTGCCTATTAAGATAAATTCTATGTTAATAACCACTTCTTCTACCTCAACATCCTTTCTCTTTTATTTTATTCGTCCAATTTTTTACCAATAAAAATTGTGCAATGAACACAAACCACATGTTAAAGAAACTTTTTGCATTGATCCATTTAATATAAACTCATCACATTGTTCAAGCCTCTACCCAATGTTTAAGTAAATACAAGCAAATGATCAAGATAAAGAACCTTGGCCTTATGGGCCTTGGAGGTAACACATTAATTGTGTCCACTCTCCACGCAAATCTCAATGAATAGATAATATTAATCTTTCTTCATTACAATGCCCCCTACTTTAAAGGGTAGGTACAACAAAACCCTACTTATAAGGTGCATGGACAACAATTGTTTTAACATTTTCCCCTAGTTTAAAGGGTAGGGACAACAAAACCCTACTTCTAAGGGGAAACGAAAACAAAATTTTTAACATTCTTCCCCTTTTTAATATAAATTCTCAATATTACTAAAATAATTTCGAAGGAAATCCCTTTGAAATTTTCATAACATTACATTATATATATATATATATATATATATATATATATATAATTCCTTAAGATATATCCTTTTTAATGATATATCCGTATACAACTTGAGTGGGCCTAATGGTTAAGGACATGTGTTTCCTTCTAAGAGGTAGGGTAGGGTATGTATACCTCCGTAGACTTTACCAGTCAAATAGTTGGGCGGAGGGGGTCTCATACATCAATTTGGTGTCTGGCTTGGCTAGCTTGGGTAGCTTGATTGAAAGAATTCATTGGTGCTTAACTCCCCTTTTAATGTAAATTAGAGACATCTAGGGTAAAATTTTCCATACATCAGAGAAATTTTGAGGTAAAAGATAGGCCTCAAAACAAAAAATGTGTTACCAACATCATCGCTAAAAGAACCAATAGGATTCATGATGTTGTTGTCAACCATAAGGCTAAAAGTTTTAGAGGGAAAGAAAAACCTAAGTTTGTGTTGTATTTTTGGCTTATATCCTTATAAGTTTACTCAATTTCAAGTGTAGGAACCCATTGGATGTAGAATTACATTCCACATCCAATGAGTGCCCATTCTACAATCTTTGATATACCCATAGTGAGATAAGTTGAAAATACATGAAAAGGTGTGTTTCTTGAATCATAAGTATGCAAAGTGGGTACTAGTTGGATGTGCAATTTAATTTTACAATCAACGAGTGCCTACACTAG
>ML791811.1:331801-362350 GCA_009831015.1 Picea engelmannii
GATCCAGGTGGATATCGGTGGCCACCCACCTTTTCCGACTGGCTCAAAACAGTTTTCTGGCAATTTTGGCAATTTACTATTTTTAGCATGTTTTAACTTCTAGGGCCATTTTGAGGGCCTAAATGAAGGTTTTTTTAGATATAGGTTCTCAATGATATCTGAATGCATGATTGAGCCCCTAAAATGAATCTCCTCGACGATACCTTTCCAACGAGCTATCACATGCCTAAAACGGAGATAGTATGCAAAAGTTACGACCCCGGGAAGTTGATGTACTAACTTACCCAAACGGGGCCCACATGACTTTTGGCACTTCATCTCCTAGGGTTAGGTTTTTTGATGTCTATGACTTTTGGCATTCTCGTCTATTGTAAAAAGGCCTCTAGAGCCTCATTGTAATCATCTTCTCACGGATTCGAGTAGCAGCCACATCTCTTCTCAGAGATAAGCTACCAGCGCCCTAGCTAGTTTATTTCCATTCTGTCTGTAAGAATATTTCAGTCATTTGTTATTAATGAAATGAAGTCTTATTTCCGCTGCATCTCTGTGTTTATGTGTATTTCTATATTTCATTGTGTTCCTACATAAATCCGGATCAAGATGATGAGCGAGTTACATGTCAAATTGGGTTTTCGCCACGAAAACTCACCCCCCTACTACCCTCAAGCGAACAGACAAGTTGAGGCTATCAACAAAGTCCTAAAAACCATGATCCAACGCATGGTAGGGGAAAACAAAACATCGTGGCATTTACAACTTTTCTCCGCTCTCTAGGCTTATCGCACTTCTGTGAAAACCTCAACTGGATTCACTCCTTTCCAGTTGGTCTATGGCATTGAAGTCATCCTACCAATCGAGTGTGAGATTCCATCACTCAAATTGAAAGTGGAACTCCTGCCCCATACTTCTACTGAAGAAGAACGATTTTTGTATCTATCCAAATTAGAAAAAACACGTTGCGATGTTGTTCTCGCTAATGAGGCACATCAGAAACGAATTAAGAGTCAATATGACAAATCCGTCCACCCTCAGACTTTTGCAGAAGGAGACTTAGTCCTCGTTTACGACCAAGCCCATGATAAATTGGGGACAAGAAAGTTAGAACCTATGTGGCACAGTCCTTACATCGTGAAACGTGTCCTACATAGAGGTGCCTACGAATTAGTTGATCATGATGGAATCTCCCTGGGAGAGCCCTGAAACGGGCTTTACCTTAAAAAGTACTATGCCTAGATCACCTAGCATTTGTACTTTGTACATTATTGTATTTTAGTTTGGTGTGTCTATTTCTTTCGCATGCTCGAGTCTTTATCGTTGCCACTCATGATTGTGTCTGTGTTTTCATGCGTAGATGACGTATTCCTTTCCTATCTTTTTTGGGTTCACAGATGGCGCTAGCCGACATACCCGGAACATTGCTTTGGCAGCATGGGTTATTTACCAGTTTGACGAGGTGGTGAGTTCAGGAGGCATCTGCTTAGGACCAGAAACCAACAATATCGCAGAATATCATGCTGTCATCAGACTGTTGACCCAAGCCTCCTCCCTAGGTATCTCTCGTATCATTGTGTACTTAGACTCCCAACTCGTGGTTTATCTACGTTATCCGTAGTCCTATCCTGCTACGTCTACACTTACAAGTTCGTCGTCTTGAACGAATGTTCGATTACATTGAATATAGACACATTCCAAGAGAACTTAATAGTGTTTCAGATTCATTAGCTAATTATATCATGGATCGATATCTCGCCCACATATAAGATTTAAGGAAAGCAAAACTGTACATTACATGTAAATTAAAACACATCACAGACATCATCATGTACAAATCATTGACATCGTAAAAACTCGAAACTATATATATATATATATATATATATATATATATGGCGTGACTGAAATGTTTGTATTACATCAAAAAGTATGTAGAAGAGCAAAATATTGGGTTTTTCCACCCATACAACGTCGCTTGACAAGGCATACAAAATATGATCACCGGAGAGACTCTAATCTCCCCGCACTACATGGTGTTGCGAGTAACACACCACTGCGCGCACTACGTGCCTCAATAGAGAATTGATATTCTCCGGTACTCCCACAGTGTGCCTCTGCAGATGTAAAGGAACTTCTCCCCTTCGCAAAGGAGGAATGCCCATCGTAAGGCCTTGAAGGTTTCTCTCAACCTCCTGGAGACCTATCACTGGTATTGTCAGATCTGCTGCAACCGGGACACCCCCGCAACGTCCTGGTACCGGTACATTATCCGGAGGCACTGCTCCCTTGTCTGCATGTTGAAAACAATACATCTGTTAAAACTCTTCTACATACCCCAAAAAAAATATATATACATCAAAAAACTTTAAAAACAAAAACTAGACAAGGTGTGGCTCAGTCTCTTACCTGACACATCCTAGTCTTCTCCCGCAGGAAAAATCAAATCCATGCTCCCGCGGAAATCTACCTCAGCACAAGGGAAGTCCTCTATCCAGAGATACTGTCGTCTCAGCTAGGCAAAGAAATCGCCAGTGAAATGGAACTCTGACTCTGACACTAGCCTTGGAGACAGACTAGTCCACCTCTCCATCCTCGGTTTATCCACTGGTCGCACCGCCAGTGCTATCTGAGGCTGCATCTGAGGGATGCACTCTAGAAAAAATGAGACCAAAAATGAGCCATAACCGAACTGCTTCTGTCCAGTCCTGCACCGTGAAATCTGTTCCTTCACATTTCGAAGGAACCCTGCACTCCAGTTGAACAATGTTGGTTCCAAACACTGAACACCGTAAGCCACCTGCGATCTTGATGCCAGATGAGTGCTAGTACTGCCTGTCACACTCCTGATAGCAAACAGTATAGACCGGAGGGGTAGTTCTCAAATATCCTTGATAGGGATTTTACCCCCTACCAGCCTTGCTCCTAGGATACAGTGGCGTGCCATATACACGTCTGCTTGTTCAGGTAGCGCCCTCTACCCGAAGAATGATATGGGGACCCCTCTTTTAGAGAGGCCAGTCAAAAAGTACACGTCTACTAACTCAATGGTTAAAATCTGTGTGTCAATTCAGAATCCTTGCTCTGCAACATCCGAGAGGCCAATCATATGCTCGAGCAATAAAATCTCTCTCTTCATTTTTTGCAACTTGAAGAATTTGAGCAAACCACAAGCTCGCAAAACGGCCCGTGTACAAGGACTCCGCAAGGTGGCTAAGTCATCCATCTCATGTTCCCTTTCTTTCCATTCGATCATGGTCATCGAAGTTATCTACAAAACGAAAAATAAAGAAATCCATTATTTCCACGTTTTGGCAATTTCGACAATTCTTAAAAGCAATTTAAAACATGAAATGAGGTGCCCACATCATTTAAAAGTGACCACACACTCTTTTATAACTACCACGCCCTCCATATCCATTTAACATTCATCAAATAACAATGAAAACGTTTTAGAAAATCAAAACGAATTTGGGCGATGCGTGGGCACATGGGAAGATTTTTTATGGGATCTTTTACCAAAAACGACCTATCTAATTGACTACAGAGGCATTGACATCTTAGCCATCCTTTTCTGAAACGTTTTTTGTAAAAGAATTCCCCTCAACTGGATAAATGTCGCATATTCCTCTCAATTGTCGTAAGTGTTGCATCTTCCTTACAACTTCCTCAAGTGTCACAAGTTTTTCACAAGTGTCGAAGACATCATTCAAGCATACTGCCATAATGACGACACTAAGGAGGCACTTAAAACATCTCATGTACTTGGTTTGGAGAAGGAAAACTGGTTAACTGAATTCAAGGGACTCTTGACACCTGAAAAGAGCTCTGAAACAAAGGTTCTGAGGGTGAGCGCTCCCCTATATCGGCCTTAGGAGTGTTGGCGCTCCCCTACAAGGCTTCAGGGAGTGTTATAATTCTCTCCTGCCCTTTTGAAGGAGCGCTACTCACTTTTGGAGCGTTGGCGCTTCCCTTAAGCTTCTCAGGGAGCGCTACAATGCTCTAATGCCCCTTTTGCAGGAGCGCTGCCTAATCTGAGGCAGTAGTTGGCCCGTTGAGGAGAATAAGGGGAGGATCTTTCAATATTAGAAGGAAGTTGCATTTGAATTCTTGGTTTCATCAGGAGATCCCTGATCTAAGGAGGAGGTTCCGCAACTTGTTCTAAAGATAACTCAAGAGGTTAATCTCCTCTTAACCTATATAAGCAAGTTCTATGATGGTGGAAAAGAAGGAAGAATTGCTAGCATGAAACCTATGATCTCATAGGAAACACACAGTCAACCAAATGAGAGTGATCAGTGAAGCTGTTGTTATCCAAGTTGTGGATCTTTCGAGCAAAGGTTATACGGAGAGGACTTGACGAAGCTGTCGCATTCGCATCTACTATTGTAAGTATTGTTGTCGTTATTCTCATTAATATGACACGCTTGGCCTGTTTCTTTCTAGTTTGTGTCTAATGTTACATGAACTTATCATTGATAGATAGATATGTTTTCAAGCTAACATCAATAGAGTAGGAAGTGGTCGTATCTTGTTTGTCCATAGAACTCAGCGAGGAGCAAAGGATCGAAGCACAACTCGGAGCGTGCAGGGACAAACGTCGATAAAGAGGTACTGCCATTCTCCTTCCTTCTCGTGTGTTAGTTTAGATAGATTCGAAAGGAAGTCAGTGTCCACGTTAAGCATTTTCTGTCTTAGAGTTAGGGTCAAGCTCTTAGAGGCGATCTACTTGTCCGCAGGGAGATTTTCCTACAACAGTGAGGAGGACCAACGTTTTCGTAAGAAGGGAAAACAAAAGGCTCCGCTGGAGAAGGCGACATTTCATTGGTCATTTTGAGAAATGACGCCATTAAACACAGATCCAACCTAGAGTCTGCTAGGGAAAACAAACAACACACGCTAAAAAACTAGGAAGCAAGCGAACAAACAAAACCTTCTCACAATGAACGCACTAGTTGGTGAAGAAATCCAACGTCATGGGAACAATGTAAGAAGGGGATGAGATAGAGCGGGTGAAAAAGTTATGTTGATGACCTACTTAACAAACTTACGCCTTGGTGCAAGCTTCCACACAATAAACGTGGATTTACCCTCCAAGGAGTCTGAGTGAGTTTGTTCAAAGTCGATTCCAGGTACAAAAAAGACTTACCCTTCATTGTCACCTCGTGTATTACCCTAAAGAGAAAGGCCACATAATTTACCAAATACAACAATGATTTCTAGGGAAACAATCGACAATTCGATACACACCTAAAGGAAAGGTAACTGAGCCCGAAATCGACTTTAGAAGACCCACACATGGTTGTTTTCTCAAGTGACCCCCAATAATATGTGCAACCACTACACCAAGACCAACAAAGCAGGGTGAGTAACTCTGTCGGCCCTAATGCGACCTCATGATTTACCCTTGTGTTATAAGGGATTTCCAAGACAAAATGTAGCAAGTGGATTTTACTCTCCCTATCACAAGATACTATGTTTGTTTATAGCTTTGGAAAGTTATCTTTCACACCTATTCCATAGCCCTACACCCTAAGCTAATGTAGGTTGGATACAATAAAATACAAAAATGTCTGATCAATTTTTATAAGTGCTTTATTTTAAGGCTATTGTTTACTCAAGAGGAAAATGGCGTGGACTAAATGATGTTTTGACTGACTATAAACAATGCAAAGAAATGAGAATGAAAATATTTCACTTCGATGAAAGCTATATTACGAGAAGGAGAAAACGTTTATCATTCCTGGATGCACAATGTCCCAAAATTTTATTAAACTCATCGATATAAAGATCCTTAAGAAATGAGCCAAAGAGACTGTACACCAATACACGATTCTTGCCCCCCCACGATTCTATTTTTTTTTAACAATTCAAGACCAAAAAATGCCAAAAACCATGCAATTTTGCTACTTCAAATGCAAAGTTTCCCCCAATCTAATGCAAAACAAGAAATTAATTTTTTTTGTTTTTAAAGATACACTAAAAGCAATAGTGAGCTTCTTAAAAAAAAAGCAACCAAAACTACAATGTTTATTTTAAAACGAACTATTCAGAAAAGAAGTGTTCTTTCACTAAACAATTCTAAAGAAAAACAATGCTTTGTAACTCAAAGACACTCAAAGCAAGAGATCAAATCTTTCAAAAGCAAACAAGATAAAACAAAAAAAATATGGCTAAATTCAGATTCAAAGCTATCAAACACACTATAAAGAGACCCAACAAATCACCCCAAACACTTATCACATATCTGGGTAAGGAAAAGTACCAAAAGCTAAAATTTGTCACAATCGTCGCATACTGTAGGACTAACATAGTGCGTCGATCCTAAATTGTCGCAGGTCATAGAAGGCCACAGTGCGACGATGTCACACTGTCTCTCAAGGAAGAAATCAACGATCCTATATCGTCGCACTATCCCTTAAAGCAGGGTGCGACGATCAAAGGAAAAAATCGAAAAAATAAAAAGCCTGAAGGTTTTCCTTAGATTGTCAAAAAAGCTATAAACAAACCATAAACAAACCCAAAAATTCACCCCAAAACTATATCTAAGATTTGGGAAAAGAGGAAAAATTGACTGTCACTCAAACATTTTCTACAGGAATCGTTGCATGCAGCAAAAAGACACAGTGCAATGATCAAGGATCGTCATAGGTAGTGAGAAATACACAGGGCGACATCGTCGCTCTGGTTTACAAAGGCAGGGTGCGACGATGACTGAAAATACAAGAAAAATGAACAGAGGACAAGATTTCCAAATGAATTTTCAAGATCAGAGAGTCAACATGGATCACCCAATGACTCAGAAAAAATAAACCAGGCAATCAAAGCAAGAAAGTAAGACAAACTAGGAAAACAATTTGTTTCCCAGTATGGTCGCCAATTTTGTTATCGGAAAAATCAGTAAGTGCGGACACAAACTAATCTCGCTAGTTTCATCCCAAAACTAGAACAAAACAAGACACTACACTAAACATTCCTTAGATTTCAGATATCAAATAAGAAGAGGATCCAAAACATACCTTTTAAATTTCATAGACTTGACCTTGCCAATGTGATCCCAGCTCCATCGTAAGGCTTATGAAGAAGTATCTGCAAAGAAACACAAGCGAACGAAGACATGAATAACAAAGTATATTTGATATGAAACTATGTATGTGATCAAGGAATCATACAATATGGAAAAGTAACGTTCATATAGGAAAGAAAAGTATATTTGTATTAAAGAATGTGGAAGAAAGATACAACCAGAAGCCTTGATGTTGTCAGGTTCCTTCCAATAGTTCCTTGCTTCCCACACACTTATGCTCCATGGATTCTGAGACTGTAGATATGATATCTATTTATGATCTCATCTTGACAAAGTGAATCTCAAAGCCAACATACAAGCTCCAAAAACTCCAAGCTACAAAACTCAAGCTAACTTTCCCAAGATACCAAGCTAACTTTCCCAATGAGAACTCCCCTCCTTTTATAAGCTGAAAAGAATAGGGTGAGGAGGTTAGGATGATTCCATGAGATCAGGGATGAAACCCAGATCCAAACCGATCAGAGGCCAAATCACCCTAGAAGCTTCTATTCTAGAAGCATCGAGAAGATTCTCTTTTTCCTTTGTACGAAAAATCATCGCACCCTTAATACTGAGCAGAGTGTGATGACGTCGCAGGCCACTGTGGTGAAACATGTGATGATTTGGAATTTTCGCACCCTAAACACTGGGCAGGGTGAGACAATCCTTCTTGATAGGGTTTTTACAAAGGAAAATATAATTTCATCTCTCTGGGAAAATTCATTTTCATTCCTCTTCAGAGATTAAGGCCATTAATCCTTCTAAAGAAACATGATAGGTTTACATCATTAACGGTCATAAGGGTGACGAAAATAATGTGTAATAGTGAGCCCCGCAAAGTATAAAGTTAGAACAGAGTGATAGCTAAAACACTTTGTCGAGTGTGTGTTGGGAACAAGGAACACGTCGGTCGGAAACCTGCCAACAAACAAGGAAATACAGTACAATAATATATCATCACTGAGGTAGGCATTCCCATACTCAGAATACAAATGAATCAAAGAATAAATGACAACATGCAAAGATCCATGTCAAGTAATATAGGTCATGGCCACCAAACATACACTGTGGATCCATGCCAACATGACTCAAATCTGAACATAGCCACCAAAAATAGATTGTGGATCTATGTGTTAAAGACTCAAATTTGAACATAGACACAATACATACACTGTGGATATATGCAATAGTACAATCTAAGTATACTCCAAAACAACCTGAATTTATTAGAAAAGATCCAAGGTCTTCATCTCCACCACTCTATAGTACGAATCTAACGACGTGAATACATGTGCTGAAGTCGAACATGGTAGAAATCACTTGATTATCGGTCATTAATGAATATTGTTAACAAGTGTGAGAGAAATCACCATTACTGTCAATGACTCCCAAGGCACACTAGTATAATCTAACGAATGTGAATTAATGAGCTAAAGTCGAACACTCAGCGGAATATCCCGATCATGGGTCAATAATGAAAACCCACTCTCGAAAGCGAGGAAACCTGCCATTGAGGCATGCAAGTTACAAGGTACCAATTGGTTTCTAAGTATAATTCATGTATAATGATTTGGATTCGATAAGAAAAGACTCATCACAGGAGGGCCTTCATGTATCCCCCATCAATGACACGAAACGGGTAAAAATATTTGAGGTAGACAAGAGTAACAAGTGATTCAGGATTGACTCAGGGATGGTCAACACAATAGAAGGCTTAGATGTAGGACTGATTGAGGGATGGACGATGCAATATAAGGCTTAAGAACTGTAGAAATGGTCAACACAATAGAAGGCTTAAGGACTTCAGAAATGGTCGACACAATAGAAGGATTTCTGGGTTGAACTTCTCTTTGAACATATTGACGACATGACAACTGTTTTTGAAACACTAACTCAACAACAGGGATCACAGACCAATTTGTAATCTTATAAAGGTGTGTGATCAAGAGACAAGGGATTTTTCCAACCTAGACACAAAGTGAGTGAAATGGTGTCATGTTCAAAAGAGACTCTTCCATAGAATACAGGTTTAGATACATTTCTTTCCCAATTTTTCCCCCACCATTTCTGGCGAGTACCTATTTATTTTTACACAAGCTTGAGGAGGATAACATATGCTTGAACTGTAAGCTCATCCTTTGGATGATTCCCTCAGAGTATGTTTAATGAACCCTAGGAAGGAGTGGTTCGGCCCCATATGGGCATTTGGATGTTTTTTTTACGAGTCCAAAGAAAGAAAACTCAGGGGTTTTTCATGTTTAGAGAGTCCGAAAAACACTTAAAGAAAACTACAAACTGTCTTTTTTCATAAAGTAGTCTGATGAGATCGAAAAAGAGATAATATACTGCTCAACAGACATTTTCTTCAAATATTTTAACAAGCGTGAAAAGAACAAGATCGCTCGACAATATTTTCATGTTTAGAGAGTCTGAAAAGAGCTTAAAGGGAACTCCGGGGGGTTCCTTTTTCGTAAAGTAGTCTGATGATACCGAAAAAGAGATAATCTACTGCTCAACAAATGTTTTCTTCAAATACTTTAATGAGCGTGAAAAGAACAAGATCTCTCAACAATCTTTTCATGTTTAGAGAGTCTGAAAAGAGCTTAAAGGGAACTCTAGGGGGTTCCTTTTTCGTATAACCTTTGTGTATGAAAAAGTGATAAAAGTATACTCAGTTACATTCTTAGGTATTTACGAGCATGATAAAGAACAAAGACTAAGCTCGGGATTGTTTCATTTTTTCGCAAGCTTAAAACAAAACAAAACTATGCTTGGGATAGATTTTATTTTTACACAAGCTTAAAACTAGCCAAAACTATGCTTGGACCTGGTTTCATTTCTTACACAAGATTGAACTAGAGGAAACTATGCTTGAGATAAGTGGTTTTATTTTTATACAAGATCGAACCAGAGAAAACTATGCTTGAGGCTTCCCAACGCATAATCCAGGGTTGGTTGGTACTTAGCCCCCATCTTAATAAGCTAGCGGCTTAACTTCAGCATGAATTCCAGAGGCTGTAAGCATTGCCCCCCAACTTAGTTTCGTCCAACGACATAGGGGGATGAAATGAAGCTTCAAATACTATACGTAATGAAGTAATTGACTCAATCGAAGAGGGGGAAATCTATTTCACTTTTTAACGAGATTGACACAGGATAATGAACTATGCTCGAGAATCCAGGTTCAATCCCTAGAACTTTGTTTCATTTTTTAATGCGCTTGACACAGAAACAAGAACTATGCTCATAAGATCTGTTTCATTTTTTAACGAGGTTCCTACAGAGACGCAAAAACTATCCTCACAGCTAGTTTCATTTTTTAACGAGATTGAAATAAGAAAACCATGCTCACAACTCTCTTCTTGATCATGGATTCCAAGAGGACGATTCTCTTGAAGGAAACCATGTTAAGGGAAAAAACTTTGTCATGGATTCCAAGATATCTTCACTCGATGGAAGAAACATACTCTGGAAGGAACACATGTGCAGGGCTGCGACAGGGGTAAGGAGATCAAGTTTGAATAGACCTGTCAAAGAGATCACCATGTCAACTACCGGATCTAAGTTGTAATATATTGAGCTTACAGGGAGAGGCTCATCTTCATCGACAACTGAAGGCATGGGTGATAATTCCACATAATTGACCTGTGGCAGGGGGGATATTGTCTGCATATAAGAACCGTTCAGGGAGGTTGTTGGGTTGATAATCAAATCAGGGCCAACAAAGGAGAGTTGATCAATAGTCACAACTCTTCCATCATGAGGGAAATATATCACACAAAAAAGAGTGGACATGATAGCTTTCATGGCATAAACATAATCTCTCCCAAGGAGTAAATAAAAATACAAGGGATCATGGACTACCATGACATCAATAAAGACAATTTTCCCTCCCAAAGTTATGGGAAATTGAGGAAGGGTTTCTAAAGGTTGTCTCTTTCTTCTGTTGAAAGGTAATATATCCATCATAACCAGAATAAGATGAGGACAACCCAAATCTTTCCAAGCAATAGAGGAAAATACTAATAGATGCGCCTTCATCTATCAATGTCTGAGGAACATCTCGACCACAAACCTGTACTGTAATCTTTAAAGGAATGTGAGAGGGAAGACTAGGTCCAGTTAGTGCACCCCAATAAAAAAGAATAGCCTCATTACTTGGAGGGGGTTCCACGAAAGAAAGAGGAATGCCCCCCAGCATGGTAGATTTTGTATCAACAAGAAAAATATGAGTTGTATCAGTTTTACTCTCTAGCGGGAGAGTATGATCGACCGATGACAAGATCAGATTGACCACTTGGGTTTCACTCTCCAAGGGGAGAATGGGGTCGACGAGTGAAAACAAATCGATCGCTTGGGTGTCACTCTCTAATGGGAGAGTGGGATCGATCGAGTATGGGATCAGATCGACCACTTTGTCAAATGGTTCAACTAAGGACGTGACCATATTGACTACCTGATCAACCAGACTGATCGACGAAGGGACCGGATTGATTATTCCATCAACTACAGGTGAGTTGAGAGTAAGGATGCAATAAGCAGCTGGAAGTTGAGGTTGGGAAACAATCATATTTTCCAGTAATTTTGAGGCTTCGTCCATACGAGGGAAAATGTGAGTTTGATGAGTCCATCCACATAACCTACAAGGAAACTTGACTCTACTTTTCTTTTTCCCAACGATATCCTGACTAGTTGACAGGAAGTCATCAACATGTTGTTTATAGGCTGACGACATGGGTTGATGAGGGCATGTAGACCATGCTTCTATAACCTTGGATAGACCAAGGAAACCCTTAAAAATATGGCTACCCTTACAAAGCCTGTAAGGGTACTTGGGATTACGGTTTGCTTGGGTGATATGGGCATCATCAACACTCCCAACATGATTAATAGTAACTGGTTTATTTCCAACATGTCCGATAATGGTTGGAAGTTTGGACCCTTTCTTATTTTTCTTCTTCTTAATCTTCCTTTTATTCTTCTTCTTATCCATTGGGTTACTAGCTTCAAATCTTTCACTCAATGAAGAAGATGAAACGGAATAAGACCTTGCATGTGAAGAAGGCGAAGAAGATCTTACTGGTGAAGAAGGATAAGGATCAACATGAGGTTGATGTTATTGGGGGGAAGTTCTTACAACTGAAGCACTAACTGCATTCGGGATTACCTGAGTGGAAAACAACCATACCGGTAATCCAATTGTGAGACCTAGAAGGCTCAAAGTAGAGATGTGAGTAGGACCAACATTTCCGTAAGAAGGGAAAAAAAAGGCTCCCCTGGAGAAGGGGTTGCTTCATTGGTCGTTCTGGGAACTGACACCATTAAACACAGATGCAACCTACAATTTCCTAGGGAAAAAAAAACAGCACATGCTAAAACACTAGGAAGCAAGCAAACAAAAAAAACCTTCTCACAATGAACACACTAGTTGGTGATGAAATCCAACGTCGCGGGAACAACGTAAGAAGGGGATGAGATAGAGCGGGTGGAAAAGTTACGTTGAGAACCTGCTTAACAGACTTATGCCTTGGTGCAAGATTCCACACAATAAACATGGATTTACCTTCCAAGGAGTCTGAGTGAGTTTGGCCAACGCCGATTCCAGGTACAACAAAGACTTCCCCTTCATCGTCACCTCGTGTATTACCCTAAAGAGAAAGGCCACTAAATTTACCAAATACAACAATGATGCTTGAGGAAACAATCGACAGTCTGATACACAAACAAAGGCAGGGTAATTGAGCCCGAAATCAACTTGAGAAGACCCACACAGGGTTGTTTTTTCAAGTGACCCCCAATAATACACGCAACCACTACACTAAGACCAACAAAGAAGGGTGAGTAACTCTGTCGGCCCTAATGCGACCTCGTGATTAACCCTTGTGTTAGAAGGTATTCCCAGGAAAAAATTTAACAAGTGGATTTAACTCTTCTTATCACAAGATACTATGTTTGTTTACAGCTTTGGAAAGTTATCTTTCACACCTATTCCAAATCCCTACACCCTAAGCTAATGTAGGTTGGCTACCATAAAATATAAAAATGTCTAATCAATTTTTATAAGTGCTTTATTTTAAGGTTGTTGTTTACTCAAGAGGACATTGGTGTGGACTAAATGATGTTTTGACTGACTCTAAACAATGCAAAGAAATGAGAATGCATATATTTCACTTCAATGAAAGATATATTACGAGAAGGAGAAAATGTTTACCATTCTTGGATGCACAATTTCCCAAAATTTTATTAAACTCATCGATATCAAGATCCTCAAGAAATGAGCTAAAGAGACTATACACCAATACACAATTCTTGGCCCCCCACGATTGTAAATTTTTTTAAGAATTCAAGACAAAAAAATGCCAAAAACCATGCAATTTCGCTACTTCAAATGCAAGATGCCCCTAATCTAATGCAAAGCAAGAAATTAAAATTGTTTGTTTTCAAAGATACACTAAAAGCAATATTGAGCTTCTTAAAAAAAAAGAAACCCAAAATACAATGTTTCTTTTAAAACGAACTATTCAGAAAAGAAGTGTTCTTTCACTAAACAATTCTAAAGAAAACCAATGCTTTGTAACTGAAAGACACTCAAAGAAAGAGATCAAATATTTCAAAAGAAAACAAGCTAAAACAAAAAAAATATGGCTAAAAGCATATTCAAAGTTGTCAAGCAGACTGTAAACAGACCCAACAAATCACCCCAAATACTTATCATAGATCTGGGCAAGGAAAACTACCCAAAGCTAAAATTTGTCACAATCGTCGTAGACTATAGGACTAATAGATTGCGTTGATCCTAAATTGTCGCAGGTCATAGAGGGCCACAATGAGACGATGGCGCACTGTCTCTCAAAGCAGGGTACGACGATCAAAGGAAAAAATGGAAAAAATAAAAAGCATGAAGGTTTTCCTCAAAATGTCAAACACTGTCAAGCAGATTGTAAACATACCATAATCAAACCCAAAAATTCACTCCAAAACTATATCTAATATCTAGGAAAAGACGAAAAATTCACTGTCACTCAGAAATTTTCTACAGGAATCATTGCAAGCAGAAAAAAGACACAGTGCAATGATCAAGGATCGTCATAGTGATGCAGGAGCATCGCCAACAAAGAAAAAGAGGAAGACAGCTGGGTGCACTAGTGCATATTTTGAATTCCAAAGTTGGTGTATTAATGTAATATCTAAAAAATATTTTGAGTTATGAACATCTTTAATGATCGGAGGTTCAACCATCACATAAGATTGATGAGCGAATGTATTTTGTAGGGTTGCAATACAGATCTGGAGTGTTCACTCTTATCTGTCTGACTAAAATATTTATTGTAATAAATTTTAAGTAGTTGAAATCTTTTATTTTAATAGGATAATTGTAGAGTATTTGGAGGGAAAGACTCGAAGAGCACCCCTTGTATAAAGATTTGTATTTTTGTCGAGAAGAGGCTGTTGAATCTAGTGTGTAGATTTCCAGTATAATTGTTGTTGGTACTCTTGTGATCAAGGGCCATCGCCATTGTAGCCAAGAGATGAGAGTTACATGGAAGCAGTGTATGACTGTATGTAATTTTCAGTTGAATGAATATAACATAGGAACATTGTCCCAAATGTATGTTGTCATTGCGTCTATCTGAATGTGTGAATGGTGGATTTTCCTGTTTTATTCTTTATTATTTATTGTTATTATATATGTGCATGCATTTACATAGTTGAATGTATGAGTCACTGTGAAGATTTTTATAAGTTTCAGTTATTTCTCTTCTACGAGCGAGTGAAAGGAGTGCATAGTGTCCACAAGGAGTGCGTTGACAGGGTATGTTACGACCCGTAAGCTTAGGAGAGATAGCATGAACTTGTGTATGAAAGGAGTGCATAGGCGTTTGCAAGGATCGCTCGACAGAGTTTTCAAACTCGAAATATCAGGAGGAGTATTGCGACTTTAGTCACAGAAGAGAGAAGATGTTGAAGAATGGTCGTAAAGAGTGTGAAATCATCCACAAAGAAGTTGAGTGTGGAAGAGAGCCTATTGCAAGGTGTGCACAGGTCGAGGTATCGATTAAGTGTCGAAGAGGGTGTTTCGAGTAACAAGAGAAGGTCAAGGAAGATAATCTTAGGAGGGAGAGAAATGAAAAATATTCAAGGAGGAGAACCCCTGAGGTTTTCATCAAAACCCATGAACAAGATTCATTCCGAAGGGAGGCAAATAACTCTAGACCGTAAGATCCAGGAGAACTGCATGGAAGTTGACCGTAAGGAGTTTCGACACTTTGTAGTTTGGGATTCTGGAGGTGTTTTATGTGCATAATCACGAACTCGTGGAGTATGAATTAATTGTAACTGTTGGTCATGTAGGATACACATGGCATAAATCCAGAAGTTTGAAGAAGGGTGCTTCGGGAAGAGATGAAGGCAGAGTTCGTGGTAGTCTCGAATCCTGAATTCGTGAAGGGTGGACCCACGGTCATAGTCCGTGGTCATTTAAGTGGAAGGTGTAGCGTGGATCTAGTACACGCGAAGTTGAGTGTTGTCGGGAGCATCGAAGGGCGAAGGCATGGGTAGTTCAACCTTGTGGGTAACAAAAAAGGGGAATGTGTGTGTGTTGAGCGTTCGAGGACTGTTAAAGGCCCAAAGAGTCAATCTGACTCGAGAGTTTGAAGATCCAAGACTGGGAGGTCATGTATCCCCAACAAGGGAAGCGGGTCTGCGCCATGCAGGCTATGATCAATACATAGTGCGACGTCGTCGCACTGGTTTACACAGGCAGGGTGAAATGATGACTGAAAATACAAGAAAAATGAACGGAGGACAAGATTTCCAAATGAATTTTCAAGACCAAAGAGTCAACAAGGATCACCCAATGACTTAGAAAACAGAACCCAAGAAATCAAAGCAAGAAAGTAAGACAAACTAGTAAAACAATGCATTCCCCAGTATGGTCGTCAATTTTTTTATCGGAAAAATCTGTAAGTGTAGACACAAATTAATCTCCCTAGTTTCATCCTGAAACTAGAACAAAACAAGAAAATACACTAAACTTTCCTTAGATTTCAGATATCAAATAAGAAGAGGATCCAAAACATACATTTTAAATGTCGTAGACCTGGCCTCGCCAATGTGATCCCAGCTCTGTCGTAACGCTTATGGATAAGTATCTGCAAAGAAACACAAGACAATGAAGACAAGAATAACAAAGTCTATTTGATATGAAACTATGTATGTGATCAATGAATCATACAATATGGGCATGTAACGTTCATATAGGAAAGAAAAGTATATATGTATTAAAGAATGTGGAAGAAAGATACAACCAGATGCCTTGATGTTGTCAGGTTCCTTCCAATAGTTCCTTGCTTCCCACACACTTCTGCTCCACGGATTCTGAGACTGTATATCTTATAGCTATTTATGATCTCATCTTGACAAAGTGAATCTCAAAGAAAACATACAAGCTCCAAAAACTCCAAGATAACTTTCCCAATGAGAAATCCCCTCCTTTAATAAGCTAAAGAGGATAGGGTGAGGAGGTTAGGATGATCCCATGAGATCATGGATTCAAATTAGATCCAAACCGATTGGAGGCCAACTCACCCTAGAAGCTTCTATTCTAGAAGCATCGAGAAGCTTATATTTTTCCTTCATCGTCACACCCTTAATACTGAGTAGAGTGCGATGGCGTCGCAGGACACTGTGGTGCAGCATGCGAGGATTTGGAATTGTCACACCCTTAACACTGGGCAAGGTGCAATGATCCTTCTTGATAGGGTTTTTACAAAGGAAAATATAATTTAATCTCTCTGAGAAAATTCATCTTCATTCTTCTTCAGGGATTAAGGCCATTGATCCTTCTAAAGACAAAGGATAGGTTTACATCATTAACGGTCATAAGGGTGAAAAAAATAATGTCCAACATATTCTTTTGAAAGTTTTTGAACAGATAGAATATTATCGCTTTTTGAAACACCATTCTACAATTTGGAAACTCGTCCAGGAGCATTGTTTCTCACAGCTCATATCTAAGCAGAAAAGAAACTGTAATATTCTTCCTTCTGTTAGCGGAATCTATTAGGTTTCAAGTTCGAGTCTTCTCAACAGACTAGGGTTACAAGTGATAGGAGCGGGAATTGAGAGGATATTACGAATGAGGCTGATTTTGTGAAATGATCATGGAAGAAAACAATTTTGTATGAGTTTCTTCACTTGGTAATAATGGCACATATATATCGGATATGGTTAGACAGGTGTATAAAAATTATGGCCAAGTCATGAGAAAATATGTGAGAGATCATGGAAGGTTGTAAATTATGAGACAATCGTGAAACATGATTACAAAAATTCCCTTAAATAACTACATGGGATAATCAAAATGACTATGGAAAATCGTGGATGGAAAAATCAAGTTATAGAGGAGTAATATTTTTGAGTTATAATATATGGTAAATGAATTTACTACATAGGATGAATTTGAAATTATCCGTTAGTTTAACAAGTAAAAATAGTAAAACTATTTCCATACCATTACATTTACCATGGAGTACTACCTCTGCAACCTGGTTTTATTCTGGAGATTCTTCATATTTATTTTTGAACTTGTGCTTCTTTGATTACAAGAATTTTCTTTGCTTACAGGAAATGTCTGAAATTTTCTACGCTAAATTGCTTGAAGCTCATTATTTCAAGAATTGACAATAAAAATGAAGCTTATGATTTTGTTGGCTAAGGAAAATTTGATGGTTTTGAAGAAAAATTTGATGTTGTCGAAGAAAACTTGATACTGTAAGAAAACATTTGATACTACTAAAAACTTGATGTTTCTACTGCAAATGGAAGGAAACTTAATGTTGCTTCTTAAAAAAAAATATGATTTCTGCTAGAAACTAAAGGCTTGATATAATTATAATCACTTGGAAGAGTGGGTCCTGTGATAAATTTGAATTGTGTCAAGGATGATTGCTTGGAGAAACTTGAAACAATCTTTACCATGCTTTGTTTGGAATCTGGCTAGCCAGTTCCTTGGTTTTCTGACTAGAACCCTGCTAGGCTACGCTAGAAAATCAGGTTTTCCAAGAAAATCTTATTTTTTTCTTTACTTTTTTTATTTATTATTCATTTTCCTATGCTACCCTATCCTACTTGAAAAAGACAATTTTTTTCAAGTATATGAGTATTTCCAATGCAACCATTTATGGAACAAGATCTCTATCACACCCATATCTAGATTTGAAAAATATACCTTAATAAACAACATGACACGAGAGGCCAATTGTTCACATGGATTGAATGCCAAGAATTATTGAGGAATGGATTTTTGGGGCTCGATGATTGTCTTTAACCAAGATTCAATGTAATCTTGATTTCCTAGGATTCCTTGTTCAATATCTTCAATTACCATTCTATATAGGTATTTTGAGATGCATTCCTCATACATATAATATGGTAATTGAAGATAATGTCCATGGTTCTAACATGTATGAGGAATTCATTTCAAAAGACCTATATACCAAAGAAAACCTAAAATTGACCCAAACTAGGAGAGTCCCCAGTATGGTCACCAATTTTGTTTAAGGGATTTCCTCCCCATGACCTTGGGTCAAGTCATAGTAGAGAAAGATCGAATTCAGAAGACAGGACCAAACCCTATATATATCAATGCATACAAGAAATAGCTACTTTTATAAGGAGAGAGATAAACAAATAAAGAAGGTAAGGCCTCACGTATTAAATCCTTTGTTCGATGTCGATCCTCTCTCTCGTTGTTTGAAGCACTCCTGATCTCTGTCGGAACTAGCCTGCAATAGGAAACCAAGAATAAGATGTTGCACGGTAGTTATACATTCAAATAACATATATCATGTGCATATATTCAAGCGTATAGGAAATACATTAGCATATGACATCATAATGAACCAATAAACACACAATAAGAGGGAAAGAGAACTATTCTATTACCAACAAAGTGAGAAAGGTAGTTACAACCTGATTCAACCTTCGGTACTGGTTTGGAGCCAACTATCCTAGGTTCCTCCAAATATATTCAAGATTCAAATCAAATGGTGAGGCTCTTCCTTGGATAACTCAAAATGGATAGGAACACACCTTGTAGTTATAAATATAAGTAAGGAACACTAGAAAATGAGTTTCTAGGTATGGGATGGTACTTAGAGAATGAAGGGTTTAGGGAAGCTTGCTAAAATTCTATTGGCATTATCTTGCACCTCAGTTCTTCCTCCTCATATATGCCCTCAATTGTGCATTTATACCATCCTTGAGAAGTTAAGGAGGTTGTTCTAGGTATGGGATGGTACTTAAAGAATGAAGGGTTTAGGGAAGCTTGCTAAAATTCTATCGGCATTATCTTGCACCTCAGTTCTTCCTCCTCATCTATGCCCTCAATTGTGCATTTATACCATCCTTGAGAGGTTAAGGAGATTGATTTCCATTTATTATGGGCTCAAGGAGGTTGGGAAACGATCCCAACCAAAAACCCCACCCGAAAATGTGGAATTATATTATTTTCACATATTTTTAGGGCATTCGCGGGCTACAAGCTAGCAAGGCGCGGATGTCCAAACGTTGCACAAAGGAAACGTGTGGATATAAGAAAAAGTCATGTTTTTTAAGTGACTCTGATGATGGAATTTGGGATTTTTATTAGCAAGTTGGGGAAAAGGTTTGAGCCATGTCACAAATGCATAAATGTGGCAATTTGTGCTATAACACATTTTTTCATATTTATGATTTAGCATGCAAATTCTACTCACTTTTTTCTAACTCTAAGTATAAATCACATACTAGTTGATCCTTATTTTGAGTTTAGGTAGGACACATGTATTTTTAGGACACTCATCTGCAGACAGCATGCCAAGCACTCTCTTATGAATTGGCTTAAAGGCAGGGAACACACTATTTATGTACTGACAAGTCTTCTTTTGATCGCATGGATGATATATTTCTTCTTTTTTTGGAGGGGCACTTCATCTGTATGACCGCTCTATCCTTTATAGGCCTGTGGGGAAATTTATGGATCCTTGTCCACAACCTCCACCTTGATTCTTTTCATGGAGTCTCCTCATCGGGAAGAAAATTACTTTCGCTTACAGTTGCCTCAAGGTCCAAAGCCTCCAAGTTTGTCAAACCCACCTTTATCGCAAGCCTATCCTTGAACCTCTTTTCACTGGTTTATGCGAGGTCCTCTCTTGATATTGCCCCACGCCAAAATCCCATTGCCACTCTTGATTGTGAGTTCTTGTTGAGTTTTCACCTAATGCTTGTTAGTTATCTATCACATTCACCCATAGTGTTCGACATAAGGACCCTTTCCTGGACTTGGTTGTGCTCTCGCTCCTTGCGATTTGAGCATGTACGCCTTCTAATATGCGCATATTGAGTGGACTAACCTGTGATGCGCGTTTGGTTGAAGTTGGTGTCATGTTTCCATCTGTCACTACTTGCAACGTTAAATCGTCACATGTAGCATCATCCTTTCTCCTTCGTCGCTTCCCTTTCATCGCAACCGAATCACCACATCCTCCATCGCCATCTGATCCCACTCCTCTCCACGATGCTTGGTTTTTCAAATCCTATCTTATACTTCTTTTTCTAAATTTTGTCCCCCAGGTGTGGAACCTTGACCAAGAGAATCTAGGAGCATCGAACCTCGACTTGCATAATTTTGGTCCTAATTTTCCTAATTTGTATTTATTTTGTTTTATTTATCTTTTGTAAATATTTTTATATGTATTTTATTTTATTTTTATACATATTTTAATTTTAATTTTACTTTATTTTATTATTTTTGTAAATATTGATATATATAACTTATTTTATAGTTTTAATTATTTTTGTTAACCATGTATGTTAAATAAAATAACTATTTTTACTACTTAAAATGTACATATTTTCTCATAAATGAACTTCAAATAAATAAAAAATAAAATAATAAAATAAAATAGAAAAACAAATCAAATTTCCGATTTTAATTTTGATTTTCAAGTGTTTTCATTTTCACTTTTCAATTTTCTTTTTTGCATTTTTACTAAAGCTAACTTGTGCATATGTTTACCCTTTTTATTTTACCCCTTTCCCACCTAAACCTAAACATATTACCCCATGCCTTATTTTTTGGGGATTTCCTATATTTTAGGGATTTCTTATTTTATAGGGATTTCCTATTTTTTAGGGATTTCTCGAAATTATATTATCTTATATTTCGATCTTTATTTCAAAAATACATTAAAATTTTATAGAAAAATATAATATACTTCATTGGAATATTAATTTAATATTAATAATAGAAACTGTACAAACAAGGGGTAATTTTTTAAGTTTTTTTTAAAGGTTTATGTATGCACGTAAATATGGTCAGGAGTACAAGCGTGGGTGGATTTCCCAACCTAGATACAAATATGAAAGGGGGTGTCATGTTCAATAGCGACTATTACTGCCACTAACACAAATACAGAGACACATTTCTTTCCCAATTCCCCCCCACCATTTCTGGCGAGTACCTCTTTATTTTTACACAAGATTGAGGAGGATAACATATGCTTGTTGATGTAAGCTCATCCTTCGGACGAGTCCCTCGGAGTATGTTTAACGAACCCTAAGAAGGAGTGGTTTGATCCCATATGGGTCTTTCGATGTTTGTTTAATGAGTCCAAAGAGAGAAAACTCAGGGGTTTTTCATTTTTAGAGATTCTGAAAAACACTTAAAGAGAACTCCATAAGGTCCTTTTTTGTAAGTTAGTCTGATGAGACCGAAAAAGAGATAATCTACCGCTCATCAGACATTTTCTTCAAATACTTTTACGAGCATGAAAAGAACAAGGTCGCTCGACAAGATTTTCGTTTTTCATATTACCAATGCGAGTTAGAAAAAATGACAAAAGACTACTCGATTACATTCTCATGGTTTCACGAGCGTGAGAAAGAATTAAGACTCTGCTTGGAGTTTTTCCTGAAAAACCCTAAAATGATCTGTACATAAGAAAGATATGCAAAAATAAATCGAAAAGGGTGGAACCTTGTTAAAACATCTCGTCTCTAGACCTTTTAATCTACAAAAGTCAACACTTGGTCAAGTTGTTAAGACTTTAGGGCATGGATAAAATATAAAATAATATAATTTTGCAAATAAAAAGTGGTAAAAAACAATAAAATAGGCCAAAAACACCATTTTACCATTTCATTTGCAAATTTACCCAAATAGTTCTCCAAAGCCCTTTTTCACCCCGTATTTCAACTGTCGATTGCAGAGCATGTAGTGGATCATTTTGCGAACTGTCTTCGTCAAATAGCTAAACCTCTTCTTCTTCATATTTTCATGGTTTTAAAATTTGTTTTCATTGATCAAATTGATGTGTTGGGTCGATTTTTTGGGGCTACCTGCGCGTTGAGATTGTCGTAGGTGCCCTATATCGTAAACTGCAACGATCTATGATTGCCGCAGGTGACCCTATAGGAAGGGTGCGACGACGTCACTCTGCGCATCCCTGCGACGACTGCAACCAAAAATTTAAAAAGATAAACCTAAATAGAAAAAAAACCCAGGAAAGAATTTTATGTTTCTAATCTTATTTTGTTGTTCTTTGACATTCTTTCCTTGGTCAAGATGTTGGAGTGGCGTGAGCGAGAGCATGAAGAAGAGGATTACTTTTCCGGGAATGACCCGAGGACAGTTATGGCTCTAACGCAATGTGGGTTACTAAAATTCTTCAAGATTCAGGGCATGAGAGCCCAGTTGAGACTGTTAGAGTATTTGGTTCACATGTGGGATGTGAACGAACATGCATTTCACGTGGGTGTCCATACACTCACAATAGATATAGAGGATATCTATTTCATGACCAGGTTGTCTCGCCATGGCTCACTTGTATCGCTCCGAGGAAATAGGGGTGGGGGTGAACCTATGGATTTATATGTTTGTCACCATTGTGTGCCAGGTACTAAGAAACACAGTGGAAAGGTAGCCATCGGGGATGTCCGAGATTTACAATTGCAGACCATCCTTTACGCTATTACTCGCATGGAAGGGAGTGTTGCTCCCCATATGGATTTTCAAAGCCATTTTCAGTATGCAATAGAGTGCATGGAGCCCAAGGTATTCAACTGGTGTGATGGGGTCCTAAAAAGCATGAAGAAACAACTTACCAAATTTCGAAATGATCGGTTGAATCAATTTTGATATGGGTCCATTTTGGTGTCCTTCTTTCTAAAGAGGGTTCCTGTCCTACGTCTGTAGGTGGAGTGGGGTATACCCGCTCCATAGGATCCATAGATGAAGAGGTGGGTAGATCTAATGGCTCGACATGGTGGTGTTCCCATCGTCAAGTATGAGGATGTCTTCTTCCAATGGCTAAGGAATCAACTGCTCATGGTGTAAGATTATGCATATGTCAGGGTAGATTTTCGTGGGGATCCAGATCTAGCTCTTCCCGATGGATCCCAGTGGGGGGACATAGGTAAGAAGAAATTTTTTGTTTATATAATGTTTTATATATTTTAATGATATAAAATGTTTTTTGTGCTATTTATTTGATGACTAATCAAGTGCTCTTCAACAATGCAGATGTCGGACCTTATAGTCCTCCAGGATCAGCTCCCATCCAGAGGCGAGGAGGAAGAGGTGTTGTATTAGGGGTAGCTGCCACAGATCTAGAGGTCATTGAACAGAACCTGGAGGGACTAACCATGCATGTCCCTGATGCCATGGTGGATGAGCTTCCTAGGCATTATCAATGCCACACAGTGGGTGTATCTGCATCTATCGGTCGACTGATTCGTAGAGTAGCACGGGAAGTCGATTGTTACAGTGAGAAACGTCCTTGATCATTTTTGTACATGAAGCCACGAGATTTACATTTTTTATATTTTGGTCTTTGGACAAAACACTTTTTTGTAAACTTTTATCGTTATAAATATAAGGTTCCTACTGTCTTACTTGTTTTTGTACAAAGTGTGATTGGATTTATAAATTTCTCAAATGTATGTCTAACACATAATTACTTAATGCATCTGTCAATGTATTTAGACATCTAGTAATGTGTTGATATTCAATGTAATCAAAATGACGTTCCAAGAGGCGAATTCGTAAATATACCCTTAACAAAGTAGGAATCTGGATGGAATAAACGTTACTCAATTATAGTACTACTAACTGTGAATCAAGTCGTACAATAAGATGAAAGATTCCAAGTGAAATGACGTCAATTAACAACTCGATAACTGCAATGTATTCCGCGATATTGTTAGTTGCACGACTAAATAAAACACCATGTAGATTGATCAATTCATTCGTAGGTGCATAGATTTCCCAAGCAACAGATGCTAAGTTTTGAGTACTGCGAATAGATTCATCAACGAAGCCAATATAGGGTAGTGAAGACACCGACATCTGGAAACCAAACACAATGCAAGGTAAGTAGCTAAAGGGAGAAACCAAAAATGAAAAATCACACAAGAGTATGATACACTAAAAATACACAACACTCATGCAAATATTATTTAAGCATAGTACTTATTCAAGTAAATCCCATTTTTGGGTTCACTCAAAAGAATTCCATCATAATCCACCAGCTCATAATCCCCTTTCTCCAACATTCATTTCACAATATAAGGACCCCACCACATGGGCTCTAATTTACCGGCCCCTAGGAAATCACGATCTTGCTCGTAAAGAAGAAGTAGATCACCTTCAGAAAAAACACGTGGGTTGACATGCTTGTCATATTGGGATTTGAAACACTTTTTCTGAGATTCAATAACTAAGGCAGCATAACGATGAGTCTCGTCTAATTGCATCAAATACACAAGACGTTCCTCTTCAGTTGAGGTGTTAGGGAGAAGTTTGACAACTAGTTTCAAATATGGGATTTCACATTCAATCGAAAAAATTTCTTCAATACCATATACTAATTGGAAAGGTGTGAATCTCATGGAAGACTTAATGGATGTTCGATAGGTCCACAATCCTAAGAACAATGTCATGTGCCAACTTGACTTGTGAATTCCTACGATTCGTCGAAGCATAGTAGTGAGAACTTTGTTGATTGCTTCAACCTAGCCATTCGCCTGTGGATAATAGGGGGTTGAGTTTTCATGTCGAAGACCCAACTTCTCGGTAAGCTTAGACATCATGAAATTGAAAAAATGACTACCTTGATCAGTAACGATGGCTTGAGGGACACCAAATCTAGTAACGATATGATTGAATATGAATAACCCTGCAGTTTTCTCGGTATTATCAAATGTAGGCATCGCCTCGACCCACTTAGTCAAATAATCCACAGCTGCGATGATGTATCCATGTCCCCCGACCGAGTGAAGGTTACATGCCATGAAGTCAATGCTCCATTTAGAGAATAGACCAGCGTAAACTACAGGGCGAAGAGGAGCAGGGTGAGATCAGATCTTATTGTTGTAGGTTTGACAAGCATGGAATTTCTGGATGGCAGTAATGCAATCCTTAAATAATGAAGGCCAAAAATAACCATCTTGTAAGATTTTTTGGGCAGTGGCATATCCAGACATATGAACGCCATATGCTCTAGAGTGACAGTCATTGAAAGATTTCTTAGCTTCATCATAGGTGAGACATCATCGAAATATGGAATCAATACCACGGTGGTAAAGGGTATCACCAAGGATAATGTATTGGTGGGCCTGATACCAGATACAACGACGATCTGTACTAGAAAGATTAGGTCGAAAATTTTGGGTTTGGAGATAAATGATAATATATCGATACCAAATTTCGTTAGAACTAATCAAAAAGAGAGATTCATCAGGTAAGGAATCCTCTACCACAGTTTCTGTTTCAATAGAGAGAAGCTCACATATCAATTCGACAAAAACCAAAGACTTCTTTGGCTTGGCACGTTCAAATTCCAAATCAAACTCTTGGAGAATAACTATCCATTTAGAGTACTTTCCTCCAACAATTGTCGAGTAAGGATGTGTTGCATGGGGTTACAATTGGAAATCACTATGGTTATGCGTAATAAGATGTAGTGAAGAAAACGTTGAACAACTTGAACAGCTGCCAAGGTCAGTTTTTCCACATGTAAATATTTGGTTTCGGTGGTCATGAGATGCCGACTCAAATAGTATATAACATTTTCATCATGAGAATCATCCTCTTGAAATAGAACCATAGAAATGGTAGAGTCTGAAGCAACTAAGTATAGGAAATAATCTCTACTATAATCAGGTGGAAGCATAAATGATGTACGGTTTAAGGCGAGTTTCAAAGCTTCAAAGGGTTTGTTGGAAGTGTCGTCCCATAAAAAATCGTAACATTCTTAAGAAGTCGAGTAAATCCTTTCCTTAATTCAGCGTAATTGGGAATGAATCGACGTAAAAAGTTTGCCTTCCCTTGCAAACTTTGGAGTTGGCGTAGTGTAGAAGGAGGAGGTAAATTGAGAATAGCCTCAACCTTCAAGGGGTCTACCCTAATCCCATGTATAGACATGATAAAACCAAGAATTCCTCCGAACTCCACACAAAAAACACATTTGTGTGGATTCAATCGTATACGATAATAACGACAACGTAGGAACATAGCCTGTAGATGTTTCAGGTGATCTTGATGACACATAGAATGCATCAGTAGATCGTCTCGATAGGGTTGTACAATGTGCGTAATGTCATGAAAAGTGTAATACATAGCGCACTAAAAAGTCGCACCAACATTTCTTAGACCAAAAGATAGTTTTTGGTATGCGAAGGTTCCCCAAGGGAAACTAAAAGTAGTCTTATGTTGATCCACAAGAAAATATTGATTTGATTATAGCTGGAGAAACCATCCATTAAGGAGAAGATTTCACTCCCGACACAATCGTAAACAATTTGGTCAACGAAAGGGATTAGATAATTGTCTTTGGGACAAGCTTTGTTTATATCCCTATAATATACATAAATGTGGATCATGCCTTGTTTCTTATTAAATGGAACAAGATTGGACACTCAATCAGTCAAATCCGTCTTTAAGAAGTTTTTCAACCTTAAGCTTAATAGCAACAAATTTGCGTGGATGTACTGGGTGAAGTCTCTGTCGAACGGGTTTAATGTCCGGGTAAGTCTTAATCTCATGTACAATAATATCCAGAACAATACCAGACATTTATTCATAACTCCAGGAAAATACATCACAAAATTCTTGGAAAAGGGATTTATAAGTGCAGAACTCATCAGTAGAACATGAGGCACCGATATGAAAATTTTCCACCACCCCAGGTTTAATCGAGATCATGGATAATTTTAAGGATGGAAATTTATCTCAAAATGTAGAAACCTTAGCGAATCTTACTAGTCTTTAATATGCAAACTAAAAAATGTTGGCGATGTTTTTGTAAAAATATTGGTAGGATAAATTCCACCAATAGCCTTCAACAACGCCTTCCGTTAAGTAAGACAACTTTGAAGGACTTCGAGAGCCGACATCACAGAGGGTGCTTGTTCAAGATTTTCTACAATAATATAGTTTTGGGAAGCACGTGGGTGAGGATTGAATGATGACTTCTGAACAATGCCCTTGGGAGTAGCACAAAGAATTGTATATAAGCCCGGTCATTCAATATGAAGAGGACCATTTTGAGGTGAAATTGGAGGAGGTTGAACCAACAAAGGTGGTGAATCATCAACTTTCTCTTTTAAAGGAGAATAATCCTTAGCTTGAGTTGTGACTGCAACTGCATTTCTCTTGGAGTCAACAGTACACATAAATACATTAGACATGGTAGAGGGAGAAGGTTGATCATGAATGACCAATTGGGCCTATTGTTGAGAAGGAAACGGTTGTTACAATATGGAAGGTGTAGGAGGTTTCCCAGCCCCTTATAGGAACTTAGTAACCTCATCACGTCGTGGAAAATCTTTCGTATAATGATCCTCACCACATATAAGGAAAGGATAACGAGGTTTACGCTTGTCTTTGTCATCAGTAGGCTAAGTTTTGGGTTTCTCAGATTGTTGGTTATTGTTTTTGTCCTCCTTATTTTTACCCTTCCCTTTCTTTTTATTTTGATTTTTTTTGGTAGGTGTAGATTGAACCGAATTAAATTCAGAAGTTTTATCAGGAGAAGGAGTAGGAGTAGGATTATTTTGTATATTAGAAGTAGTAGACTTGGGATTGGGATGACTGGCTTGTGTATACTGAGTCTTAGAATGAAAAGTTCCAATCACGCCATCAACAGCATGAGAAGCCACTGGAGGTGTTGGGGTAGGATTCGTAGATGGATGAGGAGCATCAGGGATTAAGTCATAAAGTGTGTCTGTTTGTGAATAAAAGAGATCCAAAAATTGAGCACGACTAATCGCATACTTTTCAGTGATGACACCACCCATGGACACTGTTATAGGATAAATCCGTAAGTGCGGACACAAAACGATCTCCCTAGATCCACCTGGTATCTAGAACAAAACAAGACAGAATAATACACTTTCCCTAGATCTAGATTATTGAATGAACTGAGAGATGAGGATCATGGACATACCTTATGAACGCTTTCCTTAGATCTCTGTTGTTCTAATCTTTTCTCCAATGCTCTCGTCCCGTCCAGATCACAATAGAACGAACCAATCGAAGTAAAGGCAGATTAATATATTCAATAACTAGTCTATACATATGATCAAGGAGTTATGTAATAAAATGACATCATCTTTATGGGAAAGGGACATATTACTGTATTGAATTAATTGAAATTGAAACTTACAACGTGAGCCTTGATGTCATAGGTCTCCTTTCGATGGCTTCTAGCTCTGACACACACACTTTCTCATGCATAAAGAAAATCAACCACATGTGATGACCTTGTTGTTGTCTCTTGCTGCTGTAGCATCAGTCCTCCATACAGTCTTGCACTAATTCTCTAATCAAACTCTTGTTAACTTGCAGCTAACTGAACTTCTTATTACTTAACCCTTTCCATGAGCAATCTCCTCAATATATAGGAAGAGATAGATTAGTTACTTGGATAGGGAATGATCCCAAGATATCTGGAATGCCAGCACCTGAATAACCATTTGAAAGCCAACTCATCCTTCTAGAAGATTCCCTTCTAGAAGGTTCGAGATCTTTATCTTTTTCCCCTTTAAGATCATGTCCGCACCCTAACAATGAGTACAATGTGGGAATTTCGCACCCCAGCTTAAGCTAGCCTACAGGAATCAGGCATTCTCGCAGGAGAATATATAAGTAGCCTGCGAACATGTTTCAAAATGTGATTTGTGGAAGAAGACAACTGTAACTTTTCTCAGGAAAGTATTCTTGGTAAAGATCTTGATTTTCATTATCATGATATCATCATGACCTCATCTCAATGACCAAATTTTTGGATAACAGAATGCCCCCCAAAGTCTGAGAGCGGAACCAGTGACACCCGATAGACTTTGTAAACTGCATGTGTGTGTCAAGAACCAAAAGCACATCTAATCAAAGGCCTGCAAACATCCAAGCATCAACAGAATATCATGTATATTAATTCTGAGGTAGGCATTCCCATACTCAGATCATAGACTGATGCCATTGTAAACCAAGGTCATGGCCACCAATCATACACTATGGATCCATACCGTCACTATATAGCACAACCACCTGAATACACTGTGGATCTGTGTGACAAATTTTTAGTCAAGACGACATAGCCACGAATCATACACAGTGGATCTATGTGTCGCAAATTATACATACTCCATTGCAACCTGGATCACAAAGACAATATCCAGGGTCTTCAATCTTGTCGCCCAAAGCACGAATCTGACCATGTGATTACATGTGTCGAAGTCGAACATGGTAGAAACCACTTGATTACTGGTCATTGATGTATACCGTTAACAAGTGCGAGGAAAATCACCATTAATGCTAATGACTCCCAAGGTACTATAGTACAATCCGTCGACTGTGAATAAATGAGTTGATGTCGAACACTCGACGAAATCTCTCGATCAGGGGTCAATGATGTAAACTCACTGTCGAAAGAGAGAAACTTGCCATTGAGGCATGCAAGCTTCAAGGTACTAAATAATTTCTAAGTCTTGATTCCGGATAATGTGCTGAAGTCGACAGAACAAGACTCGTCACAGGAGGGCCTTGATGTATCCCCCATCAGTGACACGAAATGAGTAACAGAGTTTGAAAATGAAACAGAGTATATGACAATTGGACTTTGGACACAGGGAAGGCCGACACAAAATGAAAGAATAACTGCAGATGGCCGACACAAAAGAGGTTTGGACTGCTCTTGAACATATGAAGGACACGACCAATGATTTGGAAGTATTGACTCAAAAACAACACATGGAAAGACCTTATTATTGAATCGAATGAGAGACAAATGGATTTACAAAACTGGCTTCAAATGATGAATAGGGGGGTGTCATGTTCAAGAGCGACACTTACTGCCAATTAACACAAAGATGAAACATATCCCTTTCCCAAATTTTCCCCCACCATTTCTGGCAAGTACCTCTTTATTTTTATGCAAGCTTGAAGAGGATCA